>NQII01002424.1:61112-106424 GCA_002778355.1 Clitarchus hookeri | reverse complement strand
CTCTACCTTCACGGAAACAAAGAAGGCTTTGGGAAAAAAGGACGCGCTATATAAATACAGTAGTTATTTTTGTAACGACAGAGTTTTGCCGCAACTAGATTAATTCATAATGTTTCGTACTAAGTATATCATCATCTCAAAATATTAGTAAATGTATTGATGAGTAGAAACGGGAACTAAGTATTTGTTAACCTAAAACCAGTTCCGAGTGAAACCTCAAGAGCCGGTATAAATTGGAACCGAAGAACCAAACCGACCAATCCTTAATATAAACCAAACTTATTACAAGAGGGACTCTGAGCCCCACTCAAATAATTTCATGTTTAATTGGCACGGCTTAACATCGTGACATGTTATTATTTAGGCATACAATGTGAATATAGCCTAATTATGATATCTCTGCTCTTAAAACAAATGTAAGAAGTTATATTAAATTAATAAAGAAATATCTATACCAAATTTTTCTGTTAGGTCTAACTCGGAATGTGTAAACTTACAAAATTTAAAATTTACGTTGTGTGGCTAAATTTTTTGCAAACATATTTATATGCCTTTATTATTACGAAATACGTTAACATATTTTTTTATTCTCATGTCTACATCACATACGAATTGCTGAATGCGTTGTGGTGTGTATTAAACAATACCAATGAAGGTTAGGTCAGATGTAAATAGTAGACATTAAGAAGTCCAGTGTTAAAACTACCTATGTAAGGGTAGTTTGTTAACTACCCTTACATAGGTAGTTAGGTTACCACCACCAATATAACTTCTTAAATATAATTACGTATGTCAAAATTAACTTTGCAAACAAAAAGAATAGATTTTGGCAAAACAACTTTAATGTCTCACCTAACTGCGTTAAACCACATTTTCCTGTTTGTTTCGTTTTTTGTAACTAACAAATATTTTATCAGGTGTTTTGGGATATGTACTAGTACACTGCGGTAAAATAAACCATTCAGATGATTTTGGTATACCTGACTCTTTATTTTCTCTTTCCATTACTTCAAACAATTTATATTTGTGTAATTTACTAAATCGTCATGTATACAGTAGATGTATTGTGATTTCCTTCTGCCTGCAATGATATTAGCCACAATTTACGTATTTTACTTAGCTAAATGTGTTAAAAATATTTTCATTTATTTTTTGTCACTGTCAACCTCTAAATATTTTCAAAATTTTTGTGTTCTAATGTTTAATTGGCAATAATGTTAAATTTTCATTTTAAGAATTATTGAGGAACAAAGGTTGGGGGCTCATGTCGTCTATTTTTGTTTCCTGTAGCCTCCACTGGAATAAATGATTGCGCTCAGGCGTGACATTCCATACCACGCTACTTCTCATGGCTTCACAGCTGCGCGCTTCGTCAACAACAAGAAATGTGATACAGTTATGTTGTATTTTTAGCACATCAGCTGCAACTCGCGAGTGAGAAAGCAATGTACTCGAATTAGAGACACTGTTTATCAGTTTGTGTCTCTTAAAAGTGTCATCATGAGTTTAAGTACTTTAAGCAAAAAATAAAAGTGGAGTTTGAGAATAGACAGTTCACTGAAAGATGGGAAAATGAGTTTTTGGTTATGGACTTCGAAGGGAAGCCACAATGTAGCGTGTGAGTGGAAATCATGTCGGTAATAAAAGAATAGAATATCCGTTGTTATCATGAAACAACACATAAAGTGAAATGAGACAGTGTTATTGGCGAGGCGCGAATATATTTGGTCAGTGAACTCAAATCTAAGATGCAGAGACAAAGAAACAGCTTCTTCAAAGCAACGCACTTGAAGAAGTCATGTGTGCTGTCATTTTACAAGATGTGCGTGACAATGGCTAACACTCAAATGTCATTTAGATCCGGCGAAGTAATCAAACAGTGCATGATTAAAATGGCAAAACCTTTTGGCGATGACCAGCTTGCGAAGAATTGTGAAACCCTGTGACTTTCTCATCAAACTGTTTTCAGAAGAACTGTTGAGATAAGTAAACAACTCGATGCACAGTTGAGAAAAGAAATTGCAAAACGTAAATATTTTGCCATTGCTTTGGTTGAAAGCACAGAACATATGTGTGTCAGCTGTTAATCTTTATAAAGACAGTTGATGAACATTTAGTTCTACATTAAATTACAACTACTCAATAACTACAGCACCTTCGTGTCATTTGTAGAGAATGGCGCAGATTTTCAAAATGTTCCTGCATAGTTACAGATGGTGCTAAATGTATGACTGGTAAAAACATTGGCTTGGTGGGGTTGCTGAAAGAAAATAGTGTTGATTTGTCTGTGTTGCATTGCATTATCCACCAGGAAGTTCTCTGCAGCAAATTTGTTAAGATGGACAATGTGATACCAGATCAGTTAATTTTATTAGAGGTGGTAACAGAGCTCAGAGTCACAGGAAATTAATGGAATTCCTTCAGGAACTTTCTGCAGATTTTAGTAATATTCCTTTGCATTCTGAAATTTGTTGGCTAATTGCTGGTTAAACTCTTAAATCATTTTTTTGCCATAAGAAAGAACATTTTCGGTTAATGAGCCACAACAAAGCTTTCAGAAAGAAATTCTAAAAAAATCTAAAAAAAATTGAACTTAAAATTTTTTAAATCAAGCAATGACATGAAAATTGAATTGAACTCTGCTAGTGTACGACAATATGGACAGTATGTTATTGAGCTGAGGGAAGAATTTGAAGACCGATTTTACGACTTTGACGAATATGAAGACAATACCAGCTTTCCTCCGATTCTACGACAGCCAATATTGAAGATCAAAATCATGAATTTCAAATGAAACTGTGCAATCTTCAGAGTGACATTTCTCTTTCTTCAGAAACAAATATGACATATGAACAATTGTGGAACATTGGAATGCCTGACAAAATACCCCAAGCTTCACAGTTTTGTTTTAAAAGTGACTTTATTGTTTGGTAGCACGTACATTTGTGAATGTGCTTTATCAACAATGAAAATGTTGAAGTTGAAACAGAGGAACAGGTTATTCCAGGAAACTTTTAAGTCCAACCTCTGAATTTTAACAACAGAGATGAAAGCAGTCATTGTTGTCCTCATCAGTGAGCACACTGCTAAATGCTCTCATTTATCCCAAGTTTTTTAAACTAAATAGGCCTTATATAGATAGGTGATTTCATATTGAAATAATTTGTTGAAGTTGAAATGTTTATATAATTATGTGCGAGTTAATATTTTGAAAACTGTAAAACTCTCATAATTACAATTATAAATAAATCTACTAATACAAGTGCTATAACTCCTGAAGTCTTATGCTGGCCCCTGATGAATCTAGAGAGTAAAACTCAGGCCCATGATTAAAAAATAGTTGCATTATGCTGCTCTACAATATGCACCAACAGTTCGACCACAACTAGCACCACCATATCCATCACAACCAACATACTCACCATCACCATATTTGTCATAACCACTACTAATATAAGCAACCCCATCATCACCAGTACCAACTTTACCAATATCACCATTTCCACCACCACCATTACCACCACCAACACCATTACCACCACCAACACCATTACCACCACCAACACCTTTACCGCCATCAACACCATTACCATCACCAACACCATTACCGCCACCAACACAATTACCGCCACCAACAACATTACCACCACCAAAACCAGTACCACCATTTCAAATAATGAAAATGCCACCATTGTCACCACTTACTACACCATCATTAACATCAACACTATTATCCTAACCACTGTCAACACCATCATCACCAACTCTAATACATCTAGCATCATCAACACTTCTACCACTTTCACAACTAATTTCACCATAGCCAAGAAAATCAACACTATTATAATCACTACCTACTACACCACCATCATTGACCTCACCACTATCTTAAGATTGTCACCATAACCTTCACCATCATAACTGGCACCAACCACCATCACAGCTATCATCACCACAGTTACCATCACCTCAATGGCGCCAACACCACCGCCATCACTACCACCACAAAACATTTCCATCGCTACTATCACCAACATCACCACAACTACATCACTAACATTACCACCATATCTCATCCACCAACACCATCACAGACACCATCATCACCACAATTACCCCCACTCTCAACACCACCATCATAGGCATCATCACCACTACTACCTACATAAGCAACAGCATGATCACAACAATCATATTATCATCATTCCATTATCACCGTAATCATTACCGTAATCGCCACTACTATCACCATGTTTACCACCATCACCACCACTACCATCACCAACATCACCATCACTAACACCATTACCACAAGTAACATCATTATCACAACCAACACCATTACCATCATCATCCTCATTACTAACTCCACTGCAATCAGCACCACCACCATTACTCCTAACACCACCACAACTAGCACTATTACCATATCAAATTTATTATAACACTACTATCACAAAATATGTTTGAAATACTGCACGAGCAAAGAGTAACTAACAAGTTACCATGATCATGCCCACCCAGATGTTTCTTGAGTCCTGGGGCAAACCTGCCTACCAGGAAGTTTGCTCTCCAGAAAGTTCCAACAACTTTTCATAAATTTTGAAATATAAATTTATGAACTCAGTTTTTTTTTAAACTGCAATCGGTAGAAATCTTTTTTTCCTTTCTTTAATTTTATATTTCTTGTGGCCTGTGGGCAGGTCTGACCATTATTTTTGAGGCCTTTCAAGTTAAAGTAAGGAAAAAGTGGAGTGTGTAACTCTATTTGCTATTCGCTGCTCCTGATACGATGTGCTAGAGAGTGGTGAGATGCTGTGTGTATGGTTGGGTGAGCAGAAGAGAGAGGGGTGGGTGTAGAACAAAGCAACCATTTATAATGTGACATGTTTTCAGTCAATTTCCACATAGTTGTTGTGTTCATATTGCAGCTAAGGGCAACAACACTATAACCCCAATATTAAGAAACTGTAAACATTTGCGAGGTCAGTCAGCTGTACCCTGTATGCTACACTTCACATTGTCGTGTGTACTCTATGAACAGCTCACTGGCTGTTTGATTCCACAGAGAGAGGCCATGACTGCAACTGCATTTCATTGTCTGTTCATTGTTGGCCCAGAGTCCTTGGGAACATTTCAGAGAGGTTCTCAATAAATTGTAAAAGTAATAAAATAATACAAATAGTTGAAGTCTGGCTTATCTGAAAATTATAATGTGACTACCTGTATTTTATCACTATAAGCAAATTAAAATATATTTAATCAATTTTGATTGGGGCTTCATTCAATTCTTGCAGGAGATTATCTAAATTTTTTCATCAATTTTAGAGATATTTTGACAGATCCTGAGAATGAATTCATAAAACTGCTACCCTTGTAAAATCAGGGCTCATAAAATTGATGGTCTACTGTATAAAGTGTGCAACATAAAACTGTAAGTAAACTTTGCACGATTGTGAAAAATTCCATTGTCACAGAAATTGCTTACGACATCAACATAAAAACACTTTGTGCACCATACTGCATCACCATGGGTGGTTCATGTGTGAGGGAAAACTGTAACTGTGTGCAGGACACCATTGCATTGCGCCGCTTCTTGCAACAATCTAGCGATGGTGAAGTTCTTGGTGGAACACGGAGCCTGCATCTTCGCAACAACGCTCTCTGATCACGAGACTGCGGCAGAAAAGTGCGAGGAGGATGAGGAAGGATTTGATGGCTGTTCAGAATACCTCTATAGTGAGTTTTAAGCTGTTGTTCTTAAATCTAATTAATATAATTAGTTGCAGTGTTCATTTATGTATAATAGCATATGACTTGTACTAGCAAAGCCAAACATTCTAACAGTGTGTTTCAATAATTGTAGCATCAGGTATTGCTCTGCTAATTATAATATCATGTTTTAATTTAATTTTTATTATAGTATTGTATATATTGTCACAACACGGTATTTTAAACAATTTGAGTTTACTTCAGTCATTAGGTTATTAAATTACTTGAATTAAGTAGTAATTATTATAGGAACAGAACTGCTTTGGTTTGTTTAGTCACTTATCATACAGATTTTACAGTAAAAAAAAACCATCGGAATTAATATTTGTCTTCAGATGAAGGGAAATATAGTGTTAAACAAACAGTATGTTAATGTTTCTAACAATGTACAGTTTCAATAATTTTGGTTATTATACAGTAAATGATGGACAAAACAAATTTTCTCACCGCTCTTGACAGCTCAAAACACTTTCATTGCTTCAAATTTCCTTCCTATAATTCACTGCAGTCATATTAATTTCTTCAGCACTCAAGACTACGTACAGTAGAACCACCATTTTATGAGTGTCCATGGTTCCCAAGAATACCATCCTAAGGACCCTGTTGTTTCAAGTGCATTCTTTGCTCAAAGTTCGTGTGTTTAATTTTTACTGTGCAAAATACAAGTATTGACCGAATGCCCAGAGTTTTATATTTTCAGCATACTCTATTTATATTTTTAATGTAACATATTACCAGTGTGCAGTGATTCTGCTTGCTAATAAATTTGATTTGGCATGTAATAACCAAGCCTTTGTGAGTCCAGTTTGCCATTTTGTATTTTGTACATCCCCTCCCAATCCAGCTACGAAAGAAAAATAAATGTTAATTATTTATTGAAACCACACATTGTTTTGCGATGGAATAATTTTTTGGCCAAATAATATTTATGTTAATGAGATATACAGTATTGTCATTAAGCTGCTCTCAGTACCGCAGTTAATTTATAAATAGCCTTGTTGCATGTATGAACTGTTAACTACTCGATCTCACCTTTTTGATGAGCTGATGCCACTTTTAATAGTGAAATACATTTTATTATGAAAGAAAATGTGCTGTTTAACAATTTTCCCAAATTCCTAATACTTCCAGTATCACATACCGGATGTTCACAAACAAATGATAATAAACACCAGGGTGGGGTAGATAAGTACAAATGGAGAATATTTTATCAAGTAACCAATAGTCCAATGTTCATAGTTAACGTAATAATGGCAGTGGCAACGTGCAGGGGCAGGAATGCAACCTTGTGTACTTGGCATTGTAACCAGCCTGTGGGCAGGCGTGCGTGCCTGATAACACGCTCAGTATCGCATGGTCGCAGTCTCGGAGGTGCAACGTATCTACAGATCCTATAGGACGTGTTACCGGAATACTCTCTGTCTCATGTAACTTGCCAAGATTTTGGCAGTTCGACAAAAGTAGCACCAATGTTTACTTTAGTTTGTGTATCCTGTCGCCATCAGCTGGTACGTTAAGTGGCGGCTGTATATTTTACTAACATGCTCTCAGCTAATCCACTTGCCATTTTACTGTAATGCTAAACAAATTTTAAGGTTATTATAGACCGACATCAGTCTAAAAGAATTTGTATGTTATAAAAGTAAAAAAGAAAACCTTGCAAAAATTAAATATTTGTTAACTCTCTTTTAATTTATTAAAGGCAGCGAATTTTGGTTTACATTCGCGAGACAGTAATTGTAGTTCTTATCACACTTTCAACGTTACAGCTAATATGTTTAGACTGAAAATATAAGTAATACGGCGAACTTGCTTGACAACGCACTTCAAGTTTCATTCGCCAACAAACAACTCACCAACGACTTTTGCAAAGCAGTTATTCTACTATTCTTGGTACTAAATAGCACGAGTTGGAAATATGTGGCGTAGAACAACGTAATAATTGGTTAAAAACTATCCACGCGTGTCCCACATTCTTATTTTTATTAATACAGTACAACAAAACACAAAAAAAAAAACAAATAAATTGGTAATTTTACACAATACTATTATTTTTTTGGCTAGTAGTGTTTGAGAGTTCGCTGACAGATGGTGTGGCAGGGTGTGTTGTGAGCCGAGCAGGTTACTCGTAGCAGCATGTTGGCCTGCCTTTTGATCCCATCTGTGTAAAAGTTCACTTCTCTCCTAATACTGGCCCAAAACGAAACGAGTTTGAAATATATTTTGTCAAGTTATTTGAAAAATAATTCAACAATATCCTGCGATGTTTCTGTAGGCTTTTAGAATTAATATCAAGCATGTATGGAAGGCATGAATCAAACATTGGGATACTCCCAATGTTTGAAGTTGCGTTTCATTTGAATATGAACCATTTTAATGTGCAATTCATTTTGAACACTTCTACATTACCACTTTAGCACAAAGTTTAACACTTACAACTAGCTGTTTTGTGACCACGTAAAATAATATGTATTAGTAATTCTAGGAACTCTTTCCTCTTCGTGTATTTCCTGCTAGTCTGATGTGCGTCGGCAGTGGAGTCAGAATAGCCAACATAATATTAATTTTCATTCGTTCATGCATCAGCTGGTAGAGTATTTTGTAAATGACACTGTGTTTGTTTTGTATATGTCAAGTTGCCATTCACTGACTGTCATGATCTTGCCAAGTTATATGATACAGAGAATACATGGAGGAAGTTACTTTAGATGCTCGTGAGGTGATGTGGTGTCAGCAGGACGGGGCCCCGCCTCATTTCGCCATTATGGTTCGCCGGCACCTCGACATGCACTTCCCAAACCAGTGGATAGGTAGCGGAGGCCCCATAGCATGGCCACCACGCTCATCTGACATCACACCACCTGACTTCTGGCTGTGGGGCCACATCAAATTGACGGTGTATGCCACACCACTTGACACGAGGGACGAGCTCATTACGCCGGAAACCTTTGCACATGTGCGTCGCAACATGCTTCAGTCTGCACTGCCTGTGTGGCCAACGATGGCAGACAGTTTGAACATGAACAGACACATCGAACAGACACTCTATCCCCATGACTACAACCCACATGTGTAAATAAAGTGTAATTTCACTGCACTGTCTTTCAGCCTAGTTATTGTAATTGCCTACCCGCCCCTGTACATTACCACTGCTATTAGCGGGTTAACCATGAACATTAGACTATTGGTTCCTGGATAAAATATGCTCCATTTGTGCTTATCTACCCCATTCTAGTGTTTATTATCATTTCTTCATGAACATCATGTATATGCTGTGTCCTAACTATCATTGCATATGAACCACTATTAACATCTTATTAAAGATGTTAAACCAAATTCGCAATAAACAATGCTCTGCAGTTTTATGTCGTGTTCTTAAGTACGAACCTAGCGACATGACTAGTTGTAGATGCATTCAGTGAAACGGATGTGAGAGTTGCAAATGCAAGTTCACTCTTTTGATTAGAATAAAATTTCAAGTCTTTGTAATATTGTATTTCAATGCGGATAACGTTTAAAATATATTGGACCATAAGAACGAATATAAAAGAAAAATTGTAGTAATATTATAAACAGTCAAACTTAGACTATAATATAGTTAATTTTCCGTGAGTAATATTATGTATTATTTCTGTTTGCTGGGCGAGAAAGCTGTAACTTTTCAAACAACATTTTCAAGTGATGGATTTTAATCAACTTATGTCTGTTGGAGTGGTAAAAAATTCTACAGCAAAATCAATAATTTTCTTATTATCTATGCTTGAGAAGCTTCGCGAAATATTTTGATGTCGGTAGGATGGGCTTAACATCTCATCAACGTCTGTCATTACAGACTAACATATTTAGACAGTCAGTCGAAACCACGTGATGGCGGAAGGATACATAGTATGTTTGTGTAGTCTATTAATTTACTTGTTACCACTTCTACACTATCTGTAAAAAAATTTAATACTTGTACGAAATAGGCTAATATGCACGTAGCAGCTAGAAAGTTATGCACAGATAAGGATGCGCAGCACACTGGGAGGAGAGGGGACAGCGTGAGTCACTCTATTCCCATGTTTATGCATCGTGCACGCTGTCTAATTCACCAGGTGCGTGCTTCAAATGTCCACCAGACAAAGTTTTTTAAATTTTTTGCCAAAAAAATTTTTGTTTTACAGCTGTGGTATTACAAATTTATGGTAGCGGCACAGAGTGTGTTATTGCTGTGTGCTGACAAATATATTTTTTAATGACCTTTCATTGCAACTTCTTGCATCTTGCTTATTCATTTTTTTTATGGTTCTCGAGAATGTTGTTGTAAAGTCGCTGTAATAGTTAGATCCGATAGCTCTTAAAATAGGGGTTTTACTGTATACCTATTATTGCAAAAATTAGTTACATGCGAGCCACATGCCACATCCAAATATTGGTCTAGACATCTTAAGACTCTGCAGGACAGTAGCTAGTGTTAGCAAAACATGAACCACAACCAAATATTTCATCCTACACTGGACAGATACATGACAGTTCCTCTCCCTCCTAAAATGTTTTACAATCCTATAACGTGTTTGGCTGCGACCTTTGCTCAGCAGAAGCTCCACGAACTGCCTGTAGGTCCTCTGGCAACCCCCGTGAAATGTGAGGAGCCTCAGAATCCAGTTGGGCTGGGCTGCAAACCCTACACATCTGCTGGAGGCTCAGCAAGCCGCACCTTGATGTGCCAGCGATATTGGAACTCCAATGTTTCTGGAACCTTCCAGGAGCTTGGCATCACTGTTTTGCTTTGTTGTGTTGGCGACTCCTTGCTAAGGTGCAGCGTCAACATATCGTCGATGTTCCTGGTCTTCCTCATCCCATAATCTGAACATCAGCTGCCCTTCAACAGCCATGACTGATCCTGCTTGCCATCTGAGTCCAGCTGCATAGTTTCAGAGCCAAATTGCGTCACTTGGCTAAAACCGTCAACTTGTTGGGACGGCTCTGGAGCCTGTTGTGTCTCCTAGGAAAATAGGTTAAGTGTAGTCAGGTCTCTGTGTAATAACCTATTCAGCCCAATTCTGCAGGGATCCTTGATATTCCTATACTAGGTGTTGCTTACAGTGACAACAAGATTTATGCCAGATGTGTTTTCCAGTCACCCTGAGTAATCTTCCTAAGTTTTCACTTTACTCTCTGCTTTGTTCGCTCTGCCAAGACATTACTTGATGTGTGGCAGCAAGGAGAAAATATTATTTTGTCTCCATTTTCCTCCAAAAACACCTTCAAGTCCTGTGAGCAGAATGCTGTTTCACTATCTGCCACTGCCACCAATTAATCGGGCAACCCTTAGCAGCTAATAATCATGACGTGCAACTCCTGTATTACCACGCCGACTGACATGCTAGTAACATGTTGCACCTCTGGCCATTTATGAAAAACCATCTATTGCGATCAAGAAACTCATTCCTTGAAAAGGCCCAGCAAAATCCAGGGGCATCTGTCCTTTGGCTTGTCTCCTCTTGGCCAAGAAGTCTCTAATTTTGGTGGGTTATTGTGACATTTGTGTTAATTGTCACAAAGACGTACTGCTTGCTCATCAATTACAGTATCAAATTCAAGTCACCAAAGATAACTCGGTGTATAGCCATAATGAATTGCAGGAAGTATGGCTATCAGTAATGGCATCTGTTTTGTGAAAGGCAAAATTTTCACAAACGTTGTTTTTGTTCTTTAAAATTATGAAATATGCTAATGCTTTGCAAAATCATGGAATAAGTGTATAAGATTAACAAGCGAATCAGTATAAACGTAGTTAATTTGAGCGATTGATTGTCATAGTTTGTTCTGAATACATATGTAGAATGTTTGGTTGTATAATTAATCACATGTGAGCTTGAGATCAAGAGTATTGAAAGAGAAGTAAAAATATAGTGTTTATTTAGTAGTTTAACTAGACTACGTTATCAGAATATGTGCTAATTTAAACATGATGATAAAATATATGATACTGCTGTAAAAGTTATAACGGGAGAATTTTTAATTTTTCATAACATTAACAATACAATGTGCAAGTATTCCACTGTTAAATGTAAATAGAATATGTTTGTCTTAAACAAACAAATGTGAAAATACTAACAGAATGGTATGTGAACAAGAACGACTGGTTCGGTGCAACTAAATGTTTCGCTAATATCAGTAGCATCTGCGAAAAATCCAAAAGATGAAAAGTAATTTTTCAAAATCTGGCATTTGTGTGGCAAATGTGAATTATTACAATCAAGTTATTTAGCCGACTCATTCTCATCGCAATAGTTTTTTTTATATATATGCGCTGAAAAGTTTTTTTTTCATTCATGTAAAAATTTTACCCATTGAAGTAGCATATTTACATAAATTCAAACACTTTTTAATATTTTGCCAAAGGAAAATTAATTGTAAACGTACCTTATTGTTTAAAATTATGTATGTATTGTAAAAATCACTGAAATTCATTGGAAAGAAGAGAAAATGTACCAATATCATGTCATCAAAACGTAGGATATCAGGAAAACATGTTCACAGAAAATAGGTGTGTCCACTAATGACTTGAAAGTATGGGTATTTTTATGTATTTTCATTAAATATTTAATTTACTTGTGAGCAAACATGCATGCTATCTACATGAATTTTAAAGTATTTTTGTGAGACTGGCCACTTTCCAATAACATTCAACTACAAAGATTAAAATTTCCTTTATTTTTAAATTACTAACATTTTTGACAAAAGTTTAGTAAATAAAAATAGCAAAAAAATAAACCGAAATTACCTCATAAAAATTTATGAAATTATGTAAGCATTTTCACAGAAAATAGGTATCTGTAGCTATCAGTTCCGCTCGTAACTTTATAATTAAAACCACTTTGTTCTCCTGTAGCAAACAGTCCGTGTGCACCGACAGTTCACGATGCCTGAGGTTAATAAGGTTGCAATTCCTGAGCACACATTCCTGGCCACCCTTGCTTCACAAAATGTAAAATTCTGGATAAGAGATTCTTGCATAATCAGCACTAGACAGCAGGAAATCTGGACCCCGGACAGGCAATCTACTTAATGTGTCAGCATGGCTTGTCTGCGACCCTGGCCAATATTCAAGCTCCACCGTAACAACCTTCTTACAGCAAACTACTTCATTGGTGTAGTAGGCGTAGCAGAGGTTTGTAAAGTTACAATATAAAAATGCCTGCCTGTTTTATATTGCTTGAGCTTGGCAACTCCAAAACTTACAGTCCAAGCCTCTTCATCCATCTGTAAAGAATTTTGTTCACTTTGCTTCAGTCTTCTGGACCTGGAAGCAATGGGTGCCTCAGAATCATATTCTTGTTTGTGAACCAGTACTGCTTCAACCCTGTCTCAGAGGCATTGCATGTCAAAATCATAGGTTTGTTGAAATTATAAACACCTGGTCAGACTGCAATGGATGTTTGACTCTGAAATGCTTCTGGAAGGGTGTCCGTCCACTTCGACCTGGCAGTTTCATTCAATAACCAAAGGTGGTGTTGCAAAATTTTGCCCAATCGTTCAGAAATCTATCGTGAAAGTTGAACAGGCCCAAGAAAACCTGAAGTTCTTTTTAGCCTACTTTCCAAAGGAAAGATAGGCTTATACAATCACCTGGTTGTCTGTCTGGAATGTATGTCCCCTCCTAATAACTTTTAAACCTAAAAAACAAAATTCAACCAAACTAGGTTCACATATAGTTTTAGTAAACACATCAGACTTTTATAGATTCTAGTAATGCTGGGTACTTATTTTCAAAATGGTAGCAGATTTGACATTTGTGCCACTATGTTATATCTCGGGAACTACTTATCCAATTTATACCAAATTTGGAACATTGGTGTGCATTATACACTGGCGAGCCAAAAAAACTGGTATAGGCGTGCGTATGCAAATAACAGATGTATTGAACCGATCAGAGTAACGCGATGTGGTTGGCAGCTAGATTGGTTACTGCTGCTACAATGGCAGGTTATCAAGATTTAAGTGAGTTTTAACATGGTGTTATAGTCGGCGCACGAGAGATGGGACATAGCATCTCCGAGGTAGCGATAAAATTTGGATTTTTGCGTACAACCATTTCACCAGAAAAAGATTGTGAACGAACGGGACAAACGATGACTGACGAGAATCATTAAACATGACAGACGTGCAACTCTTTCTCAAATTGGCGCAGATTTCAATGCCTCCTGCATATCTTCAGACATTAGTTGAGTCCATGCAACGTTGTCTTGCAGCACTTCTGCATGTCGCGGGGGTCCTACACGATATTAGGCAGGTTTACCAGTTTTTTTGGCTCTTCAGTGTATAATGTGTATAGGAAGTGATAATGTTATTAACCAGTCATTTTGGAAGATAGCCCAAATTGAGAAAATAAAGCTATTCCAATATATCTCAAGAACCATCTAACCAATTTAAACCAAATTTGGTATGTTGACAGTGCATAGTGTACACATTGAATATAGTGATAGCATTATCAAACGACAGCATTAGAAGATAGTGCAACATGAAAAACAAGAGGTTACTGATAACCAGTGAGCCTACTTTCCTCTACATTAGTGCAAATCAATTTTAGAAGTTCTAGAAAGCTTAGATGACAGGCATAGATATCTCATTGACTGCAATATCATTAGAGATGAAACCAGAAACAGTACCAAGACAATTAAAATACACGAGTCACTTACCAGGGATTCAATTTCAGAAAAACTCGTAAAATTAAGCTAGTGTGCAATTAATACCACATGGAGGTAGGATTCGGAGCATCAACTTCGGATGTAATAAGTCTAATGTTTTAAATGATATGATAGGGTCCACTAACCTGAAATATTTACATGGTCATCATTTTGAAAATAAGTGTCTGAGCAACTAAAAACACATACGTTTACATACCTACCATGATGCCACTTGTGTGAAAAATTCGGTGGAAATCAGTAGAATGGTCTCCGAGTTATGGCATAAAAACTTCATTTATTTTAAACAGGGATATCTTGTAAAAACTGCCTAAAAGGAGTTTGTGTATAGGATGTTTCTAATAGATGCTATCAGCATAAAAAGGTTAATTGAATTTAGTTAAATTGTTACATAGGTATGCTAAACATAACTAAATATTTATATGGCCGCCATTTCCAAAATCAATGTCTGGCCCTATTTAAATCATGTAATTTTGCATGACCTTTCTGTAGTTGTACAAAATTTCGCAAAATATTCCATTTACTCACCTGACACAATTTGGCAAAAAATTCAGAAAAAGAGGTTAAAAAAAATTAAGTTTTTGTGTCCTATCTTGGGAAACTATTAAATGATACCCACCAAATTAAGGTGAAAAGTTATACTTTTGTAGTCCATCTAAATTTATATGACTTAAGGAGGTAATGACATATTTTCAAAATCACAGGAATGCAAATATTTTATGTCAGTATGCTACATGCCACAAGCAATTTCAACCGACTTACCACCGCATGAGAAAATGGAGCTTTTGTGTCACTTGTCCAGGACCAATCAACTGATTCCCATAAAACTTTACACACTAGAAGAGCCACAGTAGGCCCTGTTTAAATCTTTACAGTATGGCTGCAATATAAATAATTTAGATTTATACTAAACAATTTTACTAATTTAAATTAAACTTTGTATACTGAGAGTATCCATTAGAATCTTTTGCTGTCCTTCTGTAAGAAAGTGTCAAATGATAAAACACAAAATTTATGCCATATTTCAGTAACCATTCACACTTAGTACTACAGTGGGCCTGTAAACTTACATAATTCAAGTTGGTCATACATTTTTTTCAATATAGTGCTGTATAAATTATTTAGATTAGTTTACCAAATCTATAAAATAATTTTACATATTTCGGTATGCTTAGAAGCATCAGATATGCCTGTACAAAGCCTGTTTTAGGATGTTTTCTATGATAGCATCAAAGAAACTTAAGTTTCTATTCCATATCTCTTGAACCGGTCAAGCTATTTTCACTCAATTCTGCACACAAGTAGAAAACTTGCATGATTTAAGTGACTCACACGCTTGTTTCCAAAATGATGTCCCTGTAAATATTTAAAATTCATAATCATAGTCTTTCAAAACTTTACACTGATTACTATCGAAGTTGATGTTCCAAATCCCACCTTTGTGATGTAGTTGGTTGCATGCCAGCTTACGATACGAAGCATTCTGTGTTCGAGTCCCAGGAGTAAGACAAGTGCGTATTGTATTTGTTTCTCTTTGCGTCACTAATCATATTGCTATCAATGAGACATCAAGACCCACATACCATCTAATCTTTTAATAACTTCATCAAATGTATTTGCATCCATGTAAAGGAAAGTATGTCCGTTAGTTGTATTGATAACTTCTTGTTTATTCTTAAGCACAGGTGCATTATGTAAGGCTTCCACTTTGCTTGACAATGGGTGGATACCTCTGCCATCCACTTTATGACCAAAAAGGTAACTGCATCCATTACAAAGAGGCGCTTTGATTTTTTCAGCACCAAGCCCACCTTTTCCAATCTTCTCATCACTTCCTGAACACATGCATTTGCACCTGTAATTGAAATGTCATCTAGTACCGTTGTAGCTGGGGCTCCTGTCGTCAATGTTTACAATAAATACCGGATAATGGCTGGACTTGTGCTGCCTCATCTTGACAAGCCCTTCATCGTATTTGCAGTCAGCAACTCAGCAACTGTCATATGTAATTAAGTCTCCTATAGGTCAAGCTTCATGTGGAAGCTTCACTAACTGTAGCCAACTGATATACATTTATTTACAATTACCACTCACAGTTCTTTTATATACTTCACACTTTACTATGGCAACTAGTAGGGCTGCACACTTAGAAAATGCCAGAACCTGACTTTTCTTGAAAATTGGTTCACTGCCTGGCTTTACATTTAGTGACTCATTCCGTCCAACATAAGTCTCAATCTCATCTGTTCTAAACACCAAAGGGTACTAAACAACTAGCACACTTGTGTATCCTTTACAACACAGGATACACCAATCAGTTTCCTACCCAGAGGATATAACCAAGTACGACCCAGCAATCTTGGACCTTTTACTATCAGCAGTTCAAGAGGAATGCTTTTCCAGCTCCTAAACTGCACTTCTGCTTTAGTGCCTAGCACGTCCAAGTAGTGGTGTAGCAATGGAGGGGCCCAGTGGGCCGAGCTCCTCCCAAAGACTAATAAATTGAGAATAGAATTTCCACCCAACACTGAAACATCTGTAATGCGTGAAACTCTTAGAGCAGATGGAAGACTACCAAGCTCAGTAGTGTTTTTCTACAGTTCAACCTTCTTCTCTCCTCGAGACAAATTGGCTTTGCTCTTCAAAACATAGTCTTTCCTACCATCTCTCCATAACAAATAGGCCTCAGGGTCAGAAAAACCCCATAAACTGACCCTAGGAATATATATATAAGTATTTTGTGTGAACCCATAACATTGCTCATTCTCTTTTTATTCCACAAAAGAAAGCCGTAGCAGACATTACAATATTGGATTGCTTTATTATGAAGTGAAAAAAAAACTATTTCTTAATATTAGTGATAATAATTTTTCAGTTTTGCAATATTAATCTCATAGTTTCTATGATTAGGAAAAATAGTAAAACTTTCACTGAAAACAAGCAAAATGAATCTATTGGTTTCTAATGTGAATATATTTGTATAGGTGGTTCACAATAACATAGGCAATCTTGAAATCAAACTATGAAAAAGTCACTACTCTTAACTGCATATATTTTAACGTAAGCGATGGCCGCAATACGGTTAATTTGGCAGCAAACTACAAGAAGAAGTTCCATGTTTTAAGGTTTTGCTGGTCGTAAATTTAAATATTTTGTCACCTGCAATTCTGTTACTTTTTGTTGTGTGCAAATAAGAATAAAATTTGGTGTGATTGTAATACATTTATGTTTCTGACTCTTTCACATCATCACCTGGCTGATGCAACATTTAGGTTAAGTGGTTCATTGTTTCTGGTTGGTTTTTTTGCCATTACACACTCGCATGTGAATAAATAACATGATTTTAAGTGTTAGTTTGTTACTCTTGAAATAATGTATTCAATAACTAATAAACAAACATTTTTATACTTGTTTTGAGTGAGGTGGCATTGTTTATTGCTTTCTGCTGTATCTCCACATAGTTTCTTGTTGCAGAAATTCTTGAAATTTTACATAATATGCTGACCTGGAAAATGTGCTACCAAATGCAATTTATGTTGCTATAAATTTTTAATATACTTGAAGAAACTTTATAAGTGTGTTTTGTTATATTTGCAATCTGTGTAAGAAGTCCGACATTTTAAATAAATGTGTGTGTTAGTATTTACACCATTCCCAGTTTATGAGTTAATACCTTAGCAGGTACTCCTCTTGTTTTGAAACAATAACGCCATGAAAATGTTTTGTACTGCACATGAAACATTCCTTGAGTGTTATGAGCACATTATAACGTCTGTTCCATAGTTTAATTTGTAAAAGCCTTCTAGGTGGGTAATTTGGGGAAAAATTAGATTCTGCATTAAATGTGTGGATACAGTTTCATGAAATACATCGCAGTCAGCTAGTTACTGTGCTTTTCGTATTCTGGTCAAGTTACATTCCAATCACTTAAATTTTATAAGCGAAAAAGTGATTTTTATTCATAAGCAAAATAATAGACCTTAGAAAACATTATTGTTATGTGCTTTGAAAACTATGTGGCTGGATGAATTGTCATGAAACCTGCATCGAGTGACAAATATTACTATGGAAGTGTGGTGTAAAATTTTTAAATAATTCTGTTCTGCCATTGAGATGCCTGGCAATTGTTTTCATTACTCAAAATGTAATAGCAATGCCCGCCATTTGCTTGTGCTTAGTTTTGTAATATATATTGATTTGTGAAATATTTATGCATTGTTATTCTAATCATATAATTTAAACATAATTCTTAGGTAATTTATTAGATACGCAACCAGCGAGATAGGAACCTAGCAGGGCTGTCAAAAGTGCTCACTTTATCATGAGCAGTCTTTTTGTATTTATCATCCTTATAACAATTTGCATGTTGGGCGTACGTGCAGTCATGTTCACGTGTTTCTAATGGAAAAATTATGCATTTTCATTTTTAAAATGTAAATTTATATATTAGAGTAATGTCTTCTGAGCGATTTAAAATTAAAAAAAAAAAGCTGACACAATGCTGCACATACGCCAAACACAACAGGGGCAATACAGCCCATGTTTAAATTTCCTGCGTGGAAATAAAACATTTTATATTGTTTTCATTGTAATTAAATGTAAATTCATTTAAAAGGTTGATTTATTCTGAGCAAAATAGAACTCCAATTATACAGAAAAGAATAATGAGCGAGCTAAAATTAATGAAAAAACATACCGCAACGCAGCACATACACCAAACAACAGATGCGATAAGGCACATTTTTACATTTCCTGCAAGGAAATGAAATGTTTTACTTTAATGAAATAATATTTTAACACGTAGATATATTTTAATCGGTGTATATACGTGTCGGATGTTGTAAGAGAAAATACATGGAAAATACTGTGGGCTTATTCGGGCTCACTCACATGCCTTAAACTGTAAAAACTTTAAGTTGAGCATACTGGCTGTTTAATATTTTTCGTGAAACTGGGTGAAGGTGGGTTGTAGGGGACCCATGCCCCGAAACGCTCGAAGGCAGTGCTTACAAGTCTGAAAACTTGCATGTAATTTCTCTTGCGCAGATACACTTACATCACTCTAGGTAAACACTTTATACGGACTCTGGCCTGTGGCCCGCCACATAGGCAAAATTGCGGATAATACACATTTGTACATAAGAGGGAATTATTGGTGCATTAAGCTTCCGCGGGCGATGATATTCCACGGGGAAGAAGGGGTGACGTCTCCGGGTGCAGAAAGAACAGGTTCCGGTACGTTATATTAGACTATTGCAGCTAAAGGTGATTGTCGCAAAAACATGAAGGCACCCGGAGCGCGAATCTGCACGTGCCGAACCCTTGAGATGCTCAACAGCTACTAAATCTGGATGGTATGTGCGGCACAAATAATGGCGGCATGTGGCTCCAGCACTACTGTCTGCTTGTCTGTAACCTGCAACAATTAAAAGACATAAACACTTGCATTATTAATTGACAAAACAATTACACAAATGTTCCCTGAATAAAAAGTTACAATTTAAACTTGAATGGCATGAAATGGGGATGAAACAACTGTGGTGAAAAATACGTGAATTTGAAAATTACAAAATGAAAACCTTGAAATGCTAGTAGGGACATCTCTGAACGTTTACACTCTCAGTGTGTCTTTCTTTACTTTCAAATACTTGCTGTGAAATTGCCCTACAAATTATATATGCTGGGTCTGCCATTATGCACCCTCGCCCAACCGTGGGCGTATGCGGTTGCGCTGCACTGCTCTGCACTTTCACACACATGCACTGCAGTCATGTCGGCACTCGCGGTGCGCTGCAGCTACATTAGTGTGGTTGATGCAGTGGACGTGCGGCGTGGCAAACGGTCTGGAGGGCAGACGCCGCCGTCCTGCATCACTTCAAATACCTACATTTCAACAGCTACCATCCATTCCATGCCAAAAAATCTCTGCCATACAGTCTTGCCTCCAGAGCTAAATGCATTTGCTCCACTCAAACTGACTTAAACAAGCAGTGTGGTCTAATAATCAAAGACTTCCTCAAAAGAGGCTACCGCAGATCCCTTGTTCACAAACAGATTCAGCATGCAACTTCAACCACAAATTCACAAACAAAGATCTGTAACTCAGACATCCCTCTGGTTGTCTCTTACCACGAGGGCATGGGCAAACTCAGTACCATTCTCAACCGCAAGCACAAAGTTCTGGCTTTATCTCCACTCACCAAAGCTTTTGTCTTCAAACCACCCTGATTGGTTTTTAAATGACCCCCCAAACTTCTGAAGAAACTGGTGCACCTCGAATTGCCACCCAATGCCACTGTCAGTTACGTTAACGCCCTCAGGGGGTCTCATCCTAGCCCACATTATAGCTCTTGGCTATGTAGCAATCTTCCACTTCCTTCAACAGTAGACTCACCAACCAGACATCCTATCCAGAGCAGCTACAACTGTGCGACAGGAAATCTCATCTACCAGCTACAGTGCATTCACTGCAATGCAGAGTATATTGACCTTACTACCAACACTCTCAGACAGAGAATGAAGAATCACAAAGCAGACACCAAACTAGCCATAACTGGGGCAAATGTAAATTGCAGCGGAAAGCCAGTTGCAGCACATGCAGCTTCTCACAACCCGAACTTTGACTCCTGTTACACAACCAGGGTGGTGAGGGCCGTGCATTCTTCTAATAATAGTGCAGAAATGTGACGATGGCACTGGCCCACCAATACATCACCAAATCCAGACAGCCCAGTGGCTGTCTGGATTTCATATACATAACATAACCTCTCCGCCACATTTCAAATTTCCCGCCTCACCCTAGTTTGCCTACCGGCTGCTAAGTTCACTGTTTGTCAACCAATGTTCACCAAACTGCGTTGTGCCACTGCTCGCCGCCTGATTGAGCTGGCATAGCCCGCAAAACACTGCGCAAACGTGCATCCGCGTGGAAAATGTGTTCGTCTGACTGTGTGCTACTTTCCCAGTTTCATTATAATTCCCTGTGGTACGGCTTACTGCTTGGTTGTTCTTCATAATGCACTCCCATTTGATGTGTCTCCGGTTGTCGCAAAACCGGCAGTTGGTTGTCGTATGCCGACATTTATCAGCAGAGTGGTTTCCGTTGCAATGCCAGCATGGTTGTCTGAGCAAGATCTTTATCCTGCCTGACCTTAACCTCTCTCATCCACGTGCTCACGTTGCCTGTTATAATTTTCATCACTCACGCAGATGTCACCAGTAAGTCACTGACCTTGCACCTTAAATCTTTAATAATTTCCTCTGTAGGCTTTGCTGTTATATGTAATTTTATGCGTAATGAATAAAGCAGGCTGAATGGCTATGTCTCTTGCCCCGCACACCAGACGATCATGCACAAAGCACACTAAATCATGTTGTTGCAATGTACAATTAACCTATGTAACTCTGCTAATGTCTCCTCTTCTTTTTGGCCTCGTTTAAAGAACTTTGAAAATTTTCCACATTCTCACTAAGTTTTGTTTCAAGATACTCAGTAGGTTTGTTAAAATCACTCCCAATTGGCACAGCATCAGTAGATTTTGTTGCCAACATGATGTTACCAAATAGTACATTTGGGCACCACACACAATGAAGAACACTGTTATGAATCATTTTTGCCACAACATAAGACTGTAGCCTCTCACAGTACGATTTGCACAACTCCCGTCCCGGAACAAACTGTCCAATCTACCTGTTTAACAACTATTTTCACTCAGGAATGTCTTTACTTTTAACAATGTTACATGCAAGCTACATGCTGCATTTAAGTATCTGTCTGGGCACACACTAGAAGACAGTGTCTTTCTACTCATTTACTAGTCTTACATCACAACAATGAAACCTACCGTTTCACTGTACATTGTAAAAATACATTACATTACTTACAATAAAAAATTAAAATTTGACCATAGTGCAGACTAATGTATTTCGCTTTGAAAGAGCTGTTTTTTACGATGCTTAATATGTGTGAAATGAATTACCGCAGAAGTTTGGCAGTTTTATTTCTCGTGTTGTTTGGAGAGTCTGTGCAAGGAGGCTTAAGACGTAATGTGACTTGCTTTGCAGGTGTGCAGGAGAAGCTGGGGATCTTGAACGGCGGTGTTGTGTACGCGGTGTACGACTATGAGGCTCACAACTCGGACGAGCTGAGCTTCAAGGAAGGCGACCGTCTGGTGGTCCTGAGGAAGGGCGACGAGTGGGAACGTGAGTGGTGGTGGTCGCGACTCGACGACAGGGAAGGTTATGTGCCTCGCAACTTGCTCGGGGTGAGTGTGTGTCATCACAATTGTTTAACTTCCATACTTTAGCAAAACCCCAGCTGAAGTTATGGAAGGAAAACAGTGCTTCAATCAAATCGTGCATTAACACAAGAAATAAATTTTTAACAAAAAAAATTACACACAATAAGTAAAATAAAATTTTTTAAAAATTAATCTTACAAAAAGTAACAAACTCATTTAACAGAAAAAGGATCATTTTGATTCTTGTCACTTACTTATCATACTGCAATTACCTAATGATATAAAAAAAAAAACTAAAATATGCTAATATTCATGAACATAAATTCATGAACCAAAACTGTCATACAGTTTACAGTGGACTATCATTGTACCAAAAACGTATGTACCAATAAACCATATCTACAGTTAATTTTCAGTGGTCCTGGCAAAATTTCTACATAAATAATGATAAAACTACCAGTTTTTAACGTTTATCAGATATTACATTCATCAAATTATCTTTTGGTCCCTCACTTACGATTTCCTGCAACAATAGTTTTTAAGCTGGTTGTTTATACAAACGTCTAAAATCTGGGTGTGAACTACGTCAAGCACGCAGCCAATTATCATTACTGCATTGCTGCTGTGCGCTGCTCAGTTCAGCTGATGGTGCCGGCAACTTGGCTAGCGGCAAGTCTGGCATGCTTCCTCTCCTTGTACACCTGTCGAGAGGGGAGGCGGTTACCTAGCAACCAGTGTGGCATCCTCGCGTGTGTCTCTCTCTCCCCCTCTCCTCTATCTGTCTCTCTCTCAGCAGCACAACTTTTTTGTTCCCCTTAAGTTGTCTAGCCGCGTCCTTCCTCTCTCGGCTGTGCGCGCTTGCTTCCATCCTTTATATACACCTGGTCTTCCCACCACGCGCCTAGCAATCTTACAAATTTTATCAAGATTATCCATTGCTCAAAATAGTTGTACCTATCACCGCTAGTATTTCAAAGCAAATGATTTTGCCTGAAAATATTACACAATCCATTTTAACGAGCAATTATTTTTTGACAAACATGTTTTCTTTTGTGATTAAAGGTAATTTTTCCTGTAAAGTTGGTGTTTAATTGTTTCTGGCGTCAAATCAACATGATTTTAAAATTAAATATCAACTTACCTCAATGGAAAGCAACTTCGCAAATAAAACGATATGCCTAGAAGTGTATACTTAATCTCCCCTTGTCACCAGAAATTGTTTGAACATCGAGCAACTTGTATAACTAAGTGTAAAGTTCACTTTCAGTAACTTCTTATGAGGAGATCAGAGGATTTATATTAATTTATTACAATAGCCATGCATCTTTTGAATAAAATGATATCATGTAAGGGCCTATTCGACACCTTTTGTCATCTAATATTGCGGAAGTACAAAGTCCGAGCACAGCATAATTTGCAACACGTATGAGTGTATGTGAAAAAAGAGGACGTGGTTTTGAATGATTAGTTATTGATAATCGTAAAGAAATATATTTCAGTTGCCTTATTTATTGATCTTGGTCTCCAAATCACTGGTTTTTAAAAATGATATATAATTAATTACTTCAACTACAAATTTGCCATGTGAACATGGCATCGCCAAATGCGGCCTGGATGCATCAGTGATACACTTCAAGGATCGTCTCCTCCCCTCACAAGGCTGATGTGGTGGGAGATAGTTGCCTAGCAACCAGCATGGCGACCTTGTACCATACTTCAGATTAACAATTTAAAAAATTAACTATTTAAATTAATTGTTAAAAAAAGTGTGTAATTAGTTAATTTTAAAACTATTTAAATTTGCAATAGCCTGGAGGCTGATGTTGACAACGAAATATATGAAAATGCTATTAATATCTTGACAAACTTCTTAAAAATATGCAGTGTGTTTGACGGCCGACGTGTTGCACACCATGCTATACAGATCGATACACTGACATTATGTACTGAATCAAAGATCATCGTTAATCACACGCAACACAATTGTGAAGTAGGCCAGATGCCACCATCGCGATCTGTCGATACAATCTCTCACTACACAAAAGTCACAGTTGCACAATTGATGGTCGTCGTGCGACTTGCACATTTTGATTGTTTTTGTAGTCACTGCACTGGTCTGGTTTCATGCTAAGAGTTTTTTTAGAAGTTTTACTTAAAATGGTTTTGTAGAAGATTGTTAATATATCATTTTGATAAGCAGGCATATCTGATCCTTCATCCAGCAACCAAGTTTTGGGAATTTTTTTCTGGGACTGTAAATTGTCATTTTTTTATTTATGTTTTAAATTAACACTGACAAAAAACTTCTTGAGACTTTATTTTAACTGTACAATTTTATTTGTTCTTTAACTTTTAACTTTAATTAGTTAATTTTGTTTTAACTTATGCTTAAATCAGTTAGATTGTTTTGTTAACTTTCCCAAGTATGCCTCTGGGTGCCGACAGATCTGGTAGTGGAGGGGTGGACAGTTTCACTTGCCGCAGTAGTTTCCCCTTCACTGCCTTGCTAGCTGGGAACACACTGCCGGTCCATCCCCTCTCTGTGCACCCTCAGCTGCTCAAGTGTGCGGGACATTCAACATTTTGCTTGCATTTGGTGTCGTATTATTTTGGTTTTCAGAGGGTCTGGAAGTTTTGGGTTGGCTTTCGTTCAGTGTCCAATTACAATCCATTATATACTGTATTTGGAATGTTATATTCTTTATAAAATAAAGTTGAAATGTTATTTAATGGATTATTTACAGTAATACTAATACAGGAATAGTTATTTTAAAATTTCCATTGTTATTGTGTTTATTAGTTGAACTTCATTCACCGATAATGTGCAGATGTCATTACACTCAACATGATGTCTTATAAGGTTAGAAGTTGTGTTTTAATGATGTACATGTCTGAACCCACAACCTCTAAGATCCCAGATGTATGGAAATTTTTTAACAGTTCCCTAAAACACTGTAGATAGGGAGTCCACTGCACACAGTAAGAGTATTGCTAAATTAACTATTGGAATAATAACTATTATAATTTACTATCACTGTATCCACTGGGCATTAGAAATGAGTACTACAACATTTATTTGGTAAATTTAATTTTATTGTCTTTTTTGTCGTGCAGTTGTATCCGAGAGTTCACCCGAGCAAGAAGTCAGAATGACGGCCACTGTGGCCCAGCTAGCATCAGAACTCGATGCGTGTACTGAACTGGCTGTTGTCTTACGGGTCCTGAGTTCAGAACCTGCGACCAGTAGAACAGAATGAAGCAGCTGTTTACAGCAGTTCCAGAAGAATTGTGCCGAAACATCGCTACTTTTCAGTGTTCTAACATGTTCTATCACCATTTCTTATGATACCTACTATTGGATACTATGCAATTTATGTAAGCAGGTAGCATAAATATTCTGTGTTTAAAATTTTAGGCACTATTTCATTATTGTATTCAGTTTTGCTTCTTATGAATCTTGGAAATGTTACGCAATGTTATACTGTCAAAATTGACCTAAATCTTTTTGGATAAAATATCATGTGAAATGCTGGGAACTGCAATGTGCAGATGACGTGTTTTTATTCTGTGGCTTTTAGGACTGCCGAAGCTTTACCTATCACTGCATTACAAAGTGTAAATTTGCAATATTAATGTATAATGTAAATTGCTTGACGTTTTCAAAGATGATGTATATGCATGTGTGTGACAAATGTTTGCCAAATGAGAGAATCTGTTTTCTCTTGTGTGATAGAAGTAAAGTGCACGTGCAGTGTGGAGTTTAAAGCTAAATTAGTGCCTTATACTTTGGGCACTTATGTAAAAATATGTTTTATGTACAAATAATAAAGTGGTCTGTAGATACAAATCGCAGGCAAACTATTTTACGTATTAAATAAATCAAAAAGTGACGGAAAAGTTGTGCTAGCAGTGCTAGTCGATGCTGGTGTGAAAAAATTAAGAATTTGAAATGTATAGTATAAATATATAGGCAAGAATAAGATCTATAATGTACTTTTGTAAATACTGTGTGGTCTTTGTTATCTGAATTGGAGAATATTACCTTATTTCTTTATTTTAGATTATGTGGTTGTATTTTTAAAAAAGATTTTGGTAATATTAAATGGGTAATTATAAGGGCTTCAGATATATTACAGTATTTTAATCTTTTATGACTTAAGTCCTTGTAACTGCCCATTAAGGAAATTTTCTGGGAAAAATTTCATAAATCAGAGTTTTGTGACATTATTTTCAAAATATATACAGGGCTGTGCTGATTTTTCATACTTCACTATAGTTACATAATTTGCTTTGCAAAATATTTATTTTCAAAATATAATTTAGTAAACTGAAAAACTTGTTTTCATTATAGAGTTTATTTGAAATATTATTACTTTACCACATATTGAAATATTAATGTTATTACAATAATAGGATTGTGCAATCAGATCTTATGTAATGTTGCAGATTTGTTTTTAACCTTCTTAAAATAGACAGCATTGATTCTAATTGGATATGCTAGCTGTACCAAAAATGTATACATCACTCAAATTATCCCCAGCTGTTCACAACACATCTGAGAAAACAAAACACTCAGCTTTTTACATTGTTTGAAACAAAGACAAATCATAGGCCATAAACGTGTAAAATTAAACACATGCCCAGATATTATCAGCTCAATGATATATCCCTAAAATTTCAAGTTCATTGATTTTAATGTATATATTGACTATTGTTGAACATCAATAATTTTTACAAACACCAAGTACCTAATATATTTTTCTTAACATGACTGGACATCCTCATCATAACAACCTGCAAAGGAAATATTCACGCAGCCAAAAATAAATTTTGAAAATTTTACTGAAATAAACATATAATCACCAAAAATATATTCCTAAAAAGTTTTATTGTTAGTTTGTTAAAGATGTATTTCAAACATATCACTTACATCAGGCCTACAGCATTCAGAGCTTTGCATAATGTTCATACGCGTCACTGTCGCCTCATGAAGGCGAGTGTTACATGTGCCTTACAATTTGGCTTCTGGTGTTATGTTCATACACTATTGCTCATTGTAAAAAATTTTGTTTTCAAGAAACACATTTGGAAGAGCTTTTGAACAGCAGATCATTTTCACAAAATTTATTTGATATAGAATATACATTTGTTATAAAACTGCAAATAATAATTATGTTAACTAAAATAAAATAAGAAATATGGCTTGTAGCAATTATTACCAGGAGAAAGTAATATTACCTTGCAAGATTTTTCTTTAATGAAACATATCGCAAAAAAAGAGTCTGAACGCACCATACATTTGTTATTCACACTTCATATGAAAATTGTATTTTTGAATCTCCTGTTATTAGTGTTTATGAAGTTCTTGCTCAGTGGATTTTGTACATCACGAGTACTTACGTGTTACATTATGTTAAAATTATTTTTAATGGTTTGTAGATTTTAATGAGACTGTGATCCGGTACAATAAAAAATATGAATTCCCTAAACTTATCAAGTTTTTTTATTGTAAAAGAATATACTCTACCTCTCACTATTGTAGGATTGAGTGGGTGATGGGAGTTAATAAAGTACACAACTATTTAGTGAATATATTATTGAGAATATATTTTGTGTGTGTGTGCATGCATGTGTGCAGGTGTTTAAGTACACCCTAGATTTTAAGAGTATAGATTTTGTGAAGGTACCAATTTTATGAGGTCATTCTCAAAAACAAGGTAATTATCCAGAGTAGCAATTTTTCTGTAAAAAATTTAAAAAAAACTCGAAAAGTGGTATATCTCCACACTACTAATTATGCAGAACACGAATATACTAGGGGCATTAACGTCCAACTAATTTCGTAATATGTGCCCACCTAACAGAACCTAACTTCACAATGGGTGAATCACTATTTTACATTTTTTAACTAACATGAGGTTGTAGGGTTTTCAACTTACCTATGATAGTAGGGTTTTCAACTAACCTTGGATTTTAGAATGTTAATCTAACCTACGAATTTAGTATAATCTAGGATTTTAGGGATTTAAAGGAACCATAAAACACACCGAAAGAATATGAATTAACTCACCTAGGTAGGCGGCGGGTACAATTCCTCTGTCCACGACCCATTTAACTGTCGTGGATTTGACCTCAATCCACAAAACACCACAATCTACTATAAAATCCTATAACCCCTCCCCTCCCCCTCACATAGGCGAATANCCTCCCCTCACCCTCACATAGGCGAATATTATGCACAGAAGTACTCATTCTTGCACCCTCCAATCTTAAATCACAATCCTACTAAAAAATCCAATAACACCCGTCACATAGGCGAATATTACGCACAGAAGCACTCGTTCTTGCACCCTCCAATCTTAAATCACAAGCCTTCACACGGCCGGATTCGGACATCACAACTCGCACATCTGCACTGTGTCGCATCTCAACTTCAACTAATAATATCTCAACATCTCCAGAAAAAAATCCAGTTACAATGACATCTACAGACCCCATAGCCAATAAGGTGACGGCATGATGCACATTTGTTCACATTAATAATGCATTACTTCACCAAAAATCATGGCGTCCGACGTAAACAAAGCGACGAACAGGTCGTACTTTTAACTATTTTATTTAATACATTCTACTTATTTTAACATTACGCCCTCCTGAATATTAACAAGGTAAGCTGTGCAGAACCCATTAATGCTACTTTTGTTGGTCTAGGCTGTTTCCTTCAGAAAAGCCGCTACTCTGGATAATTACCGAAAACAATTAAAAGCTAAGAAAATTTAATACAATATTTATGGTGTCTTTAATTTTTGGCAAGAACACAAGAAGTTGCAATTAAACTTGATTGAAAAAGATTACTAGCTGTAAAATATAGGTGCTGTATTGTCATTGCCCTTATTTGGTATGCTATAATATGAAAAACTAAAACAGCTTGGTGTGAATTGGTCAAAAACTGTGGCAGAGGTAATTCAGAGTAAGTATCATGTACTAGCACAGCATGTGCAGAATAAAGAGGGAAGGTTACACTCTGAAGCAGCTCAGGCTGCGACGAGCTGCAACTTGGGGATGCAGCAACCACCCTTCTGCAGGTTCCCTTCACCAGACCCAGCAAGCCACCAGAGGGAGGGTGCGAGGATGTCTCTGGTTGCTAGGCAAACTTCTCCCACCTTGCCAGCCACGTCAAGAGAGAACATGTGGTCGCATTGAGTATCACATGAGTCTAGACCAAGCTCATTCCTCAAAACTGGATGTGTCATCTGCTTAAAGCTTAGTACTTAGGCATTATTTGACAAAAAAAGAGTGGCATTCATGTCCTTCCAGGATATAAAATTATTCAGAAGTAGGGTTGCCATATGTACTGTTTTACCCAGAACCATTCAGATTTTGTACAGTACTTATTAGATCACTTTCCTCTCTCTCTCTGTGCACATGCATATGTGTGTGTTTGTGTGTTCCTCCCCCTAAAAACTTTTGAAACTGTTTGGACCACAGTGAAATGGCATTATTGTGAGTATAGCGTCACGTCCACTATTGCGATAGTTTTTAAATGCACCATCATTTTCCCTATCATTAGAAAGGTAATTACTTAGTTTATAATGCAAATCTGTTAATAAAGCCTTTCCGCCGGCTTCCTTTTTTTTTTTTTTTTTTTTTTTTTGCAGTGCTGGAATGTCAACCCCCAAAAAAAAACACTGTGTCATCTCTTCCCTTCTCCACAACCTGAGAGGTTGAAGTTGGCTATCCTCTGCCATACACGGAAACAAAGAAGGCTTGGAGGAATTTATCGAACAGACATGAATAGGAAAGGGAGTGGAGGGGAAAAGTACACATGTGGAGGCTCTGCTTTGCGGCGAGACAGGATGCAAGCTTTGAGGATGCACGTGACTGCCGTGGATGGTGGTATGGTGCTGCGACCTACACTTAACCTTGGCACGACGACTGAACACAGTCATGTAGTTTCTGCACGCAGTTCACAGTTCAGTTACATCGCTGATTGTTAACTTTTTTTAAGGACACAAAGTGAAACACTGCTAGCTAAGATAGGAGTGACGAGGTACAGGAGAAGAATGGAAGCGGACAGAGGGGCGAGAAACAGCTTGCTGAAAGATGACGGGAGGGGGGCGAGACAAGATAAGAAGAGGAAATGAGGGGATAGACGGGAGGAGAAAGGGGTGAGACACGAATCATGGTTGCTGGCAGCAGAGGGAAGTAGGGAGGGTAGTTTTCAGTGATCTCCAGGCTTTGTGTGTGAGAGAGTGAAGTCGGGTTGTATATCATGACAAACAGTGAACGTTACAGCTTGTTTGTGCGCGCGTGAAGGTAGTTTTCTTTGTTCGTTGCATGCATTACTTGGCTTCGCCAGTTCCTTTGTCCTGGATTTGGTTATATGTTTTATTTATTTATTTGTATTTTACTCCTTACGTGAATGGTAACATTCTTATCTTGATGTCATCAACCCTTTAGAGTTAGAAGATTGGTGCCACGATCAGATGTTTGTGTTAGGATATGTATGTTTTGCTGCCAGGTGTCTTCCATATCTTTCTTTTTGCTGTGCTACATGCATGAACACACAACTCTTGTGTTGTGATTCTTATTTTGTGGACATGTTATTACGCATCGCAGTAACTTTAATCATGGGCGATGCTCAAGCAGCAATTCTGTAACTACAATTTGCCGAAGGACGCGTCAAGTGTGCGCTTGGCCTAACCAAGTGAGTTGGTACAGAGGGCCAAAAGTAATTTATTCCATGCAACTGTGCGAGATTTGCCGGAATCATATTACGTTACTGTAGAAATGGGAGCTGAACAACTAACAGACTGCAATAAAGACGCACATGTAGCCCACATGCTGAATGGAAGATCAATACTACAATATTATGGCAATGGTAGAATCTCTTGTGAGCAAGTTGGAGGCAGTACAGGCAGTAACTACCCGCACACAGAAGGTAAATGTATCACTTCCCAAGATCTCTTTGCCACAGTTCAGTGGAAGTGCAAAAGACTGGGTGGAGAACTTCTCTAACTTGTTCAGTGCGCTTGTAGTTGATCACCCCGACCTAACTCCAGTCGAAAGGTTGTCCTACTTGAAGTTGTCACTTAACGGGTTATCGATTAAGTGTGAGTTAGGCATTGCTTATGTCAGATGAAAAATTTGATGTTGCATGGAAGTTGCTATCGGAGCAATATTCAAACAAATATTAATTGTTTCTTTGCATGTGGAAGCTGTGCTGGAAGCACCCACAGTATCCTCTGAATCGCCCACCTGACTGCGACAGATGCTGACAGTCGTAGCAGAGAATGTGGCAGCACTGGAAGCTCTGCAGGTTTCCGTGCAATACTGGGACTTAATCTTACTGCCTATCCTTTGGAAGATACTGGATGCCTCACTCCAAACACAGTACTTTGGTTTAAAAAATAATTTTCTTAATGTTTATTTATTATTTACGTACATTATATTGAGTAAATTAATAGTTTCTAGCTATCCAATTGAAAAACATAATTTGTGAATTATTATATGTCTTTCTTGACTTTTGATTTATGCATCAATTAGTTGCATGAAACCGTTAAGTGTATATTATATACACTTACATATATAGGTTTCCGCTCAGGTTACATCTTTCTTCTTCGCTTTCTGACCATATAGCACGTAGTTAACTTACATTATTTACCTGTGAATTCTTTCATCATTCTTGAAATGAAATAGTGTTTTTATTCACCGTTTTGGGTAAGTCTGTTTGCGGATATTTCCTTTTACGATGTGATCGTATTATTTAGTGTAAGCATTTTTCTATTTTTTATATAGCATTCCCGGTTTGCCTGATATGGCTTAACCTTGTGGCCAACCCTTTGCGTCCTTCTTGTGATGTGAGTCGCACACCAAATCATGGCATGGTCGTTTTGACCATGATTCAATTTCTTTCAACCGGCACCGCAGTAAAGTCTGAAATTCAAGTTCGACCAACAAGTAAACTCTAAATTTTTTTTGCCTACCACATGTGCTCCGGAGTGCTCCGAACTCTCTGTCTTCTGACGCAATGTCTGCAGTTTAATGACTAAATATCATTGTTTGGACTGTTCAACTGCAAATTATATAATTTTTGTTTCTACTTAATTAAAAGTACAAAAAATTAAGAAAAAGAAAATGTACAGTATTTTTATATTTGAAATGAAGCGATCGCATGTACAGATCGCAGGAGCACGCCCATAATTTCTACTTTAGTAAACCCTAGGCAACACAGGAATCTAGATCACACCTTCCATTTATGTGCCATCCTTGTGTTGTAACGAGAGTACCTATGGGTGCTCAAGGCTATGCCCATGATGAAAATGGTCGCTACAGTGTTGTACTTCCCTTCAAGAGAACAGAACCTGACCTTGGAGACTCTTACTCCACTGCACGACATTTCCACTCACTTAAGCATCGTTTTAAAGGCCACCCAGATCTTAAGACAAGTTTTGTTGACAGTTCAGATGGGAATTTCTGTCGCTCCTATTACATCCCACATCACTGCGTGCACAAGCTTGATAGTACCACCACCAAACTTCGTGTTGTGTTTGATGCATCTGCGAAGGCAAGTTCTGGTTTTTCATTGAATGATGTATTGTTGACTGGACCAAAGCTTCAAAGGGTCATAATAAAAGTGTTGCTTCAGTTTCGAATACCAACAATTGTATTTATAGGTGACATAAAACAAATGTACTGCAATATTCTGGTCTCTGATGTGCATAGATATTACCAACGTATCTTTTGGTGGGAGTCTGAAGATCATCCTCTTGAAGTGTACCTACCATATTAACACTGTTACATACGGTGTTAGCTTGGCCACATTTCTCGTTCTGCGAACTTTGCATCAGCTAGCAGAAGATGAGAAGAAAGTCTATGCGAGTGCTGCAAGTGTTTTGTTGTTGGACACTTACGTCGATGATGAGGTTACAGGGACCAGTGATGCCACTTCTACCGTGAAGCAAAGACAGGAACTGCAACAGTTTCTCTCACGAGGTGGGTTCCAGCTTTACAAGTTCACCAGCAATTGCCCTGCTGAGCTGGAAGGCGTGTGTCCATAGGATATTCAACTCTCGAGTACAGCCTACGCTTTTGATGACGACCAATATGTTAAAGTTCTAGGGCTGCAATGGAACGCCAGCACAGACACTTTCAGTTGTGATATTCAACCAAGACCCCTGGTTCTGAAAAAACGGGGAATCCTTTCGGACATAGACCAGGTTTTTGACCCACTGTGATGGTTCTTGCCACTGACACTCTTAGCCAAGCATTTGATACAACAGCTGTGGCTGGCAAGTGTTGATTGGGCCTGCCCGGCTCCTCCCGACATCATTGCCAAGCAGGAACCCATTCAAATTGAGTTTTCTTGTTGTTCCAATATAACCATTCCTCACTGTATAACCCTTAGCAGTGCAGACTCCACCTTTGAACTGCATGATTTCTCTGGCAGCTCAGAAAAGTTGTTACACACTTGTGGTGTAACTTCGACAAGTGTCTTACTCTAGTGTGGTCACCATCCATTTCCTGCTTGCTAAATCTTAGGTGTCTCCTCTCAAAAGGGTAACACTTCCTCGCCTTGAGCTCTGTGCTGCTGTACTTCTGGCTCAGTGCTTGCGCTTAGTGTTGGATAAGTACTCACCAATTTTGTCCCTGGAAGAGACCTAAGCTTGGTCTGACTCTTCAGTTGCACTTTCGTGGATAAGAACTTCACCACATGTGTGGAAAATCTTTGTCTGTAACTGAGAAAGTGAAATTCAGAGCTGCACCTCTGTCGATTGGTGGCATCATGTTCCGAGTGAACAGAGTCCAGCAGATTTTGCCTCTTGCGGCCTCGCTCCTGCACAGTTTCTCGAGCATCCCCTTTGGTGGTCAGGACCTGCCTGGCTCTGTGAAGATAAGCATTGGCCATGGAGTACACTTCATTATTCTAACCCCACTTGCAATGAAGAGTGTCGGAACTATCGTGCTGCAGGCCACCTTGACACAGTCACCATTCCTAGTCTTGATGGCAAGACAGTCAAAATTAAATAAGGTACAGCGGATAGCCGCACTGTGTTGCAGATTTGCGCAGACAGTTTGTGCATGTGGGTAACCTACCTCAGGTCCAGTTCAGTTGGGTGAGATGCAGAGGGCCCTGAATATTCTCATCAATATCTCGCACGTAGAATTCGCTGAAGAGTTTTCTCGTATTGCCAGGCTCTAACCTTGTGCTCCATTCATCCAGGAGCCGGCTCCTTGTAGATTCTAAGGCATCCTGAGGGTAGGTGGTCGACTGCAGAGGGCTGAGTTGCAATTAAAAGAGAAACACCCAATCATTCTCCCAAAAAATTGTCATCTTGCAGTGCTGTTGATTGATGAGCTTCATTTAAAGTTTTCACACCCAGAATCCCAGATCCTGCAGTGACTGCTTCAAATAGTATTTTAGGTACTTGGTGCCAGCAATCTCATTCGCAGCCACATTCATGTGTATGTTGCTTTCGAATCCATCCCAAACCCCTCACACCTATCGTGGGATGTCTTCCAGCTGAAAAGGTGTGCCAGGCCAATCAGTTTATGAACACTGGAGTCGATTATGGAGGTCCTGTCTCCATCACCTTGGCTAGATTCAGAAAGCATCATGTGCTGCAGGCATATGCCTGTTTGTGTGACCATACATCTAGAGCTCATTTCAGAATTATCAACAGAAGCATTTCTGGCAGCCTTTAGGAGATTCGTCGCTCGACGTGGACAATGTGCCAACATTTACTGTGATGTGACACCAACTTTGTTGGAGCGAGATGTTACGGTTGGGTTCCGTTGTGAAATTCCTAACTAAGCAGAACCTAAGAAAGACGCCACAGAGTTCATTGACACCAACCCGGAACCAATTTCAGAAACGATAGAACAATTGCGCAAAGAGGCCGCAGAAGTGCTGATCTAAGAGCATTGCATGCAAGAAGAACCTGCCGCCGACGCACAAGGGGAACCAATCAAATCAAAGTACGTCAATAGTCACGTGGTGGGGCGAGAAGTGTGATATAGAAGTCTACGATCGAGAGGGGTCATCGTCTCCTTCAAACTTAAGATGTGACACCAGCGGTTCCTGGGGGCAGCGTCCGTCAGCGGTTCCGGGTGCGAGGCTATGGTGAGTTCCTCTCTTTAAATGTGATCTTCCTTCTTAATAACCTTCCTTGAGTCCTTCCCTCTCACTTCTGTTGGACTTTTCTTTAAATATCATTGTATACTCTACTAACTATTGATCAAGTAAGGACTTTATTAATGATTTCTACAATCCTTTAACTATCTGAGCTTACCCTTTTTTCCTTTGCCTTAAACTATCCTAAGAGTGTTATGAGTGAGTAAGGGTCATAACAAATAATGGAGACGCCGGGTATCGATCCCAGTACCTCTCGCATATAGAATATACTGCAACAGAGTAACAGAGTCATCAGCTGGAGGAAGTGCAAAATTTCTTGTTGATAGTGACACTTGCAAGCATAAGATTACCTGGCACTTCAAACCTCCAGCAGCTCCTCACTTTGGTGGACTTTGGGAGAAAGGTATCAAATCTTTAAAATCCATTCTCAAGAAAGTTGTGGGTCCCAGTTGCTGACATAAGAAGAACTGAGCACTGTTTTACCTCAGATTGAAGCTACGCTCAATTCAAGACCTCTGTGCCCATTGTTGAGTGATTCTAATGACTTCTCTGCCACTCATTTTCTTGCAATTGGTCCAGCCCAGATATTGCCTGATCTGGACATGTCGTCAACTCCAGTCAACAGGTTGATCAGGTGATCAACCAGCCGTTTTGGAAGCCGTGGCATGTGAAGTACCTCCATCATCTTCAGCTCAAAGTTAAGTGGATCAGTGGCAAAGACAACATAGCTGAAGGCAGCTTGATTTTAGAAAAATACCAAAACTTGCCCCTCTTGCTGTGGAAGTTTGCTAGAACAGTAAAGACCCACCCTGGGGTGGACGGTGTTTTGCGCATCCATCGCTGAAGTTCGTTCCCACAAGGTACCTTCACCACGCTAGCTGTTAAGTTGTGTCCTCTTCCTCTCAGCTAGTGCACGGCCAAGATATCCATCTGTGTATATTGAACATGTTTGTGTAAATATAGATTGTTCTGTTTCATATGTTTGTATAATGTTAACAGGACTGATTTGTGTTGATGTGTAGACACTTCAAGGCGGGTGGGATGTTTGGGCCATAGATCCATTTGAATTAGTTGAAATTTCCAGCCACATCATATCAGCACTGTCAATGTGGCGCCATCAGCACTGGGGCGGCACTGCCAGAATGTACACGATCAGTTCTGCTTTGTTTTGGTATCAGTTAGTTACAATTTAAAATGTTTTTGTTAATATACAGTCCGCATTGTTCTCAAGCCCAGACAAACACAGTGAACTGAGTTTCACCAAACTACAGCTTAGTATGTACACCTGACTTTTATATCTAGTTTCCAACCATGCTGGGTGCTTATTTTCGAAACTGCTACAATTTAAACATTTAGGGTGCTATGCCATATCTGAGCAACCATATATGTAACATATTTCCACCAATTTTGGCATTTGGTTCATGATGAAATGAGCACTCTCAAAATCAACCTTTGAAAAAAATCATGGCCCCATAGCTGCATACATTTTAGTGTAAGCAATGACTGCAATACTCACAGTAAAGTTGGCAGCGACTGGGGAGAATTCAAAATGGCATCAGTTGAAGTAAACAATGTAAGCAAGAAAATGCATGCGCTGTGATTTCTTAAAAAAATTGCTAGGGAGGTTGAAATTTCATAGGTATCATTTTGTTTTATATTTTTACGATTTGTCCTACTTTTTGTTTTGGTTATTAAACATGATATTGTTTACATACTAGGGTCATAGGCTTCTTATTTCGTTTATATTTTGTAATAATTTTAAGTGTGTCTACTATTGGTGTCAAGAATTAGTCAAAACCTAAAAACCAAAACGTGTATTGGGGTCACACCAAACTGAATTTCTAAGCTCATGTTAAAACAATTATAGACTCTATTTCCTATAAATAAACTTCTGTCTAAATTTTATTACTTTTTCATTATCCTTTCTAACAGTAGACATGATGTCAACTATTAGGGTACGGTATGTCAACTGTTAGTTCTATTGATTCCAGATTTTATGTTTGAACACGATGCCGCCAATAAAAGGACATGTTTCGTTATCCTGAAGCTGATATAGAAGCAGCTATACAAAAATGCAGGCGAGGTGTCCCAACAGCTACTGCTGCTAAAAAATTTGGCGTAACGAGAGTAACTCTACTGGATAAAGTAAAGGGAAAGACACCAATACAACGTAAAATGGGAAGAAGCTCTTATATGACCAAAGAAATAGAAAAGATACGGGTAACGTGGGTAAAAGCAATGGTGAAACAAGGATTTCCGATAGGGAAAGACAATTTGCAAGATAGTGTAAAGAAAATATTAGACAATTTAAATTTAGAAGCCCCTTTTAAGGAGTGTAGGCATGGAAAAAGATGGTACGGTAGTTTTTTAAAGTGTCACCCTGATCTTATTCCAAGACAGCCTCAAAATTTGATTGCTTCCAGAGCTTCTGTGACATCTCAGTTGAAGAATTGGTTTGAATAGGTCAGTAGCTACTTAAATGATAACAACTACAAGGGCATTTTGAACGAACATCAAAGAATTTTCAATATGGATGAGACTGCTTTTTTCCTAAATTCTGAAAGGCAGTAAGGTCCTAGCACCTAAAGTTGAAAAATCAGTTTACCAGCAAATTAATGCAGATTAAAAAGAATGCTTTACCGTACTTCTAGGTGGTAATGCAGCCAGTGATGTTCTACATCCTATAGTCATTTTTAAATATGAGAGGATACCAAGAGAGTTAAGTATGTCAGTTCCTGAATCTTGGGGTGTAGGACGTTCCGATAATGGCTGGATGACCAGGGAATCCTTTTATGAATGCATTTGCAATGTTTTTAACAAATGGTTGGATGACAATAATGTTCCAAGACTAGTCCTACTTTTTATAGATGGTCATACGTCACATCTTTCTTACCATGTAAGTAAATTTTGTTCGGAAAACTGCATTATATTGATTGCTCTCTTTCCTAATGCCACACATTTACTGCAGCCGATGGATGTTTCAGTTTTCAGGAGTCTTAAGGGAGCATGGAAGACTGCAGTGCATTCTTGGCGGTTATAAAATATTGACTCTCCTGTTTTACGCAAAATACATTTTTGTCCTTTGTTAAACAAGGTACTGAAGGACACACTGGCACCTGCAATATTCCAAAATGGTTTTCGTAAGTGTGGACTAATACCATGGAATCCTAATGAAGTGTGCTGTATCCCAGAACCACCAACCAGCGATTTTACAGAATTACAAACAATGGCAAAAATCAAGGAACTTGAAATAGGAGTCATATTTTTGGACAAATATATAGATGACGAAAAAATTACACAATTTAAAGGTTATGATGTTTGGATGGGCGCCAAAGAAGACATCAAATTGTTTAATTTCAACAAAAAGGTTGAAGAATTGTCAAAATAGAGCAAACAAAATCTGACATCACCTACTGTCTTGACTAGTCAAAATTTCATTCGGGAACAAAGCAGCACAACTGAAATTATACCTCCAATTATGAATGACGACGATCTTAATGTAACATTAGATATTATAACTGAAGACCCTAAAACTCCTTGTAGTACCCAATGGCAATATTTCTCAAAATCCACAGGACAGCAAGAACATAAATCCATTGATAATGCCATCTACATCAAGACAAAACATCCCACCAGAAAATTGCCTCGAAGGATATGGATATGAAAATACCTAGTCCAATCAAAAGGGCTTTGTTTTGGCCAACACCTAAAGAAAACTCTAAAAAAAGGAAGAAAGAAAAAATACCTTCTGTTGTATCCTCCATTCAAAGGTAAAAATACCATGAAAGCAAGGAGAAAAAAAAGACAGGATTAGAAGACAAGAAAAATGGAGGAGCTGAAGAAAGGAAAAAGAAGAAAGAACAGAACGAAGAGGCACGGATACTTACGACTGCTCATAAATTAGCTAAGAAAAGCCAAAAAACTGTGGATAAAAAACTAATAAGACAGATTATTGTAGTGACACGAGTACTGATACAGAATGGCTGGAATCTGGAGATAGCATGGATGATATATCTGATGAGCATGAGAATGATGACGAGGAAAATAAATTATCAGAGCAAGTAGAAGAAAATTGTAAAGACAAAAGTAAAATCAAGCAGAATGATTATGTAATTGTTAACTTTCCCGCCAAAAAGAAATATTACAAATGTGTCTGTATTGTCTAAAAAAAAAAAAAAAAAATANAAAAAGATATTGAAGTTATGGCTATGGTGTGCTGTGATCAATCCAAAACTATATTCAAAGAAAATGATAAAGATATTAGTGTCATACGTGAATCTCAAATAGTTAAAGACCTCAATGCACCAAAAATGATTGTAACAGGTGATAGGATTAAGTATAAATTTGATGTGCCATTAGAAGTTGATGGATAACTTGATAACATGATGAAAGAAGAAGATGAAAATATTTTTGCATAATGTATAAATATTATATACAATATAAAATAACATGCTGATACCTAACTTTATGAAAACTTAAATGTTTTTTGAGTATTTGTATGTTTGATTTGGTTAAATGCATACTTAAATATGATAACAATGTGTGTGTCTACTATTAGTGGGTATGGATGTCTATTACTAGTGGTTTGATTTGTTTGTGATGCCATCTACTAGTTCCTATGACAAAGTTTAAATAAATACAAATTAAAATTTAAAAAAATGTTGATTATGTAAGTTTTTATGACGGAAAGTTGATTACCTAATGTTACTGTACTCGCATAAAAAACTGTAACTGTTCTAAATAAATAAATATATTTGATTATGAAGCTCAACGTTAGTGTCTTCCTTAAAGTGTCGAGCATTAGTACCTTTACCTTAGTTGACACATTGTTTCAAGTTATTAGGTCTATTGTTTTGTTTATTCAGGTTTTTTTTTACAGTCCAGTGTTTAAATGCTCTGAATTCTGTGAATTTACGTTTCTGTTTGTACTGTTCCTTTGTTAGTTACCATTACTTGCCTTGAACAATGTTATTTGTGTAACCTTTTTGTAACCCCAAATATAAGATATTTTATTTACATAATAAATAAAACATTTATATTATACATTGTCAATAAAGTGGTACATTTAAAAATTACTTTTTGTATTTCGACGTTTCTGGCCCCAGGGAGTCTACAACATCCACGTGATATGCCGACCTGGCCAGCGTATGTTCATGTAATTAAAGCTGGTTATAATAATATAAAAACTTGAAGAAACTTAGATCAAGTGCATTTAATTATATTTGCAATATTGTTAAGCGATTCTGGAGCTTCAATGGATGTGAGTTATATTTACGTGACCTTCCAAGAATATGAGTCTATACCTTTGTTTATATTGCATTTGTTTTGGCAAATAACGCTGCAAAACTGCTTCATTTTACACGTGTAACATGACTCCAGTACTTTTAATATGCTGGCACAGTTCCTTGACATTTTGTTGAAAGTTTCAATATGCCCTGGCCAACATAAAGAGTGAGCATTCCGAGCAGCCAAAAAATTACCTCAATTGCTGCAATCAAAATTGTATGCTGCAATAAATGCATGAATGTAATTTTGTGAATATGTTGTCTTTGGTCAGTTATTTTTTTATAGAGCCTTCTGGTGGAATTACGTTCACATCGTTGTAGTCATTTAAATCGTTTAAGCACACCGTTTTTCTTAGCCCTGCCCGTACATGTTAAAAAAAAATTATCATGTAATTTAAAGCAGTCTTTACACACACATTGTTTGTTTATTATGGATTAAATATGTATTCAGTATTAATCTAGGTTTCATTCCTATGATACTTAATGACAGGCGAAAATTCAAACCTTGCACTTATTTTACGAAGAATGTTCTAAATAACATGGTGCTGGTATAATGTGAGGAAACAACCCAAGTGTTTGACTCTTCTGAGACTCTCAAACAGAATAAAGAAAAATAATTTCTGAAGATTAGACTATTTATTTTTATATAGTAAGTACTACGTCATCAGTATTCACAGAGATATTATTTACTGAAATTAACATGTGTGTATTTACAGTTCACTTGTTGCGTTGTTATGTAAATAAATACCATGGACTTCTAAACGGTTGATTAAACAAACACCACATGGCAATGTTTACATTGATATAAGGCGAAAGGATACGATACGGGCTCAAAGTAGAAAAGAAGCACGGTTTCAAAAGTGCTCACTTTATCGTGAGCAGCCTTTAATAATATGTTAGGCTATTTTCACATATATGATTTAAAAGAATAAGGCAATTATTTTCTGAAAGGTGATAATATAAATATTTGACGTGGCCAAGCTTGGCTACGGTGAAAAGCCAACTTGACTCGCGGTGTTCTCAGAGCTGATGGTATGATATTTGTGTGCCCAGCGCCACAGCTCTGCGGTGAACTGATGAGATGTAGGGCCGTTTTGGGTCAACGGCCTAGGGGGCTCTGGTGAACACTCCGTCACACACACGATGGCGAGGTTGTGGGCCACCTCGCACGCCTTAATTAATTATAAAGAGAAGAAATGATGCGTGTTTGAGATATTTATTACCTGATACTCGTTACTGTACACACAACTATAACACAAGACACGTAGCCTGAATGGCCCGGAAGCTGCGAGCGACCACGTGGTCTTTATAATGTGAGACTCGGATGCACTTAAAAATTCCCGATAAATCTTAATGTTGCTCTCCCCTCTGCGCTATGCAAGCAAAATAATGAAACCTATGAAAATAATTATTTCAAATGTGACCGATGTGTCTGGATACCACCTCGACTGATGATGTCTTTGCTAGGGCTTCTGCGGAGCGAGAGAGCTTACACATCCGAGTCCATTGAAGTGCTGACGAGTACTGGGGGGAAGCGTGTGCCGGCTTAAGCTACCTGAGCGCAGCTGACGCCACGCGGTGAAACGATGAAACACAATACACTAAAAATGATAATGATATGAAAAGGGGACAAGAATTAACTTAAAATAATAGTACATAATTTTCCCTACAACAATACATTATAAAAAATGTTTACATCGTACCAGCTGCAGTATTGCCAAATGTCAAACATCACATGTCTCTGGCTGTGGCTGTGCAGACTGTATCCAATGGTGATAAACAAATGATTTTAACTGTATACACTGATGTTTTTAATAAATACACTGACACTGAATAAATTATTAACACTAATATACTTGCACTTGTGCCCACAAGCCTATCGGTGTGGTGCGTCTGGCAAGCCGACTCGGCTGCGGCAGTCACAGTGGGCACAAAGGACTCGTGAAGGTGCGGTTCACGTCATATTTTAAGTTAATTTGCTATATATACCATATCGTTTGACCAATTTTGGCCAATCGTTGTACGCACAAAGCTTCTTTTGTTGGCCACTTCGTAAGATAGTGCCATATTAAAATTAAGTTTTATATCATATCTCGAAAAACAATCAACTTATTCGTGTTAGATTTGGCAGGCAAATAATACTACAACAGGCCATGTAAATGATATGCTTATTTTCAAAACGGTGGCCAAATAAACATTTTAGCTCATCTACGAAACCATGTAACAAATTTCTACTTAACTTTGTATCCTGGCAGTATCTCTTACAAAAAGCAAATTTGTCTACACGTAGGTAGTCGCTTTTGTCCTTCATTTTGTAAGATTGTGCCACATGAAAAAATATAATGTTTGTCACATCTCAAAAAAGAAAACCAATTACTCTAAATATGGCAAACAAGAAGTAATATGGTAGGCCGTCTAAATCAGTATGTTTTAAGTGGGCCAGGCACTCTCTTCAAAATGGCAGCCATATAGATATTTTAGCATGAAGAGCTGTACTACAAAAGCATATAATTAATTTCAACTTTACTTCGTATTCTTGCAGTATTATAACAACCATCAAATGTGTCTATGCAGTCTCTTTTGTCTGTCGTTTTGCAAGATAGCGAATATAAATGTGTTAAATAAGAAATTACATTGAAAAATCTATTTTCCACAAAATGTCATGAACTTGCTTCAGTTGTCCACTGAAACAGTTAAAACATGTGTACAACTCACATTATGTTATAATAATCAACAGTCATTTTTAATATTCACTACCAATTGTCTGACAACTGAAATAAATCATAAAATATGTAGTCACTATCCTCACAGTCTGAGTCATCTTTATTTTGCTATGAACGATGGTCTTTGTCACAATAGAAAGGTGTTTGTATAGTTCACTTCATATAAGGCTACATTCTGACAGTCAGTGAGTGGCAAATTGACGTATTCAAAATAAAATACGTGCCATTTACAAAATCCTGTATCAGCTGATGCACGAATGAACAAAAGTTAATGTTATGTTGGCTATTCTGAGTGCACTACCATTGCACATTTGACAAGCTGAAAATACGCGATAACAAAGAGTTCCTAGAATAATTAATACATTTTATTTTATGTGGTCTTAAAAAGCAGGTTTAGTTTTATAAACTAAACTTCGTGATAAAATGGTAATGAATAGGTGTTCAAAATTAAATGTATAATAATACAACCAGTATAGAAATGAAACCCAATCTTGAAACCTTTTTCACGTCGTATCGTATACCGCCCTCTCCAACCGGCTTTTCTTATGTGCTTGAAATTAATTCCAAAAGCATACAGAAATATTGCATAATATTGTTAATTTATTTTCTGTAATAATTTTACGAAATATGTTTGAAATACTTTTCGTACCCAGCCAGTAACAACAGTCTATTTTACAAAGACGCTATCGTCGAAAAATCGGTTGTGCGCGCTACCTATTAACTTATTTGCGAAGCATACGCCATATTGTTCTTCGAAAACCCGCACCTTGTTTCCAGAGAAGTGGGACACCATACACTCGCCGCACTAGCACACCATACCTGTAATGTGTGTTCAAAAAGTGGCCTTCTTATATGGTACGGACCATAGTACAGGTGGCTGACAGGAGGAATGAATGGTAGTAAATGTAACATATTCTTTTTCTTGGCTTCAGTCACTACACATTGCTGAGAGGCGACTTCACAAAGTTCTTGTAGTGAGAGCGCTGGTCTTCCATTGCCAGCCTTTGACAAATTAATTTCATAAAACTCTGTCAGGGTTTAGGCGGGTCTTATACTTGAGAGTAAGTTCATTCCCTTTTTCATATCATAGCCAAGACATTTGTAACCATTTAACATTGCGGCTATCAAGAATTTTTCTTAAGTTCACAATATATTCTTATAGTTTTTTTATGTACACTAAGTCTATGTGTTCCATTTCGTATACTATAAAAGGATTCTTCCGCTTTGATTCATTCACAGTAGTCATCCAAACATTTGGTAACAAAATGTCTACTGATTTTCTGGACTTTACTTTTATTAAGTGGAAGTCTGTATTGTTTGGTGGATTTGAATGCCCAGACACTAGGAATTTGTTATCTGCGCGTACTCGAATTTCCGAGTCAAGTAGAGCATTTATTTAAAACTCGAACTCGAAATCTAAGTGTTTAAAAGCTCAAAAAAATTGTTAGTTTTTTTTCACTTACACCT
>NQII01002424.1:0-60949 GCA_002778355.1 Clitarchus hookeri | reverse complement strand
TTACAACTTAAACCAACATGCAAATGTCAACCCACGTTTCAAATAAGTGTAGAATAGAATCTTCAAGAAATAATGCCAGTTTCAGTTCACAAAATATTTTGTTGGCCCCAGAAAGAACTAATGAAAATACGACTCGTTAACTTTTTCTTATAATTGGATGCGCGTAAATGTAAATAAAACAAACATGGCAAAGGCAGAGTATTAATAGATATATAGTCTCAATGATTATTTAAACATACGCTGCTGCAATATATAGGAAAGGCTAAATGCCTTTGCTATCGTCACATTGAAGGAAATTGATATACTTCATAATTTTTGGTTGTAAAATAGTGTTGCTCTTGTGTGAAGTAAGTAAAAGATGGCAAACAGATCCTCAAGAAAAACTTGCACTTTTAGAGGTTAGGTGTTTTAGGAATGGGTCTATTTGATTGTTTGATTGCTTGATACCGCCGATTCTTCCATTAGAATGAGTACTGAGTACCAAGTAACAATAAGTTGATTCTCTGAGTAAATGACTCTGCATAAAACGATGCAATGTACATTAAACTATACCACAAAACCTTCCTTCAATATTCCACAATGCAAAATACTCTATTAAACAAAATATAAATAAACTTTTTTGTGGCCAAATGCATAATGAAGCATTTTTTACCACCATTTGCCGAAATGAATTACATTGGTAACTGTAAAATTCTCATTATAACAAAAATAATTGCAATTCATGTTAAAATTACTTACACTTGAAGCTAACAAATCGCATTTAATTGTATTTATTTTATGTTAGAACTGCAGTGTTTCTATTATAGTAAAATTTATAGGCTCTTACACAATTTAAAATTTTAACATTTCACTTTACTTTATGACTTTAAGTTTGCTTTCCGACTTTTTGTTTTTTTATGGAACTGACAAAGGTACAGCCAAGCAGCCATTTTGCCAACAATCTTACAGATGTTATGTGGGATGTGTGTTATTTCATTGTAATGCTATTTTAATCTCGGTATATTAAACAAAGCTCGTCTTAAATTAAATAAATGGCAAACGAATATAATGTGAAAAGGCAATATATAATTGGTATTTTTGAATAAAGTAAACAAGTGAGTCTTTGTTTTGAAATAAACTTTTAATATAAATTTGAAGCCTATCTTTAAAAAAGGTACATAACTGCATTCTGGGATAATATGATAATGATTTATATAACAAGCTACACATTTTTGCGAAACTCGCAGAACCAATGTTTAATTGTCTGAACACTGACTTAACAAATGTATTGTGTATTGGTGGTTTCGTCAACGGAAATGAAATATTAAGGCAAATGTTAAAGTTTTCTATTCTGTATTTGCCTTAAACAAACATTTTTGTGCTGCATCAAAGATGTGAGGGTATACAGCACTTTTAACAATATGGCTGGCCATTTCTCCACAACACTAGCGCTGACAGACACGTTTCGGTGCCACAATAGTGTCGTCTGCAACATTGGCGAGTGTGCAGTAGTCCACATATATTACTTGTTTACTTTTTTCCTCATTATCGACGGCTTTTTCCGTGATGTTTATGTGGACAACTCCTGCGGGGTCTGGCATGGCCACTGTCATCACGTCATCGGCCCAAAGTCGTGGCACCAGTGCGGCCCGTGGAACACACACGTCATACGTCCCGATGTGTGTCCGCATCGTTCACCGAGTGATCCAACTGAATGCCTGTGGTGTCCCTAGAGAGATCTGTGTAATTAGGATAGGAATCAAGTGTTAACTAAATATCATTCGAATTTATCGCCCACAGACAAATGTTCGTAAAATTCGCCCTTAGGGGATTGCGTAGTAATCGCAGAATAAATGCACGCCACGTGCATATTTAGTGAGGTGTAGGGTATTTGAAAGTGTTCTAAATAATTTTCCGANGTTTTCGCTCCATTCTTGGCCTTTTTTGTACAGTAACAGCCACTGGTACGCCTTGTGGTTAGATCTGCTTTAATTTCTATTGCATACATGTTACTGTGTACACTATTTGGTATTACAATTTGCTTAAGTTAACCGAAACTTGTGAGTTCTCATTTAGTGTTGTTTTTCAAGTCCTGGCCCTATCCAGGAAGTCATCAATGCTTCTAAGAGCTTCATTTATAAGGTAAAAAAATAAGATTAAGGCGTACCGGCGAGCGCGAATACCCCGACTATATATTACATTTTCCTGTAAATTTGTATCGTGTGTGTCAGGGGATACAGCCACGTAGTCTTTCGGCCCACGATTCTGAGAACTGTGACTTTGTGCTGATCCTGTGAGCTGGCGCCTATTTTTTTCGAAAATGCCTTGTCCAACCAGATAAGCATAGAAGAAAAAACTTGAAGGTAATTTTTACTGTGACAAAGAAGAAACCATAGAAATAGAAGAACTTTATTATAGTGGTGCTATCATAAAGAATTTTACTTAACCCTTAAAACTAGATACTTTAACACCTACCCTTGTTAAATAAAAATTCACAAAAAATACAAACTCTATATAAGTCACGTCTTGTCACACAAAATCCGCAAATGAGGGGCGGCTAGTCGCTTAGTCATGATATCTGCAACTTGATGCTCTGAAGTAACTTTATCGACAGCCAGTCTACCTTCTGCTACATGCTCTCAATGAAGAAGTGCTTTCTTCGGATATGCTTGGTTCTACGATGATTTTCTGCAAGTCTGACAGCTGCAGCATTGTCAATCTGTAGAACTGGAACTTCTTTTAACTTGCTCATTTGGCTCAATAGACGACTAAGCCAAATTCCTTATTTTGAGGCTTCACTAGCAGCGACAACTTCTGCTTCTGTGGTAGAATCGGTAACTGATACCTGACGTTGACTGAGCCATGAAACAGCAGCGCCTGCATAAGTTATTAGAACACCTGTTGTTGATCTGCCTGTTTTGAGGCATCCGCCAAAATCTACATCAGAAAAACAGCCATGAATACCTTTCTTTGCATTGTGCCGTCATAGAAGGCCATAATTAAGAGTGCCTGCTATATATCTTAAAACTCTTTTAAGTCTGGTAATATCATCAGCAGTAGGATTTTCAAGATATATGGATAAAAATCCGACTAAATGGGCTAAATCAGATCTAAAGCCTAACATCAGGTACATTAGTAAGCCTACTGCTTGGCGATATGAAAACTGATATGCTCTTTCTGTTGCTTTCCCTGAAATCAAACTCTCTTGACTCTGAAGCATTGGTGAAGAAACTGATTTACAACCGACAAAATTGAAACGTTCAAGTATTTTCTGTGCATAGAACTTTTGACACACTCTTATATCACAATTCGACTGTCTCTCAATTTGTAGTTCTAAAAAATACTACGCTTCTTCAGATGTAATTTTTAACTCAGCATGAAGCTGATATAAAAACTTCTCTAATTCTACTCTACTGGTAGAAGCTATGATGCCATCATCTACATAAAGAGTGAGAATTATCTTGACACTACCTTCATCTCGAATGAACATACAAGGCTCCTCATCGCTAGCCTTGAATTTGAGTGATGTCAGAAACTTGTAAATACGCTTGTTCCAGCACCTTGGTGACTGCTTAAGTCTATATAAACTCTTCTTGAGCTTCCAAACCCTACCCGTGCCGTCATCAAATCCCTCTGGCTGCTGCAAGTAAATATCTTCTTCCAGCTCTCCATAAAGAAAAGCTGTAGATACATCGAACTGAACTNTATTCTTCCAGATCTCCATAAAGAAAAGCTGTAGATACATCGAACTGAACTAAGTGCATCTTCTCTGTCACAACAATACCAAGCATCAAACGAATAGTTTGCAACTTTGCTACTGGACTAAATGTTTTAGAGTAGTCTATGCCCTTACGTTGATCGTAGCCTTTAGCAACTATTCTTGATTTTCTCTTCTCGATGGTGCCGTCAGGTTTCATTTTGACTCTATATACCCATTTGCATGGAAGGGCTCTAGCTCCCTTAGGTAGGTACTCTAGATCATACGTATCATTCTCAAGTAGAGAGGATATCTCACTGTCCATTGACTTAATCCATTCTTGACCATACTTGCCACCTACAGTTTCTTGAAAACTTTGTGGATCCTCTTCAGCTATCACGATCATAACAAAATCATCATAATGTGTTGACGCTTTGATTGTGTTTCTATCACGCAGTTTTCGGGTATCTGCTCTTTCAGTGTGCTGTAATCCAGACTCTGACCTAGATTCGGAACTGGACTCTTCACCACTTGAATCTTCTTTATCTTTGGTTGAAATTTCTCGCTGAACAAGTTCCTCTTCAACCAATTGTTCTTTTGATGGAGTGCTCAGGAAAGGTACTTTTACTTTCTCAGCACAGTCACGAAGTATTTCTTGAAAACGAACATCTCTGGATAACACGACTCGCCTATCTTCTGAAATATAGACTCGGTAGCGCTCTTCACCATCGTAGCCTACTAGGTAACCTTTTTGAGCTTTCTTATCCATCTTACGCCTCTTCTGCACAGGAACATGAAAGTAACAGTTTGAACCAATAATACGAAGATGTCTGATTCTTGGTTTTTTACCAAACCAAAGCTCGCAAGGACTTACTCCATTTACTGACGACTTCCCCGTTCTGTTTATTACGTAGACTGCTGTCGTATAAGCTCAGCCCAAATTGCTTGTGGGAACTAAACATCAGAATTCGAGTACATAATAGTTCTTGCCATTTCAACGATTGTTCTGTTCTCTCGTTCACTGCTACAATTTTGCTTTGGCGTATAAGGAGTTGTCAACCGCTGTGTAACTCCTCTTTTTAGCCAAATCTCTTGAATGTCTGCATTGTCGAACTCGCCGCCATTGTCGCTTAGAAGCTTTTTGATGTTGCGACCTTGTTTCTCGGCATGAGCGAGCATTTGTTCTAAAACTATTTTGACATCTGAATTCTCTTTGATGACAAAACTATACCGAAATTTAGTGAAGCTATCTTTAAATGCAACTAAATAATGCTTCTTCTGAAATGGCTCAGCAGAAGGTCCGCAAATATCAGTTGACATAAGCTCTCCTGGTTTCAAAGCCTTTCTTCTAGTACCAAAAGGCATTCGACGAGACTTGCCATAAATGCAAGGTTCACAAATTTTGTCATCTAGCTTGACTTTAATATCTAGCTCGCGTTCAAGTTTTTCTTTTATGTGACGTTTACCTTGGTGGCCTCATCTCTCATGATAGAACTGCAGTGGGTCACTTGATTCTACAATGCTGATACTACTGCTACTCGGACTAACAGTTTTAATCTCTGCCTTATATAATGTTCGATTCTTCTCTCGAGTGCCCACCAGCACTGGAGCACCATTTACTGAAAGGGAACCGGAGGTAACTGTTGATTGGAACTTGCAATTTGGATTTTTATCATGTGCAGATAATGGAGAGAATAAATTTCTAGCAATCCTACGAACAAACCAAACATCCTTTGAATGCAAACGTTGGCTCCTGCCACTAACTATGGAATTGATTTCAATAACACCGCTACCAACAGCATTTAGTTTTCCATCTCCAGCTGCCTTAATACTGCACGAGTTCTCGAACTCATTAAAAGAACAAAACCAATCTAAACGACTTGTAACATGTTTAGTAGCTCCATTTTCCACCCAACAATTTTCTGCATTAGGCTCAGCAGCTAAGATTTCATTGTGGATAGACACAAGAGCAATCGTATTTTTATATATTACTCTATGAATTACTACTAACAGCATTAGGGCGTGGACGACCATCTGCAATCCACTTTCAACACTGACGAACCCAGTGACAAGGCTGGTGACAGTAATAACAATTACCTGGCTTCGACTTTTGAGCAGTGTAATTTGGCTTATGTTTATTAGTTGAGCTATTACAACTCTGTTTCTGTCTATCGGACCTAGCCACTGAAGCTTCTGGTTTACTTGTAATTACTTGTAAATGGTTTCATATTCCGTACAAAAACACAGAGCAGCATATTCAATTCATCAAATATGAAGGGACTTCATCTTTAGTAAGCAGCATCCAACTAGATTTAAAACTTTCGAACCAACTTGGTAAAATATGCAAAATTTTACATACCGAAAGCAGATCTGTGAGAGTTTTATCATTTATATCTTTTAAACCGTTATTTAGTTTATTCCACAGACAAATTAAAGCAGATCTAACCACAAGGCGTACCAGTGGCTGTTACTGTACAAAAAAGGCCAAGAATGGAGCGAAAANGGTAAATTGAGCTGACTGAGGGGGTGCTGCGAATGCAGGGAAGACTGTTGGTATATTAAATCAAAGTTCCAGTAAATTACCTTAACCTATTGCAGTTAAGTGTTCAGAACAAATTATGAAAGTCCCCCGCGACACTCGTGCAGCACCTAAGACCTGTGGAATCAGACTGCTGGAGATGGCGCGAGATAGCGCAGCATCCTTACCGAGAGCTCGCTCCACTCCGCGATGTAATTTAATTAACTGACCTCATTAACATAGAACTTGAAATATATGTACATAAAACACTTAAAAGTTCTGAACGAGTTTTCTTAATCCTGTAAAGAGTTAAGAGTTCTAAATTAAGCAATAATTAGATACAAAACAGTATTATGTGGTGCCTTGCATAGCACCTGGGAAATTAAGGTCTGTTGAAATTTGGGGCACTCTACGACCGGAACGGTTGGGTTGAAAGAAAGACTAATTATTTCCCATGTCACTTATTGGCTTGATTAGACACTCAGTTACACTCGGAAAATTATTTAGAACACTTTCAAATACCCTACACCTCACTAAATATGCACGTGGCGTGCATTTATTCTGCGNCTCGGAAAATTATTTAGAACACTTTCAAATACCCTACACCTCACTAAATATGCACGTGGCGTGCATTTATTCTGCGTATAATTCGCAATCCCCTAAGAGCGAATTTCACAAACATCTGCCTGTGGGTGATACATGCCAATGCTATTTATACATTTTAACACTTGATTCCTGTCCTAACTTCTCAGATCTCTTTAGGGACACCACAGGCACTCGGTTGTATCACTCGGTATTGGTTCATGACCTGTTCCCAAGTGAACGATGCGGACACGCATCGGAACGCACGACGTGTGTGTTCCGCGGGTCACACTGATGCAGCGACTGTGCCGATGACGTGATGAAAGTGGCTGTGCCAGACCCCGCAGGAGTGATTCACGTCAACACAAGGCTGATTTTACACTGCTTTGAGAAGAGTATCACCGCAGTAAAAATGTTCGATCCAAGTGACATAAAAGACTTTAATAGCTGTGGGCCTGCATGTTATAAGAGAACAGCACTACCATTGGAAACCATGAATCGTTCTGTGCCACGCTCTTAAAAGGTCCACCTCAAACGTACAGAATACATGGAGTTTACATACTCTGTAGATATGAAAGAATGTGTAGTGACATCTGCTAACATTTGCGGCCATGTGTATCATGCTGTCAAGGTTGCACATCAAGGTCTTACGAATTTAGCCATTCCACACACCTTAGCATAAACACAAGGTAGATCAACAAATTGACTGACACCCAACAGATGCTGCCATGTATTCCTCATGGAGGAGAAGAAGAGAATATTATCAAGATATACTTCACTGGAATAACATGGATTGATTAGACGATTTTAGTGACGATGAATAGAAACAAGCATTGTGCTATGGGCCTTCATGTCAGTAGGTTAATACATACTGTACTTTTACTACCACACTACCATTACTTTTATTACAGTTGTGTGTATGACATTAGTTCATAACCTAAAACTACCATAATATTATACCATATCATTGCAAAGTACTGTTCTTCAAGGTATTGACTCTTTTACTTGGTGTGAAAGGTACACTAATCGAGAATACTAATGGCACTGTTGAGTTCTGAATGAATATTATTGTTAAGATATTTGATTGTTTTATTTGACTAGAGTGTTACAATAACCACAACTACTAATGGCACTGTTTAGTACCAAGGGATTATTATTGTTTGATAACATTATTTTATAATATAAATATTATTTTTAAATATTAATAACACAAAATTTGTTAAGGAGCTTTAATTGCCTTAATATATATGCTATGCTCGTTAAATTAAAACTTTTACATTATAAAGTACAAAATTCAACTATTGATGTAGTGTCAACACTTACGCTAGTACTTATACAAGTCAACTTGGAGGTTAACCGTTTGTTTTAGTTTTCTCAAATAAAGGGTTACTGGGTTTAAGTCATTACACCATTCCTTGATTCAATTATATGGTTTTAATTGTTCAAATTTATTTGTTTGTGAGTACGACTAGGAACGAGGGAAGTTTTGAGCCACATTATTGAATGTTGCTTATGAAATAATTTTGAATACGTAGGTAGCTTAACAGTTTTTATGGTACAAAATGATACAAAATATAGCATGAATACAATGGACGAATTTATGGATTCTTACGATGTTGGGATCCGAAATCCGTCCTAGAAATGGATTTAAGATCTGTGAGGTGGACGAATTTAGGAATCTAAAAATCATTAACATGGTGCCCTTACCTGCCGTAACTATGAAACTATCAGTCCACGGAGCTGGTACAGAAAGTTCAGAACGTCATTTAAAGTGGCAATCATAACAAACTGGAAAACATACCTTAAGGCATCAGAATTGTGTTCTGAAGTTGAGAAGCAATTTTATCAAGTTTCTCCTCAAACTATTGATGCAAATAATGATGTCAGAATACAGAACTTCCCTACTATCACACTGTCAACTCTCTACTGGATTGTACTGAAGTGTTTCGTTGCCTCGAGAGCAGGTGATAGCACTGTCCACGAAAGATAGCATGGGGGAAGAATTTAGGAGAAGGGACGGCATTTGGGTACTTGAGTAAGTCGTGTGCCATGAAGTGTGATTTTGCTGTTTTTATGAAGTTTTTCGTATTTGGGTGGCGTAGTTAATGTATGCCTGAGGCATGTTGTAGTGCAGTGTCCTTTCTAAATTCAGTTTCGCTACACCGATTATAATTGCATTTTGGAGAAACTTAAGCCACTTCACAGCCCTACTATTAAAGAGCATGGTTTCCACCCATCTGTCTTCTGTAGCATTTTCTGATATTTCTGATAATGCATGCATTAATTTTCTTTTAATTCTTTCCTGTCGAAAGGTTTTTTTACGGTATCTGTGCCGGGTTTTTCCTTTCTCTTCTTAGTATAGTAGTTTAACTATAAGTACACTTAGAGAGGTTTTCATGGCAAAAATCTGGCCATGACAGCCCAATCCCTTACTGCCGCGATGCATATCTCCTTGCATGATTTCCTTTCCTTGTAGGCATATGAGGCTTAGTCCTGAGATGCAATAAATTCCCGTCCTTACACAGGCACACATAACACTTAGTTTTAGAGTAGGCTAGAAAAAAATCGCGAAAATGCTTCAGGAGAGTTTGAATTTAATGATGTTTTTTAATGCTGCCTCATTTTTTTTTCTGTAAGGTAGTTTCTCAGTGCGCAATGGGAGTAACAATTGCATTTTCAACACTTTGCTCATGGCCCAGTTTTTTAAAATGGTTTTTAGGGAGGGGAATATTTAAATTGTTTTTAATATTTTCTACTCACAATGGGCTTGCCGATTGCGAAATTGGTTTACTTATTGTAATTTTGGTATCATTACCTTTTTTTAAGCTTGGCGATAGAGAGTTATTTAATTTTTGTATGAGGGCTTTGATTCGGGCCATTTCTGGTTGTCCATCTTTTAATGTCTGTTTTTGTATATTTTTTTTCGGCGTGGGCTTTGATTTGGGCCGTTTGGTCGTCCCTCCTATTTAATATGCATGTTTTAAAGACATAATACGGCGAAATGTTCAGTATTATTTTCGGGTTGCTGTTTATAATGCACTGATTATTATTCCTTGTTTTCCCCGAATGTTTAAATCACTGGCTTGTAATGGCTGTTTATTTGCTGTGGCGCTTTGTATTTTAATGTTGTAAAATAAAGGAGCTGTAGTTTTGAATGTTTGGTGTTTAAATTATTTGTGTAATAGAACAGGCTATCCTGTCTCTTACTCTGGGGAACTGATATTTGCACACCTTTATAAAATGTGGACCTGAATTCATGTGCCAAACTCCAGGAGGTGATTCCTTGTGGAAAATAGGTTGGGTATACACTGACAACACCATCATGTATTGAATGTTAAGGTAGGTATGCGACGTTGAAAATTAAATTTTGGAATTCATAAATGTAAATATTGCAGGAAGTACTTGAGATAAAGTGACCAAATGGGTTTGGTGTTTCATGAATTGGAAATCGTAAATCTGTGTAAATTTTGTTCATTAAATCGTCTCCTTTCTTTGTATAAGATGGGGTAGACACCCTCTTTTCGCAGGTAACTTTATAACACTTGCCAGGAAAGAAAACGTCGAGGCACAATATGTTCCACCATAGCACAATGAAAACAAAGGCCCTCTTATCAAAACTCGCTTCAGTAAACCTTTTTCAAGAAAATGCCACTAAAAATTTTGAAGGCTCAGTGTAACCCTGCAGGGGTAAGCAACACATGTGTCTACTGTGTCACGCTCATGGTGGAGGAGACAAGGTGAGGATGTAATTGGTACTTGTGTGGAGTTGGCCTTGGCTGCTGGAAAATGTGCCTGTAGCTGGTTGTGGAAGCATGGAATGTTTTACGCGAGTGGAATTAGCTGACATGCACCTCGTGTATGGAGCAGCCAACCTGAATGCAAGGCAAGCAGTAGAGCTGAACCATCTGCACTACCCAATGCGCTGTCAACACTAATGTGCGACATTTGAATGGCTCCATCAGAGTTTTCGGGATAAAGGCTCAATTATAATGACGAGGTCGAATGCTGGAGCGCCACAGATAAGGCGAACAGTCGCATTTGACAAGGTTGTGCTTCGCCATGTGCGACAGGAACCATCTGTTAGCTAACATGACTGTGGGCCACGGTGTGAGTGTTAGCCACCTTCTGAGTTCTGCACAAGAACTGTGTGCACCAATACCTCGCAGGGAAGGTCCACATTATTAGCGAACATGATTACGTGCCATGTGTTACATTCTGGTAATGGTTCCTCCAAGAAAACAAGGCGCATTCAAACTTCACATCAACTGTGCTCTTCACAGATGAGGTTTCACTTCACCAGGGATGCAATCTTCAACAGGATGAATAGCCACGTTTGGGCGCATGCTAATCCCCTCCACATGCACCTAATGGACAACCAAGTGAGCTACACTGTCAACATGTGTGCCGGCATTGTCAACAATCACTTGTACGGGCCTTAATTACTATCTTACTGCCTCAATGGAGCCCACTACCCGACGTTCCTGCAGGAGGTATTGCCGGAGTTGCTGGAAGAAGTACCTCTTGACCTTCGCCACACCATGTGGTTTCAGCATAATGGATCACCACAACATTTTCTTGCTGCCATAAGTCACCATCTTGACATCATATTTCTAGACTGCAGGATTAGCAGAGCTGTGCCCATCCATTGGCCAGGCTGATCTCCAGATCTGACTCAACTGGCTTTCTTTTCATGGGGCCATGTAAACTCCCTGGTCTATGAGACAACTGCGGCTAGGGAGGAAGATATCTTCGCACATGTGATAACCTCATTTGATTATCTACCTGCCATATCAGACATTTATGCCCAGGTCCAGGCCAACCTGATCTACCACTAGCCGAGCTGTCGGGGGGTGAACATCGTGCTCGTCGCTGCTCTCGCGCCGGGATCTGCCCCGCCCCTTGGGACCAGCATAGGCAAGAGGCTTCTGCAAGTGCCGCAGGTCTCTGGCAGCTTGGGTACAGCGACTACTCTGTAACTTGTCGTGACCCCAAGTGGTGGATAAGGGGTATCCAGGCTCTGGGATAGCTGGGAATATTCAACTACCAGACCGTGGATCAACTTGTGCGCAAGCACCGTCTCGTGTACGCTGAAAACCTGGGTAGCTCAGTACGAGATGGCAAAGCACATCGAGCATGAAGCAGCCCATTGATCAAGGTGGGGAGGGGGATCTCGAGATGCCACAAGGGCAAAGTGTAGTAAACCCCACTGCTTGATTATAAGGGCTGTGGTTTGCAGATGCGTAATGAATGGAAGAGGAATGCACCACCAGTGGCTCACCACCAGCACTCGTTGGCCGAAGAAGTCCGCCGAGTTATTTTTAGTGCTCACCCCAACCGACGGACTATTATGGAAGATGGCATTAATAAATAGACATATGTCATGCAATGTTCCTATCTGCACTCTGTTTCTTGTTCCCTATGATTGTCCTAATTCACATTAACCATTTCATGTAGAAGTACATCCCCAATGAGCACACCAAGTCCTCATGATGGCCTACGGACATCCCTTGAGGGTATCTGAGGCTGTCCCAGAGATGTTATATCCCCGGAAATCCTGTGGATATCGATTTAGGATGATTCCATAATCTCCTGAAAAGGACGTCCTCAGGTAATCCCATTACTCTCCATGAAAATTACATAGCTGTTTACTCATCCCAGGAAACTCTTCTTCGGACGAACATAGAATATCCTAAATTTGTATTTCTAAGGAGCTCCCACGGACATCCCATTATACTCCTTGAAAGGTACAGGGCTGCCTGCTCGTCCCAGGGAGCTCCTCTGTGGACGAACTTGGGATATTTGATTTAACTCTTTGAAAAGTACATACATGAATACTCGCCCCAGGGGACAGCTTTTTCAGGCGAAATTAGTATATGATAAATTTAATTGAATTCCAAGGAAATTATGCATGATATTTCCTTCCTTGTAGGCGTATGGGGCTTAGTCCTGAGACACAATAAACTCCCATCTCTACCGCGGGCTCACATAACACTTAGTTTTAGAGTAGGTTACAAAAAAACACCCTTTTGTCGCACCTATCCGTCGCTTGTCTGTCTTGCGTCTGATTTTGTGTCTGTCAGTTGAAAGTGACTCACAACAATCCGTCGTCCGTTAATCCTTCTGTCAATCAAAATTTTCGTCTGGCAACTTAACATCGCGATCTTTCTATCGCAGAAGGTTTATTTTGGTTGGAAAAACATATATATATATATATATATATATATATATATATATAAAAAAAAANTAGTGAAATAATTTTTTTTCGTGATAAAAATTTATACTGAATTATTGTTTACGTTTAAAATTTCTGAATTTAACACCAAGATAAATTAATACATACCCACCGCCTTGCATTTCATTTCAAAGTGAGTGGTTCACGTCTATGGAATATCATCAGAAGGCCCATCCCTCGGTCCGTCGAAAGTTAAGTTTGCGATATATTTGATGACGGATAGAAAAAAAGTTGTCCTGCGATTGGTTGAAGATCATGTGACTGCCTGATGGACGGGCGACTGAAGGATGCGACCGACAGTTGTGAGGCCGCCTTAAGTTTTTTTGTGGCTTGTAAGCAAGTGATTGGTTATCATCTTACTTTCTAAAGATATTATTATGTAAATTCTCACTTAATAAAATATTATGATGTTTGAATTCAAGTTAATGTGTTTACGTAAGTTTAGTGTAGGTAATTATGCAGTTTAGGGGCTTTTCTGAACGAAACGTCCTAGACCAACAAAACTAGCATTAATGGGTTCTGCACAGCTTACCTTGCTCATATTTAGGAGGGGGTCATGTTAAAATAAGTAGAACATATTGAAAAGAATTTAACAAAATTGTGAAATGTACGAGCAGTTTGGCTGGTCTGTTTACGTCCATCGCCATTATTAATGGCCACACAATGCTAATCCGACGCTACCTAGCAGCCACGGATGTCATTACTGGCATTTTAACTGTAAATTTTTAAGCAGGTCAGCAGCCATTGCGCCTAAAAATCCTTAAAATCCTAGGTTAGTGTGATAACCCTACAATCCTAGTTTAGATTAACATCCTACAATCCTAGGTTATATTAAAACCCAACAATCCTAGGTTAGTTTAAAAATGTAAAATAGTTATTCACTCATCATGGGGTTAGGTTCTGTTAGGTTAGGTGGGCACATATTACGAAATTACTCGTACCTTAATGATTCTAGTATATTCATGTTCTGTATAATTAGTAGAGTGGAAATATATCACTTTTCGGTTTTTTTTTTTTACCAAAAAGCCCCTAAACTGCATAATTACCCAAAACAGTAGTATTTGATATTCACATAACACGTCGGCTAAGTGCGTTCAGAAATTCGGCTACAGTGTAAGGATGAAGGAAATGGTTTTTTTTTACTAACGGTCTCTAAAACTAAGTGTTATGTGTGCCTGTGGTAGGGACGGGGGATTATAGCATCTCAGGGCTAAGCCCCATACGCCTACAGGAAAGGGAAATCATGCAAGGAAACGTGCATCGCGGCAGTGAGGGATATTGGGCTGCCACGGCAGCGATTTGGCCATGAAAACCTCCGTATGTGTACTTATAGCTAAATTACTATACTAATAAGAGAAATGGAAAAACCGACATAGACACCGTAAAAGCCCTTTCGAAAGGAAAGAAATAAAGATTGTTGCATGCATTAACAGAAAATGCTACAGGAGACAGATGGGTGGGAACCATGCTCTTTATTAATAGGTAGAGAAAAATACTAGTAGAAAGAGGGCAGGACATCCTTCTTTGAGAGGCGCTGGCTTTAACCAGAGTGAAGTTTGCACATCACATGTTTGGGGAGGGGGGGGGATGGCGTGATTAGGCGNTCCGAATCACCAGTAGATCCTCTAAGTGGATTTCCACCAACAGAAACTTGATATATTTACTGCCAGTTTCACCAACATGACATAAACAAACCAACCCCCAGCTAAGGGACACTTTAATTTATGTACTTCTAGACATCCACATAATAAGTGCAGTAAACACCTCTGTAAAAAGTACAAGAACAAAACCTTAGTTTTTGTACTTTACATTGAACTTACTTCATTTTTGAACATCTATTGAATGATATGACTTCCCTGTTAAATTAAATGCACTAAAAATGTTCCAAATCTTTTCAATTTTTTTTTGTATTCTATTTTTCTCTGCCAACTAGAGGGGTGGCATATCTTGAGAAAGTTGCATTTTTAGGATTCATATTTTGCAAGTTATGCATTTTTGAATACTAGTGAAATGTATCACCCTAGTATACACTGTCATCACGAAGATGTTAATATTTCACTGATATTTTTAAAAATATACATATATAGAACATTGTTGACTTCCAGATATATTATATTATATATATATAATATATATATAATATATATACATACACACACACACGTGCGCGCACACACACACATACCCACATATATAGACACACAAAATTTGTTACCAATATATATATATTACAAATTTTTTTTTTTTACTTTCTCACTTGAGTATTTTTAGGCATGCTTTAATATCAAGCTAATTCTCTTCGCCTGTTGGTTGTGAATTCCTTTTACATGTGAACTATGTTGAATTATTAACACAAAGAACACGCAGCAGATCGAGAAATGTAAGTTTTTTTTTAACGAACTTTAACCACAACAACACAAGACACGAGATAAACAATAGCTAACAGAGAATGTTTTATTATTGGCTGAGGGCTCTAGCCATTAACCAATCAGAGCATAGCTCGCGGTTTATACCACCAAATACAAAATTAGTTTCCTCCAACACAACCCTCTTAATTTTGTAATCACAATATTTCCAAAATTTGTAAATGCAAACATTTATAGATTAGAAAAAATTATTTCACACGAATATCACATCTTAGCTATCAAGATTTCAATTACAAAATACTAAGCTTAACTCAAGGCAATACAAGGGTAAGCTTAACTTTCATAAATTAAATTCACAAATAAAAAATTTTTTTTTAAGCTTACAATCCAATCATGTTTTTTAAAATCTTGGAATTTATTTGGACTCAATGCTTTGGTTAGCAAATCTGCAATTTGCTTGCTTGTTGGAATATATTCAATGTGAATGATTTTATTTTGAATCAATTCTTTTATGTAATGAAAGCGAACATCAATGTGTTTACTTTTTCTGTTAAAATTACCCTTNATTTTTTTTTAAGCTTACAATCCAATCATGTTTTTTAAAATCTTGGAATTTATTTGGACTCAATGCTTTGGTTAGCAAATCTGCAATTTGCTTGCTTGTTGGAATATATTCAATGTGAATGATTTTTATTTTGAATCAATTCTTTTATGTAATGAAAGCGAACATCAATGTGTTTACTTTTTCTGTTAAAATTACCCTTTTTAGCCAAACCTATAGCGCTTTGATTATCAACATGAATCGTAGCTGTTATGGTTTTTCCTGTGAGTTCTTCAAAGATACTTTTAAGGTACACTATTTCCTTACAGCATTCAGCAGCTGCAATATATTCACTTTCTGTGCTTGAAGTGGCGACGATGGGCTGCTTCTTCGAACTCCAACTTATAGGACCTCCGGCGTAGTAAATGATATACCCTGACGTACTTTTTCTGTTTTCGGTATCACCTGCGTAGTCGGAGTCACTATAGGCGATGATTTCATCAGTAGAGTCTTTCGAGTAGAGAATACCTTCATTGATAGTGCCTTTTAGGGTATTTGAGTGTCCTTTTTAGGTTTGTGAGGTCATTTTGCGTAGGCTTTTCCACACGTCGACTGCTCATACCTACAGCATAGGCCAAGTCAGGTCGAGTTTTCGTTGAGATGTACAAAAGACTCCCAACAGCCTCCCTGAATGGGAAACCGGTGACCAAATTACCATCTTCGTTGGTAGCTTGCTTGACGAATGGTGTGGTTGCGGGTTTAGCACTTTCCATTCTGTACTTCTTGAGCACTTGCTTGACATGCTCGGCTTGTGAAATTTTTAGACTGTTTTTTCCATGTGCGACTTCTAGTCCAATGTAAGTTACAGGATTTTTCACAGCAGTCATCTCGAATTCTTTAGTCAGCTGAGCGAGTAGTTGTGTTATTTTATCTTCACTGTCAGAAGCGATAATTCCATCATCTACGTGGATGGCAAGAAGCAAGGTTGAATCTGCGTTTTTGAAAATGCAAGGTTCATTTTTGAGAGCTTTTAGTCCACTTTTCATGAGAAATTCAGAGAAACGTTTGTTCCACCTAAGCGGAGCTTCACGGAGTCCGTAGAGGGCTTTTTCCAGTCGGCAAATTTTATTTTTAGGTTTTTGCCAGCCTTCTGGTATCTCCATGTATACAGGATTTAGAATTTTTCCGTATAGGAATGCTGATTTTATGTCGATTTTTGTGATATGGAGGTTTTCTCGAGCGATCAAAGCTTGAATGAGTCGCAAAGCATCACTGCTTACAACAGGACTATAGGTCTCTTCGTTGTAGCCAAGTGTTTGCTCACAACCCCTTGCGACCAGTCGGGCTTTGTATTTGCCGTCGTCTTTTATACGAAAAACCCATCTGTTCTTCAGAATTTTCTGTTTTTCGGCAGCTTTCCGGTCGACGGTAGTCCAGGTGTCGTTTTTTGCAAGGGACTGTTTCTCATCCTCAATAGCTTGAAGCCAAAAATGTTTTTCTTTGTACGACAAGAGAGCATTTTCTTGGAGTTCTTCTAAAGAGTCCAGATTTAGGTGATAATCGCTCAATTTGTCTGGCAATTTCTTAGTTCTCTTCGATCTCCTTTGGGTTTCTTGTTTTCCATCTTCAGTCTCTTGAACTGACGATGCATCTGATGTATTTTGAGTATCAGTTGTTACTTCGGTTTCCTCTTCTTTTTGAGAGATTTCGTCCTCATACTCCTCGTCGTCGTCTTTGTCTGAGAGAGAACCGTCTTTTGCGAGCTGATGTCTTCATCTTCATCAAAGTCAAGACTCACGGATTTTTTTATTTCTTCAGGTTGTTTTACGTCTTGGTTAGTGAAGTAGACATCTCTGGTTGCAACGATTTGTTGTTTTTCCGGATTCCACAATCTGTACGCGTTGCTGGTGTAGCCCACATGAATGTATTTCTTCACTTTCGGATCCAGTTTCTTAGTGTGAGAGAGTACCTTGGAATATTCAACTTATCCAAAGATTTGGAGGCGAGACAAGTCAGGTTTTTTATTGAACCAAAGTTCCGCAGGTGTTAGTTTTATGGCTTTTGTAGGGCTGCGGTTTTGTAAGTATGTTGCCGTGAGAAGGGCTTCTCCCCACATATCTTTTGTCCATTCCAGAATCGAAAAATAATGCTCTGGTTTTGTCCATTAAAGTCCTGCCAAGTCTCTCAGCATGAGAATTGAGCTGAGGTGTATACGGCGGAGTATAATCTAACTCGATACCCTTTTCATCGCAATACTCCTTGAAATCCTTTGAAACATACTCTCCACCATTGTCAAGGCGAATTTTTTCAACTTTTGATGACCATTTGTTTTCAATTTTTGTGATGTAATTTTTCAATATCTGTTTTACTTCATCTTTGCTCCTCAGGAGAAACGTTGCTGAGAAATGTGACCAGTCATCCATGACTGACACAAAGTATCGGTAGTTGTCCCAAGTAGGTGTCTCCAGGGGTCCTACTACATCTGTGTGAAGTATCATTAGAGGTTTCGTTGCACGTGCACGATTGAAACCGAATGGTTTGCGGCAAGCTTTAGCCTTGAGGCAGACTTCACAAGATTCAAGTGCAAAATCCAGTCGTAGACAGTCAAAAACACCATGTGAGAGTTTCACAAGTTTCTTGAGGTATTTTGGTTCCAAGTTTCCGAGCTTTCTATGCCACATAGCGTTATTATTGTTTGAGGCAATCAGGGCTTCTTGCTGAGAACCCATTTTTACTTCAAAGAGTCCACTAGCGTTTTTGGTTCCAGTGTAAACAAGTTCTTTACCCTGATAAATTTCCACTTTATTGTCCTCAAAAACAACTTTACCATCTCTTTTGGTAATTGCATTGACCGAGAGAAGATTTTTAGAAAGATCTGGCACATACAGAACGTTGCTTAGTTTGCATTCCGGGGTTTCAAATTTTCCAGCACTAACAGCGCGAATTGTGCTGTTGCCCTTAGCAACTGTGATTTCTGTGTCATTAGGACGCTTTTGGGTCAGCAGTTCATCATTTTTGATCATATGAACGCTTGCGCCACTGTCGACCACAAAGGTAGTAACATTCTGCTTGGTTGAATTTGACTTGTCTTCAGCTAAAAATGCTGCTTGGTTTTTGTCATGATTTTTACCGCGATTTTTATCACGAAAGAAGCAATCTTTGGTTTCATGATTTTTCTTTTTACATATTTTACACCCATAATTAAAGCGAGAGTCATTTTTACGAGGAAAATCGTCCTGGCGGTTTTGCCCTTTGTTGAAATTTTGCCAAGGACGAGTAGAGCGTTTTGTTCCACCGTAGAAAGCAGCGGGGGCTGTGGCGTTACTCTCTGATTTTCGTGATTCTTCATTTAGAAGTCTTGCCATCAGATTTTCGAGAGTTTTTTCAGTTTTAGGGGTTGAATTTCACGATGTTATGAACGTGTCATAATTTGAAGGAAGACACGACATTATCTTAGCCATTAACATTTCGTCGTCAATCTTGTCTTTTGAAAGGGAATTGAGACGAAAACGAATATTTTCTAGGTTACTTAAGTTTACTGCCATGTCCTTACTGCTATCAAATTTATAGGCAAAAAATTGTTCGTAAGTCGCGTTTTTCTGATGTTCTGTGTCACGTTCAAATATATTACATATTTTAGTGTACATTTCATGAGACGTAGAACAAGAAAGAAGATGGGATCGATGTTTCTTGTCCAAAGTACCTACAATGGCCTGACGGGCTTTGGCATCTTTCTGTTTCCACTCTTGTTTCGTTTTGTCATTTGCAACGTCTTGTAGCTTATTTTTACCTTCAACAATATCAATGAGGCCTTTTTATTCAAATAAGATGTTTATCTCGAACTTCCAGAGAGGAAATGATGCACAATCGGTCAACTTCTCGGTGTTGTTGATAAAATGTTCGTACTCACCCATTTCGATGTTTTTTACTTGAAAGATGTTTTACTTTTACTTGTGTGAGTTACTGGTGCATCTGGGCCCATAACCTGTTGAATTATTAACACAAAGAACACGCAGCAGATCGAGAAATGTAAGTTTTATTTAACGAACTTTAACCGCAACAACAACACACACGAGATAAACAATAGCTTACAGAGAATGTTTTATTATTGGATGAGGGCTCTAGACATTAACCAATCATAGCATAGCTCACGGTTTATACCGCCAAATACAAAATTTGTTTCCTCCAACAAACTATTAATATAATACACAAAAGAAACAGTTGAATTTTAACAAGGAAAAGCTTACAAAGTTTTAAATTTTTAATTATATATATATATTTTTTTTTTTATATTTTTTTTTTTATTATTTTGCACTGTTACACTATATTTTGTACATACATTCCTGCAATATTTATTTTGTAGGTCATAACTTTTTTTTTCACCTAAGTAATTGGGAATAATAAAATGTTTCAAAAATTCAAAAAATTTTAGGCCAATATTTAGTTGCACAAATAAGGAAATAATATTGGTTGAATTTGTAGACATTCAAACTGGCTCAGTCAAAAAGTAGAAACTCCTGAAATGTTAGTAACCATTTCTCAGTAGGTACATTGTTTGCTCCGGCAGAAAAAATACAGCACAGTTTGCATCTATATTATTAGCTATAACTAACAAGCCCACAGAATATTTATATTTGACAGGACACAGTACAACATTTTCAAAATTACAAGCTTATATTAGTAATAACAACATTGTTCAGTACACTGCTTACTTTGTCAGAACCACGATGTTTGAACTGCTACAAATGGAAAAATATCACAACAGCAGTTTTCAAATTTATAAAATTTCCTATGACTAACATGCCTTTAAATTTAAAAATGTTGTGCAAAACTTGATATTTGAAAAATCCAACCTTGTCACATTGCTTCTTACACAGCTATATTAGTAGTGTGACAATATGGAATGTTCACTGAAGCTAAGTAATACAGTAATACTGTTTAGATGTTTGTAGAAGTATGATAAACTCTAAAGCATGGTGTTACACACAAAGGTACTTCACAGTCAGGACAATAATATCTTGTTTGCCTGCGGATGTTCTTTCTTTTGGCATCTCTGTCATGAGAACACATTCCACATTGTCGTGTTGGTCGTTCCTTCTTGTCAGTTGAAGGAATCACTTCAGGAAAATGCCTCCCTGTCAATCGAAGAGGAGCAGGTGAAGGTCCAGGCCGTCCTGTACGTTTAGCAGATATTTGTGCTGAATGATATTTGTTAAGGATTTGATGAACCAGTTCTAATCTGAATTTGAGGTGACTCGCTTCTCCGCCACACTTCTGATATACCAGAAATGTATTGAACACCGACAAGTCTAAAAAATACTGAAAAATTTTTTTGTAGTACACCTTCCCACGTTTTCGTGGAAAGGGATAATTTGCTAGCTGTTGGTCTACGCGATAAATCCTACCCATAGTTTTGTTGTACGATGCAACAACTGTTGACTTCTTGACTGGCTCTCTTCCAGGTCTTTCGATTGTTGTCAACTTTGCCTCTTTGGTAAACTTTCATCTCCCCTTTCATCATTTCAGTTTTTTCCTCAATGGGGCAGGTATAGATTTCCTTGACAACTGTACTGTACAATAACTGTCAGGTTTGTTTGCTATCAGCAAATAAGCTAGCTCTGGTGCAGTGTAAAAGTTGTTGGTAAACAGAAACCTTTATTCAGCAAAAGTTTTATCAGTCATGACAACTTGAGCGGATTTTGGAAGATGTTGGTATTGAGTGTCCATTTGTGTGTCTTTTCCTGTGTATGTCATCATACTCTAAACATACCCACTGCTAGACTCCCAAAAAGAAGGTCTTCAACCCATAATGTGACCTATTCGAGGATATATACTGTACCCAGTGAAGTCTGCCCTTGAAAAGTAATAGACTTTCGTCAATAACAATATCCCATTCTGGTGAGTACAGTGATTTGAATTTTTCGTTCAAGTCAATTAATATGGGCCATATCTTCCTGAGTTTCGGACATGGATGAGTGCTAGTGTCAAAAGTTTCATTATCTGAAAAGTGTAGTAACGTTTCACGAGGCAAAATCTTCTGTATGTCATTAGTTGTGAAAATATTTTCGAAGTCAATAGAGCATTTGACGACCAACACATTTCAATTTCAAGCTTGAATACAAGACTTTGTAGGATTACTAATGCAAAATAAACATACAATTAACTGGGGGAAGTATCCTTCCAATTTTCGTAGTGACATTGTTGCGCATACCTGTTTGTTTCATCTATATTGAGTTGCAACATTTGCACATCAAAAAACATGCAGAAAAAATCTAAAGCAAATATTTCTTGCAAAATTCAGTGAACTAGCGCCAGTAAAGTCAAATTGACGGGGAGATCGCCGTGTTTCAACATTTACTTCACATCACTGTTGTACTAATGCAAGAAGCCGGTTTGCTTCATCTTCATCTGAACTGGTACTATTATCGTCCGATAAATTTTTGTCGCTTTCTGAACCACTGTCGAATACATCACCAGCTGCATCCATCATTAACAGGTTGAAGAACATTCTCCGTACAGTAAACATGTGAAAGTCAAACTGAAGAAATGTTTTATTATTCATAAACTACAACTGCTCCATAGCCACAAAATTTTTTTTCCGATACAGTCAAAATTTCCTAAACAGTTAAACATAAGATGCAAGATACGCAGCTGCTAGAATGGCTACTAATAGGCACACCATACACTTTAGTTGAGGGAAAATAGAAACTGTGGCAAGCCATGGAATTTTTATAGCCATTTGACTTGTATTGTAAGCAACCCTGTCAAAATAAATACAGAACAGAGAGTGACAGAAGAATGCGAGTTTGATGCACGAGTAATAAGGCATATACAATCTAGCGAAAGAAATATGTAACACCAGTAGGTTGCAGCATTACTTTTAGCTCACTATTGGGGCCCTCTAGCTCTTAACTGCCAGTCATCGTCGAAGTAAATGCCGAACAGGGAGTGATGATGGCGAAAGTGTGGTCGGTGCATGAATAATACAGCATGCACACTCTAGCGAGAGAAAAATGTAAAACTATTAGCTGCAGAATTTTTTCAAGCTCACTACTACACCAATCTGGCGTGTTTTACTGTAAGAGACAAACGCACTAATAAATATGGGCCAGAAAGTTACAAAGGGGAAAGAGTGGTCGGCGACCGAGCATACTCGTTTGTGTGTCAAGTTGACACAAAAGGTGTGGCCGAGATAACTCGGGTGAAACACTTAAGGGGTTAAAACAAAATCGCAATGAAAAGAACTTAACCTGAAGTACTTTATAATGAAATTTACTTTTCACCAGTACAATATTCAGTTTAAGTGCTATTTCAGAGTGCCAGTAGTAATTCTTTAATGTTGGCAGTAGGAAACTTGGTTATTGACGGAATGAGCCAATTGAACATGAAAACTGAAGAATGGTTACTTTAGATAAAATTAATGACTTAAAATACAACGGAAAGTACACATATGCCATTACAAAGGATATGGCATTGTAACTGCTGTCGTTTTGAAGTTTCCTTATCTCTTCTGCAAGAAATGCGTTCCTGCTACAATGCACGTCAACTTATTGCAGAAAATGTGTGTTTACATGCTGTTGGCATTTTGTGCTAACTTTCATTAATTCTTGGTGTGTAGTTCATTCTGANTAGTAACTGCTGTCGTTTTGAAGTTTCCTTATCTCTTCTGCAAGAAATGCGTTCCTGCTACAATGCACATCAACTTATTGCAGAAAATGTGTGTTTACATGCTGTTGGCATTTTGTGCTAACTTTCATTAATTCTTGGTGTGTAGTTCATTCTGACTAGAATATTAATAACCCTCACAAATTGATTGTCATTTTGCCAAGTATTTTACTTTACTCGGATGCTAAGGGTAAAAGATGATATTGCTGTAGAAATAAAAGTACGCTTAAAATATCACATTTATTTTACTGGCTTAGCTGTATATTACTGATGTAATTGCTTTATTTTTGCATACTATGAGTAGTATCTTAGGCTACAATTTTATAATTCATGTTGAATTACATTCAAACAGCAACTTACCTGTGACTAACCCACACAGCACAACATTTCTGAGTACTATACAATGGATATGCAACTTGTCTAAAACACATCCAGGTCTATAGCATATTATCTTATGGATATAGATAGGATGTCCTGTAAAGATATGCGGAAAGTAATATTTTCTGGATAACGATTAGCTCAGCATATCCTGAATAACAATGAATATCCCATCTAAGTAAAAAAATTTTAATTTAATATTTGTTATATTCTTTATGAATAATTTTTTTATTAACAGTTTAAAAAGGTTCCCATTGTAAGTGGCGCTGCACTCAACAAGGACAGATTCAGAAACAAATGCATTTATTTACTTTTGGTTCAGTGCCAACATTATAAAAGAATTCAATAATTACACCATTTTAATGATATTGGTTTTATGCTCTTTATTTTTACTCATTACTTACCTCAATGTAAAAAATCAAGTATTAAATGAATGTTCTAATACTTGTGTGTTGTGACTACAGTATATTGTATGGTACTATGGTGCATTATATTGTATGGTACTATGGTGCAGTATATTGTATGGTACTATATTCATGTTGGCTCGACTTTGTGTACTCTGGCTCCATTATTTTGGATATTGCAATCGACCTTTCGTCTATGTTGCTTGGTTTGGGAAACTTGTGAATGGATTGGTTATTGCAAATACACTTTTTGTGTTGTGAACTTCACAAAAGTAATATGTAAGGTAAGTAGGTAATGTTTTTTCAATCTACAGGGCCACGGTGGCTGAACGGTTAGACCGCTCTCATCCCACCAAAGCGAACGGGGTTCAATCCCTGGCCAGTTCACTCTGGATTTTTGCAAGTGGTAATCGTGCCGTACAATGCTACTGGTCGGCAGGTTTTCTCGGGGATCTCCCATTTCCCCCACCCCTTCATTCCAGTGCTGCTCCATAAGCACCTAACTGCATCCTCATCTGCTCTCAAGACCTCAATGTAAAGAGCCGCCAGAAACTCTTCACTCACTTTTTCAATATGCATTAAATTATAATATTTTTTAATGTTTTTTCTTAGATATGAACTGGTTAAAATTAATGAATAACAAATGCTATTTAGTTTGACAGAAATCAAAAAAAAAAAAAAAAAACTGCAGATTCACATTCTATTAATAAATAATTCATTTTTTGCTATACAATTTATTTGATGAAACGAAAATAGTTTTGTTTACAAAATGGTAGAATTTTAATGACGAAATCAGCTGTTTTATTTCCCTAAATGTAGGGGCCCCACTAATGCCTTAAATTTTTAGTGTAGACAACCCACATCACATTTGTAAAATTATGGAATATCTCCACACTGGTGTTTGGCACATGAATTCTAACCCATGTTGTATATTAAATCATTACGAACTGTTAATTTCTCTCGGAATGTCCAAAAGTATTTAACCGCTCATGAAAGTTGACAGTTAACTGAAAGCCACCACTGTAATATTATTTCTTTAAGTTTCCCAATGTTACATCACCTGATGTTTGCTGTTGGATCTTGGTTACCATGTCCTGCGTGACCCCTATGTAGTGAATTACAAGGCCGTGTTGAGCAGCTGTCTCCACAACTGCCTGACGTCCATAACTACATTGGTGAAAACTTTCACAAGCATACACCCTTCCCTGTAACTCTTTTTCAATCTGAGCATAGTGTTGTTGTTCTGGGGGAAATTATTTAGTTGCAAAAGCTACCGGCCCCCTTGCTCGCAGCAAACCAGCTCCCAGACCTTTCTTTGAAGCTGTACTGGTGTGGATGTTACTAACATTTTGAAATTAATTACGATGGTGGTCTGTCCACTGCCAAATATCGCCTAGCTTACACAGCTCTCTTAAGAGTGTTCAGATAAGTTTAGGAAAATGTTTCGCAGGTGTTTAATCATACCCCAAGATCCTCTGTAATTCTTCAGTGTTCAGTAGGTTCTGCAAATTTATAAAAATCAACCTTGAGACTATCTTTGCTAATGATATGCCATGTACTTTACATCTGTTACTGTAGTGTAAACCTACATTTGCATAAATTAAATGTCACATTCATCTGTACAACCCTCTGAAGGACTTTCTCCAACCTTCTATCATGGTCCTCTTTTCTTTATCTTTACCTAAAACAATTAAATTGTCTATGTAAATCATGACCTTTCAATATGACTGAACAGAGAACTGAAAACTACATGATAATCCGTAAGGCAAATAAGTAAACCGCAGTTGACCACGAGATTGTGAGTAAAATATTGTAAATTTTGCTCTATAATGTAAAATACATTTATCTGCAACTGGAATATCAGCACCTTTGTATGTTTTTAGTTTTACCTCTGACCTCAAAAGCATACCCTTTCTGTTTTAGTTTACGAAATATACCCTCTGGAATAATGTTAACCTGTGCACCTGTGTCAAACTTAAAAGTTAACACAACTGTTGGGTTCTGTTACTTGCAATTTATAAAACCACTCAGTTTTCATTTCTGAGTTTGTTATATATGCACGTCTGCTGTCTACAATACTTATTGCATCCTTAAAGCTAGGTTCACAACATACTTAGACTAATTACTGGCTTTCAGAAGACCTTCACGGAACACCATACAATGCCCCTCGTCTAGCTGTTATGTATGTGTCGTGCAATATTCTGAATGGCACAGGATTCTTGTGTCAGACACAAACTCAACTGACCATCGTGTGGTCATACTGGCTCATTTCTTGCCATATACGTTACAGCATGTACATACAGTAAGAGTTTCTCACCACTCTTAACATACATAACAGCAACCTGTCACCTTCCAGAGCTTCACGATTTTNTGTCAGACACAAACTCAACTGACCATCGTGTGGTCATACTGGCTCATTTCTTGCCATAAACGTTACAGCATATACATACAGTAAGAGTTTCTCACCACTCTTAACATACATAACAGCAACCTGTCACCTTCCAGAGCTTCACGATTTTCTGACCCAAGACACAGTGAACTCTGCAGACTTTGGTGGCCTGTGGATGGCTGAAATTAAGTCCAAAAAACCCCTACTTACAAGAACTACCGGCATCCAGTTGTTGACTTGCATAGAATTGCACTCCACCCTTATTCAGACTAAGGTGATGTTGAACTCTCAGCTGGATGTTCTGTCAAATGATCCAAATGACTTAACAGCATTGACTCTCTCTTGTCCTCCAGATCATCTCTGCCAAACGTCTTCCTCACACCCCAATGAAACAATTGAATACGTCCAAACACACTGGTAACAATGACACATAGACTATATCCAGCCAATGGGGAAATAGACGAAGAAAATGAGAACTTGAAGCAACGGATGCGTGTGCTCAACAACGATAGCTCCATTATGATTATACCTGGGATGTGTGGTACAAGTATGTTACAGCACTGATGGTGTAACGTGAGTTCCCAGAGTTTGTATTCAGCAGTAAGTTCTTGTCCGACCTGTTGTGAAGTTGTGATGCTCTGCCCACCCCCCTCTCCAATATGCAATAAGGTTTAAATTGTACAATGGTTGTACTGTTGTAAATACATGCAATGTCACATGCGCTGTGTCTCTCTGATGTGCTACTATTCATTTACGTTGTAACTTAAAATTCTTTATTTATTAGAAAACAAAAATAAAATTATTTTACATCAATTTGTTTTTTTTTTATTATCTTATCAACAAAATCCTAACATGAAACTAAAAAATATCCTCATACCTACACCATAAATGTTGGCTGTTGAACATCCGTAAGGCAATCTTGCAAGAGAAGCTGAGGGTGGACTAATCCGTGTGGTTTCCCACACTTGTTTCAGACGTGTGCGAGATTGACGAAGTAGTTTCTGTGTTTTATACAAGATGTGATTAAATGTACTAAAATAATCAATGTTAACAAACAATAGGAGGCCATTATGAATTGTAATGATCAAACTCACTGAAAATGCCAAACATCACCAACAACAAGTCCTTTTACCAAGTTGTCTGCTATATTAGTTGTGTACTGAGATGGAAGTTTCCTTGGAATATTCCATGCAAGTCTGCCTGGCAGCTTTCATGGATGGTTCTATGAAATGTTTAGCTGACTGCTGGCTGTTTTTATGGACCGTTACGTAATTTGCCTTTTGCAATTTTTGATGGAAGGTCTCCTACAAGGCTGAGATTTTAGCCAATCAGAGAGAGGGTTGTTCATGCGGTGTTTCTGATAGTTGTAATTGTGTTTATTTTGTTTTGAGAAACAGCAATAAGGCCATTTAAATAGAATAAATAAACACTTTGAAAATGTCTATCGATGCTAATATAGCATTGTGTGAAAATTATGGTAAACACTTGTTTGTGTTTATTTAACACAAATGTTTCAGTTATCACAACGTTTTTGTACCTAAATGATTGTGAATGTACCTGTTTGAACTATGCATAGAAGGGAAATAGAAAAATTAAACTTGTCGTCAAATGTGGAATGATTTTTTTTGTATAATATTCCTAGGTAGTGTGAAGTGTTTAAACCATTTTCACTTAGGCCTACAGAACTATACATAGAAGTGGAAATAGAAAAATTAAACTTGTCACAGAATGTGGAATGTGTTTTATGTAATATTCCTAGGTGGACATTTTATATACACTGAGAACAGATTTTGAATAAAAGGTTTTTCTTGGAGCTTTGTGCACCATTCGGCAGCCTAGCCATGCGGAACCCTTAAAATGTAACTTTGGTTGGACACTGTGCGAAATATCTTTCTTTTTTATTTTAAATGATGATGAAGATCACAGGAAAAAGTTGTGGGTTGTGACTTGTTACTTGTAGCATTGCTCACTGGATTCACAGTTTGCATGGACTAACAACTGAAACATATTACTTTCTCTCCCTTCAGAACTCAACCCAGTTTAAATATCAAAAGGAAGGATACTGCATTGAAAGAAAACCACACATATTGGAATTGTTTACTAAAGAATTACACAACAGAAATATACACTTTCTTTATTAAGCTTAAGTACACCCTTCTCTATAGTTCATATAAACAATCAATATACTATGTACATGTTTTTTTAGAGTTAAAATATGAATCACTGTCAATAATATTTCATTAGCAATTATAGTTACAGCACTAGATTTCTTTCTTGAGCTGTTTCATTTTGTATGTAAATTAATTACCTTTTAAAAATTATTTTTATTAAACACAGAAATAATATTCAACATGGTAATATTAATGAGCAGTTTTATTTTATCAATTTTTAGTTTATTGGTTTATTATATAACAAAAATAACTGTACAATTTACACAAAAAATGTTTTTGGAAAGCATTGTTCATACATAATTTATCATGTGAATTTTTATTACCACTTTATTTTGAACGGAGCTCCGAATCATCATTAAGAAGTACATACGTCAATTGTCAAAGGAGAGGGAAAGGAAAACACATCTTTTACAAGTTTTGGGCTGCTCGCATTTCTAAAACTGTACATCTTCTGTTGTCACTAAACATTCAAGTACTTTAGCAATATTAGAGAAAAACAAAATTGAAGTGGCCTCTATGATCAGTAGTATATTCCTTAGAACAATGTCAAAATGTTTGGTTTTGGATTCACCCACAGTTTCCAACAAAGTACATCTGCAAGTGACTGGTGCCAAGTACAATCAAAGACACAGATTTCTGCAAACAGTTCTTGATGGTATAAAGGCCACATATTATATTTAATATTTATAAAGGAACATTTACTTTTAATGCTAATGCAGAACAAATTAGGAACAGAACTCTAAATAAGGAAATACATTACTTTCACTGCCTAGTATTTCACAGATTGGTAAAGAATAATCTAACTTTTAGAAGGTCAGTTTTACTCCTAATGCTTGTACTGAAATAAATTTGAAACACCAATTAGTTTTGTATTATTCAGCTACATAAAATTGACAAGATAGGGAATAGTATATATATGTAAAATGTAATTTCTTTGTCAACACTTAATAGCTGATGAAACAAAATTAAAAAAAAAACTAAGTTTACACAAATTTGAAAAATATTTTCAATAGTGTTCAAAATTCATGCTATAAAATTAGTGTAACAATTTACTTTCATCATAAACATCCATTGTTTTANAACTAAGTTTACACAAATTTGAAAAATGTTTTCAATAGTGTTCAAAATTCATGCTATAAAATTAGTGTAACAATTTACTTTCATCATAAACATCCATTGTTTTAAAGTTCACATGCGAAAATTAGAACTGTTACTGCACATTATGAAATTATACTTATTATACTTGCCAAAATCTCATTGAATGTTATTTTGGACAAATTCTTTACATCTCCAGTCAAAAACCAAAACAATTTCCAAGTTAGTACAGTACTAAAATAAATCACTTTTTCCTCCAGAAATTTTGTGATAGAAAAATAATTTAAAAAAGAAAGTACTCTTTAAAGCTAGTCAGCATAACAACTCAAACATCACTCAATATTAGGGATGGCAAAATCAACTCCATAATTTATCAATACCCACCAATTACGTATACCTTATCAATAACCGAGAATTGGAAGAAATTCTTGATTCCCGCATGCAATAAAGTAAACAAAAATATTAAATAAGTAACACAGTGAAGAAAATATTTATAAAAAATTCCATAACCTTATGTTCTGCCACAATAAAAGTCTTAGTGGAATGCAATAACAAAAAAAAATACAGTGGTGAGGTATTGTGTTGTGCAGAATTGTAATATTTGGCAATTTTCATTCTTTGATTATGTTTAAGTGAAACCTTGTTGATAAATTACAACATAATGTAAAACTACCGTTTATGAGAAGTATCTTGGTCTCATGAAATGAAATATGATGTTTTATAATGTTGAACAGTCGTTTAATATGTAATACAAAATTTACTGGCAGAAACAACATATACGTAATCCTAATAATATCGCATAATCATAAACAAAACCATCTGGCTATAGACTTGGTGAGAAATGTGACACAAGTGCAGTCTAGTGGTGAGGCTTGTAACTACCATATTTGGACAACATTTTGTTACACCAAACTGATTAATCATTACTGGTATCTGTTGATAATGTCATTCGGTAATATACGTGAGTTTTCTGTGGGCACATGTGCAAAGTCATTTACAAATATCGTAATAATAGAAAATAAAAACTTGGCAATGTAACTTTACATTATTCAAGAACAGGGAATTAAAATAAAATGACATGTCATGAGAACTGGGACATGAAATATTGTTAAACTGCCAAACAATGGATACCACGTTGGTCAATAAATACAAAAAAAAAAAAAGCCTGAGTGTGCTTAGGTTTCTCTGCACAAGTAGTGAAGAATACCAGCAATGATATGCAAGAAAACCGGATCCAGCAGTACCAAAAAATTGTGCATCTAATGTGCTGATTTCAGAGTGCTGCAAACAATGTGATTTAGTTTACTATCAATATTCTTATTTGTAAATCACATTCAAGATACATACAGTATATCTATTTAACACTTTATTTATGTTACAGAAAATCCCCTCCCCCCCTACTCAATCATAAAATTGAGAAGCAGGTTTTTAATGGTTCAGTGTGCGAGAATCAAGTATTTAGAATCAAAGCTTATTTAAAGAGATTGATAATCGGGGTATTAGAACACAATATTTTCAAATAGTCCCATCCCTAATTAACATATTACCTCTCTCTTAAGAATGTTTGACTGCCAGCCTCATACATTACTGAACATTAAGTGCTCCATACATACATTATGTTTGTACACTGGAGTAAATATCAACTTCTCATTGGCTACTTGCTCCACAGTCAGAAGCTGTGATTGGAAATGCTTTTTAGTAACTATTTATTATTGGCCGATCCTTGACAAGTATAAAATAGGTTGTGAGCCAATTGCACAGAAGTAATCAAACGTAAGGGTTTAATGCCTAACTTGTCCCAAAATTAATTCACAAAAACTTTGCAGGCCCTCTATTCATACAGTATCCTCCTCTCTAAGGTAACCAGATCTAAATTAAGCCTCTGAAGAGACATAAATCCATAAATACTTCTTGTAATTAGAGCATGCCGACTAGCAAATTCAAACCCATGTCAAGTACATTTTTACAATAAATATCTGCTAGTATAAAACTTAACACTGAAAAAATATTTACGATAAACCAAGAAAAAATGACACAATAATGATCATGGTATTTCACTGTGATGCTAAGAAATAATATCATCAACCACTTGAGGCTGACAATGAGTTTTTGTAGATGTTTTCACATCAATATGTAGGCACTGTCGAGAAGAACACCTCCACAGTAAAAATACACAAAGCGGTCAACATTAACAAAACAACTGGACACAGTTCAGTGATGTTTCCGACTATCAATTAGTTTGCGGTTGTCTTTGTGTGTATCGCACAGCAAAGTATAATGTATTTTGTACCATGCTATGCTGTCTTTACCATTTGCGGTACATTTTTTCCCTTTTCGTCAGTGGTACTCTTAACACTTCTGCGTGGTAATTTATAGTCTTTAAGCGTGTCATGTCCAGCACGAGTCCGAGAGTATATTATTGCAAAAATACGACCTCCCCTCACGGAAGAGCGAAAGCTACCTCGCTGTCACCGATAGTCTGCACTGCGAACTGAGAGTTGGCTACTAACACAGATCACTTCTGCACTAGCGACATGGGCAGGTCCTCATCCACTTCACACAGTCCATCAACTAATCTCTGTTAATACTGATGATGATAATGTAGTGGTGTGCTGCTTTGAGTTGCGCAGGATACCTGCTTTTCTTTCTGTTGACACAGTGAAAAAAATAAGCATTAACGGATGGAATTTTCATTGGAAATACAAAGAGGAACTACTTGGAGTAATTTAATTAGATGCAAAACAATACTCTGTAACTAACTAAATATAGTGGAACTGCTCTATAATGAAAATTGATGATGCTGAGATAAATTATGCTTTTAGCAAATTATTGTTATAATCAAAATTTACTTTGCAGCATCATTTTAAGCACTGGTATTGTACATGCCAAGGATGTCCATGTTTTCTGAATGCTGTTGCCTTCTTGGGCGTTGACAAGTTGACCATAAAATACATCTGAAAGGAACACTTTCCTAATGTGGCCATCATTCATGTAAAGATTGTTAAAAGTAAGAATAAATTACAGTCACTGGTAAGTGAGGAATACAATTTTTTTGCTACTAATTTATACACACAGATAACAAAGACTGAAAACAAACATTACACATTAAAACTGTGTGAACCATTTGGACAATGCAGTCTGTAAATCTGACCTGCACTGTGAAGTTGTAGAGACCTGTGTTTCCTATAACAGCAGCCTTCATTCATCCTTGTTTAAAATGGAAACAATATCAATAGTTGAAGGCTATAGTCTACAGATTTCACTTTTACACTGTTTCAACTAACACAATTGCAAACATTAGGCACAGTGTAGATTGCTTTTTGTTTATTTGTATTCATTGGCGGTAGTTTTAGAACACTGAACGACTGTTAAGCAAACCATTCTCTTCCTCCTTACTTTGCCATACTTTCATCACCATTTTGCTTTGGCACCCTCCCTTATGGTTTGCTACGTCCCCTTGTTTAGCTGTTCATCTAATCAATACTTTTCTCCTTGTATGTATACTGGCACAAGTTCTTTTGATACCGAATCCCTAGCCGTGACCTTGTTAGACTTGGCTCGGCTGAGAACTTGGCCGCTCTGTGGTGCGGCGCATTTGACAGATAACCATACGCCGCCGCCATTAAGAACTGGGATAACGTGATTAATTTATTTAATGCGTCATGTACTTTACCAATTCCTTATTCACCAGGCTTGTAAGGGGAAGGAGCAAGTTCGTGTGTGGTCAAGATAGAGAGAGGAGGACGCAGCTTCTTTTGCTAGATAACCACTTCCCCTCTCGCTTGCATGTAAGTGGAGGAAGGTGTGTGGCTGATAGAGAGAGACACGAAGAGAGGAGAGAGAGGATGCCATGCTGGTTGCTAGGTAACCGCTTCCCCTCTCGTTAGGCTTGTAAGGGGAGTGAGCAAGGTCGTGCCTTAGACTGAAGTATCAGCTGAACTAGAAGCACTATGCTTAGGAGTAGTTTAGTAAAATAATGCAATATTCGTTCATTATTTACATAAAAATGGCTACACCAATCATCTCGCATCCTTTTTTATGTTGGTCAATGACATGGAAATCATAGCTAACTGTCTAAAAAAATTCCAGTTTCACAATACGATTAATTGAAAACTGTTTATGCAAACACAGTATGTTGCATGTCGGTAGACAGATCATTCCATAGAATGCAAACACAGATTGTATATTACTGAACCTTATTGAAAGTGTTGTTCAGTGAAATTTTAGACACTAAGCATTTTATTTCAGCCTTGCATTATAAACTTATTTTGTTAGTTTTTATACAGTTAGGGTACATATTCTTTGTAACAAAACTAAACTAACATATTTTGCAGAGGAGTTAGTCCAAATAGGTCAGCCACACTCCACTAGATGGGACCACCATCGCGTAGCTTCCCTCCCTACACCCCCCTCTCTAAACCATCTCAGCAGGGCACAGTCAGACTGTTTATGTAACAGAAAGGAGAAAGGGGGGTTGAGGCTGTAAGGGAGTGTGAGGTGGATGGAAGGCAGAGGGAGCCTCGCCCTGCCGAGGAGTGGTTTTGCGACTTGCCTGCCGTGATGTCACTGGGGGCTCCTGACTGCTGCAGTTACAAAAAATTAACTAGGGTAAAAAAAAAATTTTTAAGGTCACATACATTTAGAATATTTTAGCAACTGTTTCGAAAAAACATTATTTACAAAACACACAAACTTACTGTTCACTTCGTTATTCCCAGACATGAAATGAGCCTTTGTGGATTACTTCACTAAAATCACTCTTGTCAGCCACTGATGCAAAATAATTTATATGCCGACTTATTAAATTAACAAAACGCTAGTGGTGTTTCTTGAAATCAACAAATTTAAATTTCAGACAGTACATAAGTTGTTGCTCGCGCTTCGTGAAGAGCAAAGAAAATAGTGAACCAAAGCACACAAGCAACCCTTTTACGAAGCTGCAAACACATCAATATTTAATTTTACTGAGAAAGACTGCTTTAAAAGGGCACCTACAATTAACCACATTTAATGAAATATGCAAATATAAGAATAATTGACTGCATATAGATTAATTATGACCATTGTCAGTAAAGATGTTTCACATAACCGTAATGTGCGCATGCTCTACTGTAATTTTTCAAAATTGCATATTACTCTGAGCATAAATTAAAACCATAAATGCTGTAATTACCATTGTTCGAAATTATAATTTTTAATGCAGAGTACAATTTATTTTACATAATCATTCCAAAGATTTTCAACATAACAACATACATTCCGTAAGAACCATCAACTGACAATACTTTGCAGTGTTTACTGTTTACCTGCTCTGTAGATTGTTTGAACAATTATCAACATACACCATTGCAAAGACTTTGTTGTAGTCTCAGAAACCTACTAGGCAAAATAAAGTAACTTGAATTAAATACACAAAATAATTAAATAGGAATGAACGAGCCTGCGTTAGCTGTTGATGACAAACATTTAACACACATACAATTCTAAGAAGGAATAAAATCAGAGAACAAATAACAGAATTCCGAGAAGGAATGTAGTCAGGTGACACTATAAAAACTACACAACACAACCAGATTGGTGGCCAGACAGACAAACAAACAACAAGTATGTAATATGAAGAATATTATAAAAACTGGACAAACAAACAAACACAATGGTTGGAATAGTTGTAAATATGGACAACAATACATACTAAAAAATAGCAACCTTCCTTCGACGACAACAGGTGCAATATTTTGGTAAATCTGTTCCGGTCTTCAGACACACAGTCCGAGTGACACTGGCTTACTGTTTGCTATGGCATATGTCCATAAATGTTATAACGACCAATTACTCATGAATCATTCAAACAACACATGCTCTGTAGGTTGGTCACAATGTCTTTCAAGATTTACTGAAGTTATTTGAAACCGAGAATAAGTAACGTAAAAATGGTGCAGTGAATATTGAAATTTTAACGAAGGTCCCGAACAAGTGAAATTCAATGTTAAAACAGTTTTCGCGTGCTGTGGATGCCAAATAAAACAAATTACGAAATACAATGTGGTACCTTATTTGTTGCTGTCAAAACAATGTCCAATGAGATCTCTCAGAAAAGTGAACGGTTAGGAAGTAAAACTGAAAAGAAATCATGATCTCGTCTGATCTAATTTCAATCTAGAAAAGAAAAAGACTTTCAGAAAATTATAAATTGAAATAAAGTAAAAATACTTGAAAACACATCATGAATGAACCATCAAGTGTCTGTCAGGTCCTTTTATCACAGAAGAATTATGCAACATCCAATATACATATAATGTGTATTATATTATTATTATAAAATATATAAAATTGAGCTAGGATTATTAAAAAATGAGCATAACATCTTTAGAGTTAGAGGAAGAAATGAGACACAAAAATAAGTTAGAAAATTATTTCAAGTAAAATTTTTTAATCATGCTGTTAAAAAAAATAATTTATTGCATCTGACAAGTGACACGTACTGACAAATATATATAAACATGATTTCGCCTCATCTTCATGTGTCATCACCTTACCTTACCCCAGGTGGGGTTTGAACCCTGAACGACTTGCTACCAGAGCCTACCAGCTTACCCCTAGACAAGAGGCACCCACGGACACTGCAGTCAAGATTGTCTTCACCTGTGTGTCATGTCACGCCACCCCCCACGTGTGATAGAAGTCAGCCAAGCAGCCCAGCGCTTCCCACAAGCTCGCGGGAGTGATGCAACCCACATACAAGGAAAACCGCACTTCCAATCTCCCCCAAGAGATAGCGGCCTTCGCCGCTAAGGNGCCTGACCAGCCAAAGGGCCCGCAGCCGGCCATCCATATAGGCCAGCCCACAGTCCGGGGAACGTCAGTTGATTCTCAGCAACTTGCTCCAACACCTCGTGTGCTGGAGCTCTCTTATACCACCGCCTTCCACATGAGGGAAGATGGTAGTAGCAGAGAGATCTTCCAGACCTTCAACCCCCGAAGAAGTCTTCAGCCCCCTTAGCACTCACTACCTCTCTGGTAGTGACACCCGAGTCCCTTCAGGACAACAGCATTAGAATGAGTTAGGGTCAGTTAGTATTATAGCTACCTAATGTCATCTGCTCTTGTCTAGTTTAGACCCAGGTCCCCTTCACCTGGTATTACCGTAGTTTACTTCCGTTACAGTTCGTTGATAGTTAGGAGTTGGTGAGGGCCACTATGCCTATTCCTCACAGGAATAAACACGTGATCTTACCTAACCCCTGAGTATTCATTTCTAGGGTGACTGTGACTTTATCGCAAGTAGAGGTCATCGGCCCACTAAGGGAAAGCATGAGACCGCGTCATTGAAACCCTCTTTGCAAACCTAGAGTAGGGCTGCGGGCTCCCTTAACCGGGCACACGTAGTCTCAAACACACACACATTAGATGGCTACCCATACTGTGGATCAGGTACGTCAAGGTACGCGCACATACGGTAGAGCCACAACCACTAAAAACTCAATCCACAAGGCTGCTAGTCAACCAGCCAGCCCAGCCAATTCATTCCATCCACTGCATTGCTATTTTCGCCGGATGGAGTGATAAGACTGGTTCTGGAGGTTCGACCCCTTTTGACCCACAATGTGAATGGACATTTTGGTCAGCCTAGTACTCCATCCATCGCGCTATTATTTTCTCTGGAAGGAGTAATTGGACTGAATGTGAGTGGCCCAGCCACAGCTGGCTTTATAACTAGCTAGGGATCTTCGTGACCTACTCTACTCTTCCTTAGCGTGGCAGACCTTAGTTCCTACATCTATGCCATTCACCTACAGGAGTGGTGCAAAGTGGAGAGCTAAGAGGGCAGCTACTGCCACTGAGCCTAGCGTGAACTGCAACCCAGTGCCAACTGCCCTCTGCAGTTTGACCCCCAGGGAACGAGCCCAAGCTGCCCGCCAACTGGAGAGGCCTCACCTCCCAGTTCCCTCCAGCTCCCTTCGTCACCCAACCCATAAGACCGCCAGCGAGCCACATCCTATCGTCGAGAGGTTTTGCCAAGGACTTCCAGTACCAATGGAAATAGACTGCCCCCGCAGGTAAACGAGCCCATACCCGACTTTGTACCGTGCCGTAGGACCCCGCACACCAGCCTATACAGCAGTCGGGGACCAAGTAGCAGCTAGTAGGGAACACCTCACCACAGCTAGTTAGTCCGTGCCTCTGACCAGCACAATAGAACCTTGTCTGACAGTGACATCGTCGTCAGTCAGACTGACGTCACGTGTCAACATAAAACATACACAATAGCAATAACCAAATTTAGCCTTCAAATTTCTTGAACCATGCGGAAACTACCGACGTATAGGAAGAACACCTGCTACGTCTAGTTTGTTGTGCTGAATTTACGTCTGAATATTGGTTTTGAATAACAAATGCACTAGTATCCTACGGGCGTAAACAGAACTACCAACTGATCACCAAAACTGTAACACAGGAAATCTGCCTACGTGTGAACAGCTGTTTGTTCTGTGCGTTCTATATTATCGACGTGATCTGCTTGCACATGAGCAGTCTCGTGCATTGTCTGCTAACTTCTACCTTCTGGTCAACACTACAGCACTTATTTTCATTGTCCCAAGAACAATTAAAGAACTAGTCAGATTTCTTCCCATCCAATGCTAGCTCTAGGCTATACCTTTACTCAATTATATACTACAAAATAAAGTATTTTTTTCAACAAATTGTTTTCTTGTTAATATTGTTATTAGTATGACATCTAGTATTGCAAGCGATAAAAAGTAGCCATGGGAAACTGAATAATCATGATGGAAACATCGCTACCGCTGTGACCATAGAATACCACCTGGAAATTATAGTGCATTCAGGAAAAGGATAAATTTATAAAACAGCAACCACAAGAATTATTTTCAGATATCACAAAAAAAGTTTTGTATGATGTTACAAATCATTACACATTCTGATGGTTTATAGCATCTACTGTACTAATTTAACTAACGCAATTTCAGATAGGTTTGTTATTGGGTTATCTGATCCCGTTAAACATACCACCAAGCCCATGAATGCAACTGAGACAGGAATTTGTAATTAGTGGGACCCAAACATTTTAAGGTGGGCTACAGAAGAGATATTTGGCATCGTTTTTTGTTTAGAAAAGTAGGTCTGTAACATGATATGCATAAACTACACACACATCTTCTTGACAAACAACAATATGTGATAAAACTGCTATATGCATCTGGACACAGTGTAAGTATATATATAGCCAACATATTTTCACACAGTATGTTTAATGAACAAAACCAGTGCTTGTGTATTGCTGTATCACAATACACAAGCACATTTTGTTCATGAAATGCAATNGGACACAGTGTAAGTATATATATAGCCAACATATTTTCACACAGTGTGTTTAATGAACAAAACCAGTGCTTGTGTATTGCTGTATCACAATACACAAGCACATTTTGTTCATGAAATGCAATGTGATAAGACGGTGGTTATGTGTCTTGTCATTATCGTCATTACAGTCTATCAGTAGGTCTACTGTCACTAGAACATTTACGCCTGGAATAGCAATGCTACTCGTCTAATTAACTTTGCATGCATAAATGCATGCTTACATACATGTTAGCAAATAACGAATGTGGCATCATACACTACAAGATACTGTAACACTATCTGCGTTTCACAGATGCGTGCAATATAGTGTGGTTACAGCACACAGTAGGGAAACTTCTGGAGTCTGTCGCGCCACTCTGCGCACCACACGTGGTAGGGACTGGAAAATGAAAGATTGACGCCTGACAGAGGGTGAGCAAGATATTGGCGAGAATGGACTCATGGTGCGATTAGCTGCAGAGGGGCGTACAAGTTTTGTAGAATGAAGTAGTTGTGGTAAATGGCAGATGGGAGTTGAGCGAGGAGTAGGGGTTTTCAACTGGAAAGGAGGGAGGGATGGACCTGTTTCTTCACTGCTATCTAGTGTACGTTCTTCCAACTATGTGCTTCACGGTTCACAGGTTTCAGGGCTAATCCATCCTAGTCTTAACGTATTACACATGTGTATTTTTATACGTATATTTGGAAATCTGCATAAGCAACCAGAGTATAAAACGATTATTGCACGAAATCTCAAGTGACGGGACAGAAAGATATTTCAATTGATGCAATATTTGAAAAATTATAAAAGTCTATACAGTGGAACTGCGTTATAACGATAGTCGACAATGGCAAAATAAATTATCGCTATAGCGAGTTATCGCTATAACAAAATTTACAGTGCCCCATAATTTTTTATTGTATTGGCTTTTGTAGATCCTGTGTTTAACGAATGCCGTAAACAATGCATATGCAGCGACAAGTTTATACAAAAAAATCGAAACGTCTGACAGCAGCATTATGTAACGACCGGCAGGTGTGACCTTGCTTTCTCCTCTATTCTTCTTCCCATCGTCCAAGTTTGAGGAAGAGGCGTGAGGGAGTAAGTTGCCTACCAAGCAGCGTGCTAGTTCACTCCTCTCTCTCGCTGTCTCACACACGCAAAGCCTGTAGATGACTGAACTTCCCTCACATCCTTTTCTTTCTACTCCTCTCTCTTGCCCCTCTACATGATTCTCTTTCTCTCCTGTCCCTCGCCCGTCTACTCCCTCCCTTCTACTTTGTCTCACGCCCCTCTGACCGCTTCCTTTCTCATCCCATCTCTCTCACTCTTCTCTTAGCGTGCCACACCACACTTCTCTCCATCATGCTCACAAATCAAACAGCAGATCAAAAATACACTTCCTCCAGTCCTTTGTGTAGATACGGTTAAGTTTCGTAACGGGAAGGGCTGGTACCATGAACAGATGTTACTTTCCCGTTCTGTTTCAACCCGCAGACAACACACGTATCTGCTCAAACGTAAACAAATGTAGCTTTATGGTAGGTTATAAAATTATTTGGACAATCAGGAATTATATTTTGAAGGAATGAAAAATGTTAACATTGAAAACAGACATTTACAACAAATGAAAAACTTATGATTTTAACATGTTTTACTATAGAAAAATGTGAATTACCGGCATATGTTTACAATCTGTTTACTTACTTAGGCACAAATTTACGTTATCTTTATTTTTCCACTACTTTTATCGTGCAGAATTCACTGTCTTGTACACTTGTAATAACATCTCATAGATTGTACTTCACAATTGCATACATGCCCTATTGATATTTCTGCTCAACTCAACAGTATAATTCACACAGCAGTATGTAGGCTATTATAACTGGTTGACATTCTGAATTTGTTTTATTTTTGTTACGGCCACATAATATACTAGTGATGGTTCTGTTATTTTATTGGTGGTGTGGGGAACTCTAGTTTAACATCTTTCGTTAGACGTGATTGTTTTGTGGTTCCTCTTATGAGAGAGTGTTTTTATGATGCAGTGGAAAATTTTGTTTGTACGGAAATAAAATTCAAATTTAACTTCATCGAAAGACCTAAATGCGAAAAATGTGTCGCTGTTCATACCAATGTGGGAAATACTCAACACACACATATTGTTGCATTTTTTATATGATGAAAAGGGTGTTTATTTAGGCCATGTATATTTGAAAACATTGCATATGATTTTGAACTTTGTTGCAATGTCAAGTGTGTTTCTTTTATTAACACACTCCATAATTTAAACGCAACTAAGGTTTACAAAAACCGTAACATATATAGGAACCTCACAATTTAAATCTGCTCAACATACGATGCAAAAAATGCATGAACCATCATAAACAATTTAACATTGTCTAGCAACTGTTACACATATTCATGCTTTTCCCCTTACACGCCTGGCACATGGAGAAGCGGAAAGCTGCAGTTTTCCTACCCCCACAACATAGAAGGAGCGTTAGGCAGATAGCATCTCGCCGTCCCTCCTACATTCCACAGTACATATCCATTCCCCTCCGCCCCCTCCTTATCAATCTACTAGCTCCACTTCCAATTGCACCTTTCTCCTTCTCACCCCCTCACTATGAACCCCTCCTCCTTATCCCTCACTACAACACCCGCACTCCTCCGACGTGAGTGACGTCCTGTGACACAGACTAACAATGGCTGGCTCGGGCATGGCAAATGGGTGGATGTCACTTGCAATGCGACGTGTTTAAACATTAAAAAAATTAGAGTTTATAGATGTTTGTATTGCTATAGTGAAATAGTTCATTAAAAGACTTGTGTTATAAATGAAATTTAGTACCTTATAAGTGATATGACAAATGATGGTGCATTTAAAAACTATCGCAATGGTGGACGTGATGCTATAGGCCATATTCGCAATAACGCGTTCCACTGTAATTTAACATTGTTTATGCAGGTATTTTAGCCAGACCACTGAAAATTATGTTTATATTAATACATATAAAAAATTAAATTAACATGCTGAATTGAGTAATATCTTTTGCTTGACTCTACATTGCGTTGCATGCTCTTCGGTGATTTTAAAATTGCATGCTAGTTGTGCTTCATTGTGTTGTGCTCCGCGACAGAGAAAAAAATTATGAAATTACAGAAATTATAAATTAAAGAGATTGTCCAGACATATTGTTCTCCACATTACACAAATGTCAGTGTGTGTTTTCTGTGGGAAAATTAACCCAATTAATAAAACAATGAATAAGTACACACTAAAAAATTTTCCTTGTGTAATGTTTGCCCCTGTTCAATTGAAATTCTAGCTACATCCATGAATATCAGCTTTTTTTTATATGATGTGATATTTCATTATTTTGCATTCATGGCCACTGCAAAAGTATATTAGTTTCAACATTAAAACACTACATGAGGGCATGTAATTTAGAAGTAAAAGTGACAGCAGAGATGTGCTATTAGGGTGAGAAAGTCCCCTACTAATTCATGAGCAATACAACAGATATCCTCCCAAAAATGTTTATTTCAAATTTTTTTATTTCTGATCGTTTGCTCTTCCTTCTAGTTTACTGGAGAATGTTTGCATCCTTGGGAAGGCTCATAACCCCTTGGCTGCCTGCAACCTTGAGAACAAGCAGCACTACCAACTATGCTGCAACACGTACCTGGTCACACAGGCCGCACCCAGTGGGCGGGTACCCACTGCGGTTCCCTCTCCAGGCTGTTGATCTCGTTCACCAGCTGGTGGAATGCTCTGTCGGTATCGTTGTTGATGATGACCATGTCGAAGTAGTGGCCGTACTTTTCCTCCATTTCCCGCGCCTTCTCGATTATGTCCTTCAGCTCGTCCTCCTGGAAACATGTCAGTACCACCATTACATAAACTGTTCACGATTCATTAAGAACTTTTGAAAGCCCTGATTGAGACATACTTTTCTACTCCTTTGTACCTACTACCATATGTAAAATTTAAATTTGTAGCAGGGCTATCAACTTTATTCATGTGCAAGTCAAGTGAAAATGTGAAATTGTTGGCAACATAAATGTGTAACTAATAAGACATTCCGTTTTCTAATGCGTAAAACGTAGAAAAATACAAACTTAATTTGCCATAAATTTAAACATTATACTTACAATATAGTGTCAATGCCAGGAACAATTTTCCTTAATTCACTCCAACCTAACTGGGAGCTGCAAGCCAGGTTGTACAGTAGCAAGTGTATCTACAGTTAACTGGCAGTGGTATTTCAAAAGATAATTTAAGAAATGCTGACTTTACCATGAACAGCTTATACCTAGCAATAATTCAACTTAACATAGCAGAACATGTTCAAATATTTATGAAGGGACCACAAAATGTCTGCTTTATGTAATAAAAACTTTACATCAGAATAAATTCCCACGCCAAAATAAATAATAGCTCTAGTTTTGTACCAGATTTTACATCACAATATTATCACAAAGATGTTGGCAGTTCCAGATTACACTAACATTTTATTAGTTATCTGGAATCTTCAGTGTTGTTTCAAACTGTTACAATATAATTAAATATAGTAATTCTGACTCACACTGACATTACAAACACAGACAAAAAATATTCGTAAGCGTCAGAAAATAATTTTTCAAGTGTGGGGAATGTGACCCAATAAGAGGGTGTGTTATGTATGCAGATGTTGGCAGCAATGTTAGTGTTTGTGAATGTTGTAGGGTTGGCAGTACTTTTTTGTTGCTACTCTGCGACTTGCAAGAGGGACATGTATTGTGCTGTCACCATGGTGGTTGTTACTCTGCGACTTGCAAGAGGGACATGTATTGTGCTGTTATCGATCACCATGGTGGTTGTAACTTCAATAGTAGAGTGTGCATAATACAAAAGAATGTATACTAGTTCATCCAGAAAATGTGGCAACGAGGACGGAATTGGATAAATCAGCAAATATTGCGATGGTTGCATGTTCTTCAGTGATTTTAAAATTCTAGGCTAGTTGTTTTCATTGTGTTGTGCTTCAAGATATCAGGCCCACTTGGAAACAATTGGGGAGATTGATTTGACGCGTGATGGTTGTGTGGCTATGGTGCACAGTCGTACGGGAGCAAGGTTTCAGTGGTGACAATACAGGGACACTTGAGGTTGGGCAAAGCTCTTAATGGGGCGGAGTTTGCGGTAGCTGGCGTTTGCCTTTAATTGGTTCCTTGGGAAGGGATGGACGGGTAGGCCGTCTGCTGGGTACAAAGTGTGGTAGGGCGAGGTGAGGCTTCTTGATGATTAAAAGAAGTGCGCTTGCTGGCTTGCTCTGTCAAACCTCATCCCGAGTTGGCTGGTTGACGTCGGTCGCTGTAACGCAGAGGTGGGTGTTGCGTCAGCTGGCTGCAGGTGTGTTAAGCAATGGCTTCTCGATGGTGGCTGGGCTGGTACATCTGGGTGGGCAATGGGCATTGCCTGATCACGGGAGACTGGTGGCTGGCGGTTTGTGGGTGGGGTCGCTGCGAATCTAGAGCCACTGCCAGACCCAGCCAGAGGCGGACAATGATGGGATGGGGTGCTTCAGGTGTCTTGATAAGGGGACCGAAGTGGGTCTGCGAGGTGAGGTCTCGTCAGTTGTTGGGCGGCTTGAGCTCGCTCTTGGGGGTTAAGTGGGGTTACATCATGGTTCAGTTGGTTGCAGAGAGGTTGGCTAGCTGAGAAGATGGCAGCAGCATTGCAGTCGCTCCACTGTGTACCTCTTCTGTGGGTGAATGGAATATGGGAGGGTGGGTACTGCGGTTTACTTTCTCGCAAGAGTGAAGATGACGGATCCCTAGCTACAATTGCACAGAGGTGGTCAGGTTACATTTTGTCAGGCCTGTCACTTGGTCCGGTGGATCTATAAACGGTGGATGGAGTGGGTTTACCTGACTTAGGTTGCTAAACCGCTTCGTCATGTAGTCTTTCTAGTAGGGGCTATACCGTACTGCGCACCAGGTACTTCTTAGTACCTTGTCCATGGCCTATGAATGTGTTTGTTTGTGCGACGCGCAAACTGTCCTCGGTTATGGGGCGGCTCGTGGTCCTTCTCTAGATTCGGAAAGCTTGTTAAATTCCGCGGTCCCCTGCCGCTTTCTTGAGGTGCGACACTTACCATAGGTGGTGTGACCCGTACTATCTCCTGGACTCGTCAAACTCTAAACAACCATTGAAGCTATGTTAAGGAAGGGTGAAGGGGCCTGTCAGACTAAAAGAGCAAAGAACAAGGCTGATAGTTAAAAGAAACTAAAGTCCTAACTGAAGGTATGCTGTAGGTCCTGAAGGGACTTGGGTAACCACTAACTGTGTTAGTTAAGTGAGTAGGAGTTGACGTCAATGGTCAGGGGCACTGGTTGTTGGCTGGTAGCACGTCGCTGGTTGCTGGTAGATGCCTGGTCACTTCACAAGTAGCGCTACTCAAGAGGAGGGTGAGCTGAGAGCTTCAGCACAAGTTGTGCTGAAGCTTTTTATATTCATCGCTTCGGGTCCTGACGTCTGCTGAAGGTGGCTTCAGGCACAGCCCCTCTCTTCCTCGTCGGCGCGGGCTGTATGCGCGCGGGTCTGGCAATTGCAAAAGGCTGGAAGGTAGTTTTCCTTGTATTGCGGACGAGTATCTAATGCTCGCTTAGGGGCAACTTACTTACGTTGCTTTGCTTGGCATCTCTTCTCATGGGCAATTATTAAACGTGCGTGCTCAGGCTTTAGTATTTGGTATTCATCTCAGTCCTCCCTTGTTTCTCACATCTCATGAGATGCCTGTTGGGTCTGGATGCTGGCAGTATCGAGGTTTGTGTTTCTCTTTGTTATGTGACGGCATGCGTGATGATGCTGTGAAGTTGGCAAAAATGTATCAGATTTATCCAACCCACACAATTGGGATTCTTATGTTGAATGTCTCAACTTCTTTTTGCAAGCAAGCTATGAGACCGGTGTCTAACTTAGTGTATAGGACCAAAATTTTAACACAGTTGTAAGATTGCTAGATTTGCTTGCTTCCTCTGCGACAAACATTTTTGAGGAAATTGTGTCGTTATCGAAGAATCACTTCTCACCCTGGCCTTTGCAGATTTATTATTGTTTAAAGTTCCATAGGCAGGACAAGAAAGAAAATGAAAGTATAGCTGAGTATATACATCGAGTTCCATCATTTGGCAGAGCATTGCAAGTTTGGCACAAATTTGAACTTAAACCCTGTGAGATAGGTTAGTTTGCGGAATGCGGGATGAATAAGTTCAGCGGCAGTTGTTTTCAGAAGCTTAATTTACTTTCGTACTGGCACAGGCTTTAGCTGCAGATGCGGCCATTACTGCACGTGAGAGACTTGAGGGAATGAAGCTTGCAAGCGGCGAGTACTGTTCATGTATGTCACTTGTCCAGTGAGGCACAAGCACCTATAATGAGTGAAACCAATGTTGTCACACTAAAGCCTAAGCTAGGTAGTGTGCTGGTGAGGTGTAATAGAATATCACCATATTCAGATTGTGGTGGTCGGCATGTATGTATCTAATGCAGTTTTAGAAGTGGATATGGAGTCGGATGTGCAGTCCTTTCTATCTAGTGAAGCTGGAGAAATGCGTAGGGCCTGTACATTTTCGCAAACTGTAAGATAATGCAAAATATGGATAATTTATGATTATTCACAAAATTGTGTAATAATTGCCATGTTCATGAAACAACAGTCAAATTGCTCATTAAAATATTTCGAAAACCACAATGCAGTGCTACTTTTACCATAAAAACTCTTTTATTTACCATAAAAAATCTTTTAAACTGTTAGTTTAGCAATTTCAATGTGTGATACAGCATTATCTCTAATTTATTTCACACATGAGAAGATAAAAGTTAAAATTATTTGCTCTAATCAGGTTGCTGTCTTCACAAATATAAACAAAAAATTTGCTCTCGAACGAGAACGATTTGTCAATTGGTTGGTAGCAAGGTCGAAAGATTATTGCTGTAGTACAATTCAATATATTGACCTGAATCGCTAAGCGCTCATTCACGTGCACTGTAGAATTGTGGATAATTAACAATAAATCACTTTTTATTATCTTTAAACAGGCAATTCTAATCAAAAATATTAGTGATACTACGAAAGTAAATACATTGGTATAACAAAGATCAATATTTTTTTTAGGTCAGTGAAATGCACTGAACATTCATGCTATATTTGTAAACACTCCGGCCTTTACTCTTCTTCTGTGATTTGTGGTCAGGTTTGTAACAAGTGATGATACAAATTCTAGTTGTCTACATACATTGCAAATTGGTTAAAAATGCCAAAAACAGTAATAGTGTTTTATTGTTTTAAAGAGAAGGCTTTTACGTGTTTGATAAACTGAACAGAATGCATATGCTAGTGTGTAAACATTGAGTGGGTGCGAAAAGACATGTGCTTAAACACTGTCATATGCCGTGTGTATGCACAGTGGACAGTGATAGTGTGGTACGTAAATAAACAGTTACAGTGGAAGTAACTTAGTGTAAAAACACACATATCTATCAGCAGCAATCTTCAAATTGCCAAGAAAACAAAAACAAAGAGATTTCTGCCACTTCCCTCTAGAAAAACTCAACAGAAACTATGTGCAAAAATTTGTACTATGTAAGAAGTATTTTTTTCTACAAAAGAAAAAATCTTTACTCATTTTTTGTGGTATTGTTGTAAATTTGTGTTGGAGTAATATTTAACAGTGAAAAGGCATTTTGCCAGTGTTTGCTATTATTTTAATTTTACCTCAGTTATATTATTTTCCGTTAACTCATTGGCACTATACTAAATACTTAATAGATGGAGGGCAATTGCCTTGAGCAAAAACTCTAAGGTAGTCACGCACCAAAAATGCACAAAGTGTAAGAACAAAAATTGAAACACTCTGTCGAGGGTCAATATAAAGCGATCCTGTGGGATTTTAAGACTGATTAAAAGGGACAGTGTGTTTTTGTGTTCTAGTTTATAATTTTGTTACCTACACATGAACTAAAACTGTATGTGGGTGGCACAACATTCTTACAAAACTCAAATGCTATTGAGTGTTCTTAAGCAGTTTTCAATGTTTTTTTTATAAAATACAAGACTGATCTCACAAAATTGACCGCGACTGTGGCAATGTGCAGTTTATGATCAAGTGCACTCTCATCCGCTTATCCTTTCATCCTTATTGTTAAATAGTTTTTAATGTTTTCGTGGAAATATGCACTGATTTAAGCTAATGAATAACAAGTTCCATTTAGGTTTGATTTAAATTGTTACAAAAACTGCAGATTCACGTCCTAATAATAATACGTGCATTATTTGGTATAAAATTTGATGAAATAAAAATATTTTTATAATTTTCATTGCAAAATCATGACAAAATCATCTCATTTTATTTACCATATTGGGGCCCTTACTATTATTAGTTATTAATAATATGCCCATATTATCCATTTCATATAAGTGGAATAAAATTTGACAGACAGTGACTAACCTACACAGTACGTAAACAGTAAGTGCTCCCGTTTGTAAAGTATTGTATCAGCTGATGAATTGCTGTGTGATGCATGTTGTAATGCTGGTGATGATGATGACTAGGGAAGATTATATTACTTGGAACTAAAAGTTGTAATTAAAAATTTTAAATTATACTTATAACATTTGTGGATTAAATTATGTTTTAAAAGCAATGTGCAATTTTTTTGGCTGTTAGTGATTTGGCTTTAATGACATGTTTAGCAATTATGATGGAGTGTGCCAACACGACCAGTGTAACGTTTCCAGCCCGGTGAATGCCATTGCACATGTGCTCTTTTCATCATGTTTATGAAGTAGCTTGCTGGTGTTGTCTGAATATTTTATCCGTAATTATTTTTGTATTTGCTTTTATTAAGCATAGTTGGTTGTAGGTACCATTTTAATGCATTTTCTTGGGTGATAAGTGTTTAGTGCTTTGTAAAACAGCTCGTTGCACCACTTTATTGGAACCATCATCTGCCATCATGAAGTGACACAAATATAATTTACATTTCAAAGTTTTATGTTTGTTGGTTTCAGAAAATGGGCAAAGAGTTGATTTTACTAAATGAATGTGCAAATAAATTATTTCATATCAGTGATGTAAAAAATGTAATTTTAGTGAAGTGATCATGCAAGAATTCCCATAGAAAAACACATGTTCAAGATGATGTGAATTATAAACAGTAAGTTAGCGTGTTTTGTAAATATTGCATTTCTAAAGAGTTACTATAATATTTTGAAAGCACTTGGCCTGAAAAAGTTGCACTTTCAATTCTTTTGTAGTGAAAAATAATATTTGTTTATTTGGCTTAGGTATATTGCAAATCCGAGTATAAGGTTGACTTCAGTAAAAATATGAGTGTTTATAGCTGCAGCTCTTTGAACAGCGAAGTATGTATTACATTTTGTTCTTTCATTGAAGTTAAAACTTTAGAAGCTAGGTATAATAATTTGAAAGTCATCTCTGTACTAGCTAAATTTTTCACTGCTCAATCAAAACAATATGAAATTGAAAATGACACACACTCGTAAGAAGAGCCACAAAACAATACTGTCTTACGTAAGAAATGATACTAAAGTAGAAGTCCCTCCCCCTCCCTTTCCAATCCTTCAAAATAAAATAAACAGAGCTCCAGCAAACTTACTTGGCCATTACAATAACAAAACATGTTGGCATGCCATCCTAGCCATATCATCTTGCATTGGTTACTGGGCCTAAGTTAGCTAACATCAGTCTTTCAGTGCCTGCTATGACAGGAATCGCATAACATTTGTTCCTCTACTGACAGAACACCTGTGGTGGAGGGATAACTTGTGGCCATGCTACTTTTCTAGAACTCAAAATTTACCCCACTTACATGAAATGGACAATATCTACGGAGCTTGGCCCTGGGTCAGGATTATCCATAATTGGTGACGCCACATTTAAGAAAATATAAAATTCAGATTTTTTAAACCACATGACTAGCTACGTCATTCAGAAATACAGTGAAAAATTTTCTGTTCATTTTTGAAGGACAATTAAAAGTTGTTCATTGCAAAACATTTTACATTGAAGGAAATTAAATAATTGCCTATAGGCCTTGTAAAATGAGCACTTTTGATGCCCTAATTACATTTTACTTTCAACCATTTTTATCCTTCAACAACATTTTTAAAAATAAATATTGCCATGTAAGTAACAAACATAGTGTGTATACTCCACCGCACTCAGAAGTTAACGTCTAAGACCAAAATAAAATGTATTTATTGACTATTATTCCAAATGAAATGGTTTCCAAAAGTGCTCACTTTACCGTGAATAGCCTATACATGTCAACAGAAGGCTATGGTTTCCTGTGACTAGGTTTTCAAGGGTAACACATAATTCATAAAGATTTGATATCTGGGAATTGAACAGTTGTTCAGAGAACCAGTAAGAAAAATTATCAATTATCCAGATGCTACTATAATAACACATGCTCATTGTTTTCATGCCATTTATAATGTTTTATAAGAAACTTTAATAACAGTGTATTGTTATTAAGAAAGTAGCACTCTAACAAATTCAACTGCCAACAAATTTTTATATTACAACAAATTAACTGCCAGGAAAAATAAAATAACAGATTTTGCTTCTTACCTTGAAAGCTTCACCATTTCTGATCTTCTTCTGCCGTAGTTTCTCGAGAGATGGTGGTGCCACGAACACGACGTATGGCTTGAGGTCGGAGTTACGCAGAATCTTGAGGGACTGTGGGTGCAGGTTGAGAACGCAGATCTTCCCTGAGTTAACAACACTGCGGATGGCATCGAGAGACGTGCCGTAGTACGCCTTCTCGTACTCTCCATGCTCGACAAACTTGCGAGCCAAGATGTCGCTCTCAAACTGCACCCTCGATATGAAGTGGTAATCTTGGCCGTCCACTTCACCATCCTTCTTCGGTCGACTCGTGTCTGCACAACAAATAAAATATACGTGTATATAAATAAACTAAAATTCTACATAAATAAAAAATAAATGGTTGCTAAATTGGTAGATATGTATGTATGTTTATATTGTATATATTTTTTCCTTACTAATAGTTGGGGTACGTTATTTGAATGCTATAAAAAGTTTTCATTTAGTCTTGGTTATCATCACATCAGTCTATTTTGATGCACATGATACTTAGTACACCATTAAGGCTCACACCTACGTGGCACGTGAAATGCGTTGCAATGTGTTTGAAATACTTATTTTTCTATGAAACTATTAAACGTGCATCCAATGTGCTGATCTACGAAAATACTACTCAGATCAGGCGAGGACTGTTGAGTGCTTTGAAGATGTCACACACACACTAGAAACACTGTTTCACAACACTCCAAAATGCTTATAACTGCTTTTTCAAAGTAGTATATCTCATAATATACGCGTCAGGTACAAACAAAACTACAGCGCCCTACACTGAACCTCCTGCAGACTTTCCACCAATAAAATAGTAGGGTCACTGCTGAAAGTCCCATAGTACACCCAGTGCGACTAGAACACTGCACGCCAGTTCAGAGCCTTGTGCTTAGTGGTGATGGCACATTTGATGTATGGGGCAGTGTTACCCTTATCGCTTCCGTGATTCTATGCCTCAAACGCAGAAAAAAGCGTTTTGTAGGCAGGAGCCTTAATATTTGACCCCTACTGAAAAAAATTATGTCTTGATAGAAATTGCTGCAGTACGCTGAATTTGAAGGAGACACTTATACCTCTAATGGTATGGGTTTTGTTTGTCTCCATCAACATTGGGATAGCTTCATTGGCTTTTTTAAAATCGCCATACAGACTGGCATAGATAAGGCAGAGGCCAAAAATTATTACTTTTAAATAATAATTACACTTTGAACTAGAATGTTTTATTATTGCCATCAGGTTTATTATTTGCTAATACACACACTATGAGCCATTACATGATGACCACCATGCACATATATATATATAGACACACACTAGCTTTGCCCGCGGCTCCGCTCGCGTTGACTACAGAATTGTTGTTTAGGTTTTTTTTAAATTAAGTATTAGTATTTATCTGTTATAGATAAATATATGCTACTGCAGAGTTTTTTTTTAGGTTTTTTAGGTTTTTTTATTCTACGCAATTCTTTACTACATGATATTGTTCCATTGTTGCAAGAGAATGCGCTGGCGACACACTTTTATCCGACTTGATTCACTATTATCGTTACTGTTTATTCCTTATGTTACTTTAGGTAGCAAAATATATACTAAAACCTGGCCAGAGAACATAGCTATAAATAAAAAAATAAAAAAAACCCCAACAACTCGTAAATAGGATACGTGGTTCTCGAGTGATAAGCGCACTAACAGACAGACAGACAGACCGAGAGACTTTGAGTTTTATAATATGTATAGATATAGAGCATGGCCACACAGGTTCACTGTTAGTAGTGTCTGCAGCATTAGAATGGCACAGGTGGCCAAGCTAGCCAAGTCTGATAGAGGTTAGATTGTGGTGGCACGGTACTTTGGTACTAGTACCTCTGAAACTGCTCGTCTTGTGGTTGCTCTCGTGCCGCTTTTATCAGCATGTACCAAAAGTGGTGCAACAACGGTGAAACAACAAAAAAGTGGAGTTAATAAAGGACACTGCATCACAAATAAAATCTGAGTTGCCCTTCAGCTACATTTTCAAAAATTTATGAAAAGTCTCCATATTGAACAATTTAGTTTCAGTCAGAAGTGAAGAAATAAAAAAAAATTGGTGTTTCAGTCGGTTTTGACTATTTGTTCCTTGTCACGTTTTTCTCCATTTTGTCCTCAATTTTTGCATACCGTTGTATAGGAATGCCTATGAATCAGGGTGGCACCAATTTTAAAAGGTTGTAACGTTGGACGCTACAGTTACAAAGCCAACTATAATTTGCTGACTTGCACTCGACTAGCTCAGAGGTGAACACGAGACTCAGTAAAATGGACGCCAATTACATATGAAATAAAGTCAAGTTCCGGAATATTTGTTCCATACTTTTATTTATTATTGCAGTGACACAATTCACATACGAAGTTCCGAATATGCAGAGTACGAAACGTTCCCAGGTAAATAGATTATTGCAGAATAGAGCCACAGTTGTTTACTAATTATTACGTTTCTTACAAACTGGCCTGAAGAAAAAAGAAATGTGGTGACCTCCCACACCGCCGGGGAAATAATGTAGACAAGTCTAGTTGCCGAAGTGGGGGTTATCGTCGCGCCCGACGTGGCCTAGGCGAGGATTGTATGACTGAACTGAAGGGCGACTGCCCTCCAACTGACCTCGCCGCCGACTGACCTGAAGTGACTTGAAGGGTGACTGGCACATGTGTATTTGTGCTGCCTATCACCCCCCTCTCTTGAGATAAGGGCCTGGCGAGCCATGCACACTCTCAACACGTTATCGAAACTGCGTTGTACAAAACTAAGGCTGCGCCGTCAACATACAGATAAACAAACTTCTCGTACAACATTTGTTGACGCAGTTTGAAATTTTCTAAATAATGCTGATGCTTAACAAAAACTACAACGTTCAAAACGAAACTGCAAACGTCCGCCTGATAAGCGTATTATCACGGTAAAACGAACCACCGCAGCTTTAATTTTGAAACCCGATAAAAATATTACAAAGCTAGAAAAAACGAACGAAAATGGAATACGTGTCCCAAAAATTAAGAATACTGCGTCATTACAAGATTAATGTGAAAAATGCACAAATTATTAGATCAAGCACTTTTATGGTAAAAATATATTATCTTTTTATTTCAGATCCAAATATTACTTACAAAGTTTTGTTTTACACAGGCTTAAACCAAGAAAATAATGTTGCTGATTTTCCCTTTGTGAATTGGTGGTGTCTTTTTGTCTGTATTTTCACGTTCTTAAGGCTCACATGAGCCCACTGATTGCCTCAAGACTCAGAATTGTCAGTATGTTATGGCCAAGGAGGTTGTATATAGTAAGCATCTGGAGAGGCACTAGTAGCGAGGGAGGTGAAGCCAGTTCAGGAGAGAAGAACAGAGGAGACCGCATTAGCCAATAGGAAGTGAGTTTCCATGATGGTCTTCGCATGTATAATGATGTGTACAACTATGGTATAGCTGCAGTAATTGCTAAAACAAAAAGCTCTAAATCAGATATTTCATTGGAAAGTAAAATTCAATTATTACCTACTTTACTGCTTATAGTCATGTCTTAAATTTGTATTGCAACAGAAGCAAACTAAATTTTTGTAGTAAGCAAGAGCATCTCACTTAAAAAATAATTTTGAAAATTGTGTTTCCCAACTTTTATAGATATAAATATTGAAGCAATTTTTTTATCTAGGCTATAGTATTTACTCTTTAACTAAACATTTCTAAATGTCTTATTTAGAATCTTTGTAATTATTTTGGATTCATTCCTTTTACACTCTCCTAAAATAATTTCTACTGTATTTTTTCTTTTACCTTTAATTAAAATTCTTTTTTGCCTGCCATTGCACTATCAATTAAACATGTCACAGTTACAAATTATATTGTCAAATTATTCTACACAAATATAAGTTAACTGAGTGACAATTTCCCGCTTAACCATACAGTTGTTTTTTCCAACAAAATGGTTTTGAAACTGATTTTTTGTGCTACGATGAATTGTTATTTCATACTATTTAGTTATGAATCATTCAATCTTTTAATTACTTTTGCCTTGTTTCTAAAACATGGGGACAAACTTTGGCAGTGTATACCTGACGAAAATATAAGACTGAAATGTAAGTACCACTTTTCTCGTCAAGTGATTATTCATTATTATGCATTTAAATTGTCATACCCTGTATTGTGATTCTGTTTTGAATGTTCAACATGAATTATATCTCACAAACGGTTTACCTGAGAGTGTTCCGACAAGATGACGTTTCTTGTTTATTTAGACATGCTGATTCATAGGTTGTTTTTTACTATTGCTTTGAACGTGGTGTTACAAAATTTGATGCAAATATAAAGTGCCAACATCCATTTCCAAAAAGAATGGGGATGATATTACCGACCACATTTTTAGAAGAGCAGGATCTCCTCTATACAAAACGCCGTTTACCGATTTGTTGCTTAATCAAATTTTGGAGTCCCTTAATAATTGCTTTAGCGAATAAGCTGTACTTTGTCTAATAATTTTGTAAGAAATTGCCTGACGAAGTTTGTCGCCATGTTTAAGAAGCACCTGCTAAATGCCAACTCATGTTGCAGGTGCCGTGTAACTTTAATATTACAATATTTAACATAAATTTTGTTACAGTTATGGGTTAACAATTTTTAAGAGAATAAATAATAGTCATTATATCACTTTTAACTACTCAAAATGCTGCAACTACCAAAATGTATGCATACACACTTACGTTACAGCTACTAATGCATATTGAGCAATTTTTGAAATTCATGTCACTGCAGAGAATCAAACCCATGCCAACTGATTGTGATATTGTACAATGTTGTTAGACCGTTAATTTATGAATAAAAAGAGGGTTCAAGTGTTTATTTTCTCTTGTATATGCCTACTGTTGGAGATATACAGGATAATTGAAAAAGGTGTCTGTGATTTCACACTGAAATAACTAAGTCCATATATAAGGTAAATAATTCATACATGTACTAAAATACACAGAAACTCGCCAAGTTTTACAGCAAACTTAGAATGTTTCAATAAATACGAGCTCCGTCCATTGCACAGCACACATCTAGGCGGAAGTCGATCTCCGCCCAGGTGCGGTGAATCATGTCAGGAGTCACTGTCGCTGTGTTGATTATCTCCCCTAAATGTCGCAGATCCTGGATTTTTTCAACGTAAACAATATTCTTCAGATAACCACAGAAGAAGAAGTCCATAGAAGTCAGATCAGGGCTTCTAGGTGGCCACAAAACAGAACCATTTCTACCTATCCAACGCCCGGGGAATCTATTATTGAGAGTTTCACGCACGTTCAGACTGTAATGAGGTGGCATTCCATCTTGCTGCAAAACTACACTTCTGCCCAGTTCCTTTTCAATGTCATCAATTTGAGGGAAAACGTAAAGTTCTAACACATCCAGATACGTGGTGCCTGTAGCCGTGTTCTCAGCAAAAATGAACGGTACAACATGATCATGCATTAGCCCATTACCATGGGCGAATCACAAACATACTCGAAAACTTCATCTGGCTGTTTCGCCCCCCCCCCCCCCCCCNTTGGGAATTATGACGGTTAACATAGCTGTTTATGTGAAAACATGCTTCATCACCAAAAAAAATTGTTCCTGGTAACTTTTATTGTAGTCTATTGCACTCGGCATCGTTACAGCAAAGTTGACTAGTTTGGGTCGGTCTGTTTCCTTAATTACATGTCTCATCATTTGGATTTTGCAAGCATGAAGCCTCAAACGTTTACAAAACACGCAAAGACTTGTTGTTTTAGGAAGACCAAGTTCCAAACTGCATCGCGCGATTAACTTTTTAAGGCTAGACAGTTTCACACGCTCCACGTTCTCTTCCGATGTGCATGGTTGGCATGGCGATTTCCTAATGTACACATTTCCAGTTTCTTTAAACTGTTTATACTAATGTAGAATGGTTTTATCTGTGGGTGGATATATCACATTGACCATGGAATCATCTAAACTTATCTGCCCATTATGGGAAAACCAGGCCACTCACAACAATTCTGCAACCTCCATGTAAAATTTTGTTCCCTTCTATACAGTTCATAGGCTTACATCCCCCATCTATTTCTTCAAATGAAAAAGTTTCAAGCATTGATTATACTCTTCGCGCTGCAACGTTTGCAGAATTCTGTGCAAACATGTAGTAAATTTTTTTTTCTTAAATTGTCTTACATTATTTATAAAAAAATCGCCAGCAGTGATGGCTAGGAAGAAACTGTACGCCAATCGCCGAAATATAAAACCATTTGAACTAGTAGCTTTGTAGAAACAACATGACAAGTGTAGAGTTTTTTTCGCAGACTTTGAGCATTATTTTTCTCTCTCTGGCTCTTCTTCCAGTACTAAGTCAGGAAATATGCTCTGTCCCCTGACTTAAGTTGGTACTACATGAAACCCAAAGAAAAATAGGAGTTTTCGTAACACATGTTGGATTGTGTATTCTGTATGTGGAGTTCAACTCTTATTTACAAAGTCACGTACTTTATATATGTACATATATATAAACAAACAACATTTAACATATCTGGCATTCCTGTGTANTTTACAAAGTCACGTACTTTATATATGTACATATATATAAACAAACAACATTTAACATATCTGGCATTCCTGTGTAAAGTAAAATATGTACCAGTGAGCAGCGCAGACAGTACGATATGCTGTTGAGTCATCACATATGCTGATTAAAGCTGTCTGAACCATGCAGTGAACAGATCCTGTACTCACGTTCTGTACATAAAATTACTGTATAAGACAAATGTATCCTCCAACTTTTGATGGATGTGTCTGCAAATTGGTGAGTCAAGTTGACAAGTTGANAACTGTATAAGACAAATGTATCCTCCAACTTTTGATGGATGTGTCTGCAAATTGGTGAGTCAAGTTGACAAGTTGAACCATGTTCCATTTGAGTAAAATATGTTTTAACTGAGCCACAGAGAGATAAATTATTTTATGTTCCAAGTCGAGGCTTGTAAAACAATGGAGTCAAGGTGAGTCTGCAGAATCTCACCTATTGTCATTCCCGGCTCATCGTTAAAGAATGTATAATGTACACAATTAGTTTGCATCAGCATACTAAACACTACCATTGCAAAATACAGTATTACAATTATTTGTATTTCAGTTATTACATTACAGAGATAACACACTAAATCATGTTGATGAAAATATTTCTTGGTGTAAAAATTTTTGAGTACCATACTTATACCTTTTTATGCACATACTCATGTCTGAAATCCAAAAACGTATGATGGTACATAAGTTAACACATTTTGTAAAGTATTACGAAGCAAAGAACCCACCTCCAGCTTTCTTATTTTTACCACTATAGTGTCCAAAATTATTGTAATAATTCAATAATCTAATTAATTTATTATTGTATGGTAAAAATAGTTCTTGTGCAAGTTCTGGAACAGTACATAAACAAATTTTCTTGCTTTAGAAAAATCTTTACCAGCTAATGAGGTTTCTATGTAGCAGATGGCCAGATCAGCAAGATGCATTTTCTAATTTTGCAAAATTGACACCAGCTACAAAACCAGAGTGTATTCACTTATTTTAAAGCATGGAAAATGGTCATACAATCTTCCCAGAGAATGGAAAACATCTTACCTCTCATGATGTTGGCTATTTTGTGAAAACTAATCACATTATCATATAGCAATTTCTTGTTTTTGCCAAATCAATAATTGGCTTTGTTACTGCTGACATGGTGTAAGCAAATATTCAGAAATAAAATTGTTGGTTATTTTCTGTATATTGAATATGGAAGATCAAGATTTATGGAATTTGTTGGAATAGGGTGGTGAAATTAAAAATTTCGTCAAATCACCTTGAATCCATGGGATATGAGGATCCGAGTACTTGAGACAGAAATTGAGTGAAATATTCCTCATAAGAGGTTGTGGTTTTTTTATCGTTGACCGCACATTTCAATTACAGTGAAACACTGAAATAACACTTTTCAAGGTACAAGGAAAACAAAAATATCATAACTGGGAAAACATTATAAGAGGGTGTCATATGCAATATACCACGATGGTGGGAAAATATTTGATTTTTACACGCACAAAATCAACGTGCACTTACACAAGAAATTAATAGGACACATGGAAATCCTGTTTAGAAGAATGGTTTTCAATGAACAAATGTGTTAACTGCTGCAACAACTTTTTTTTTTTTTTTTTCTGTTTTTGCAAACATGATTCATAATTTTCAACTTTTAGGTTAGAGAAACTGATTGTTCATCTGAAATTTGATAACAACACTGCTCTCTTCAATTTTATTCACACACAATAAAAATGGTGTATCTTGCAATTACACTTGCTGCTCAAGTAACATTCTTTATTTAACACTATTTTGAAGTATTGACACACTTCCTTTTGCCTAGTGAATTTTACCATTTCTGTATGTGCTGTATTGGACAAATTACTTGTTTTGCTCACCCCCTGTTACATAGAACAAATATGGTACTGAACTACAGTATCAAACAAAAAACTGTACGTTTTCTTCACTAGCTGTTCATTTCTATCACCACCTATGTACAACTTAAGCCCAACTCAAATGGTAAAAAGATCAATTACGTGCACATAACATTTTGCTCCCTTACACCCGCTCAGTCGCCATGTGTACAGCCACATTGTTTTTATGCCATTCCACATATCAGCGTGGCAGCTCTCATGCCAAAAGCCAGAGGCTTTCAAGTTACGCTTATGCTTTCAAGCCACACCTACCTCAAACCATTAGCTTAAGACTTGCTGCACCGATGGCTAGTCATCATGTGTGTCGGACAGTTCTTATTAATTTAAGAATAAAAAAAGGTCACACAAAACATAAAACTCTGGGTATCATTACTATACAGTAACACCCCGGACTTACGCGATAGGTGGGACCAAGCGATAACCGTGTAAGTCGAATTCGCATAAGTCGGGGTTCAATTTTCCATATAAATACATATAAATTATGTTTAATTGGGACCAGAGTCTAAAGAAAACAATAATTTAGAAGAAAAATGTTTAATAAAATGTTAGATAATAAAACAATTTACATTGTTATGAATAAAAAAACGTAAACCGAAGTTGCGGCCCTCAAAAAGAAAAACCGCGTATCTCCGAATTTGCGTAAAAGGGCAGCATAAGTCTGGGTATTACTGTACTTGTATTTTACACATCCAAAATGATTAATTGTTTCAGTGTGTATCTTGGTAGCGTAATTCCTAACAGATGGCAGCACAATCATGAATTCTTGCGGCGTCCCTATATTTTATTCGTCCGTACCGCGCTCTAACGAAGCTCACAGGCGAACAACATCAATCAGGATTTAGGGCCTGGCAGCCGTGACGAAGGGAACGGCGCCAGATCGGCCCTACAAGACGACCATTTGCATGGGAAGGCGGACATGCGGGAGAATAGCGTCACGGTGTGGGATCAGGTGACAGCGGGAAGAACACGAGTGCAGCGGCCAGGNGACAGCGGGAAGAACACGAGTGCAGCGGCCAGGGGGAGATCCCGAAGTATTCCCACAACGCCGAACCAAACAACAAACCTCCAGGCAGAATAGAGGGACAGACGCCAGACTCCGCGAGCAGGCAGGAACGGCGAGACGTATTTATGACCTCGCCAGGCTGTGTTTTGTCCCAGGCTTTTGACCACAATAAAAACCGAGAGAGCGTTTGGACGAGCGCGCGGAAATAATAGCAGCCAGACAGGGGAATTACACGGACGCAGAAACGAGAGGCCACTTTCAATTATTTCCGCATGGACAGAACGGAGTGCTGAAACTGGTAAACCAGAAAAAAACAGCAGACGCTGGACCCAAGTGCGGAGCTGGAGTACACGCCCGCGGTTGATTACCCAGGGGGGCGGTCCGC
>NQII01002423.1:323149-352689 GCA_002778355.1 Clitarchus hookeri | reverse complement strand
AGCGAACTGGTTGATCCCAAGAATCAGCCAACTCCAGGGACATATCGATAGCGCTTTGATGGAGAACGCAAAGCTGATAGGTAACTTGCAACAAGCAAGCAAAACAAGAAGCTCGATGATGGCACCTGCAGCGAAAAGCGAAGTACCGAGCATAAAAAGTTATGCACAGGCCGCAGGAACTGATGCTATAATGCCAAAACCTGCCAAAAAGGTGTTGCTGGTATACCCAGACAAAGAGGGCACCACGAGCGTAGAAACTTGAGAAATCATTAAGAAAGGGCTTAACCCTAAATATGATGGCCTCCAGATTAGAAACATGAAAGGAATCAGAAACGNCGAGAAATCATTAAGAAAGGGCTTAACCCTAAATATGATGGCCTCCAGATTAGAAACATGAAAGGAATCAGAAACGGAGGCATCATGATAGAGGCTGGGGATGAGGAGACTTTCAAGTCCTTCAATAACCAGACAAAAATTAAAGAATTGGGACTCAAACTAGAGGCCCCAATGAAAAGAGGCCCCAAGGTCGTCANGGGAATGAGGAGACTTTCAAGTCCCTCAATAACCAGACAAAAATCAAAGAATTGGGACTCAAACTAGAGGCCCCAAGGCCGTCATTTATGACGTTCCTAGGGGAGAGGACAACACAAAACTGCCTGAAACTATTTTCAGGCAGAATTTCAGGAATGGGGAATGTGGCGGACATAACTTGGAAAGTTTTGTAAAAACTGTGTCCATTAGCCACAGAACTGGCAGGAGGGACACGGATAGGGTAAACATTGTTTTGGTTTGCGATCCGAAAATTAGGAATGCTCTCATTGAAAAAGAGAGGATCTAAATAGGCTATGACAGCTGCAGAGTCGGAGATTATATCTCGCTCTCCAAGTGTTACAAATGCCAACAGTGGGGCCACATAGCCAATAAATGTAGAGATGCAGAGTCCATCTGTTCATGCTGTGGAGTCCAAGGGCATGAATATAAGAACTGTCCTAAGAAAGGTACTGGCTTCAAAGATATATGCGTCAACTGCCAGAAGAAAGGACTGCAGCATGACCACAGAATGGACTCAAGAGACTGTCCAGCTTACCAAAAAGCCCTATCCGTAGAACTCGCCAGAATAGACTATGGAGTCTAGAAACATCATTAGATGTGGACAATTGAACATGCAACGGTCGGCGGTGGTGGCCGCAGAGCTGAACAGGATTGTGGTGGAGCAGAGACTGGATGTGGTGTTATTTCAGGAACCATATGTCCTGTTCGATACTGTGGTGGGCCTGTGGGGCAGAATATTTGATTGTGGATTAAACCCGAAAGCGGGGATACTGGGGACNGGAGCAGAGACTGGATGTGGTGCTATTTCAGGAACCATATGTCCCGTTCGATACTGTGGTGGGCCTGCGGGGCAGAATATTTGATTGTGGATTAAACTCGAAAGCGGGAATACTGGGGACTAACCAGGAAATGGACATTTCGATGATGGCTAGTGTATCGAATGCACATCATGTGTGCGTTCAAATGTCAAAAGGCTCATTGGAATGTTGGATGGTCTCCTCCTACTTCCAGTTTGGGGATGACGTGCAAGAGCACTTGGACAGATTNCAGATGGGAAGTGATCACAGAAACACTAAGAGGAAAGCCATTAATCATGTGTGCGGATGCAAACGCAAAGTCAGAGTTGTGGCACTCTAACAACACCGACGACGCCGGAGAGCAAGTTGCCCAGTTCCTGCTAACAAACGATTTGGACGTGGTGAACAAAGAAGGTGAACTACCGACTTTTGTTTCGCAGGCCCATGGCAGTCAATCATATCTGGACATCACAGTGGTAAACGAAAAAGCGAAAGACTATATGAGGAAGTGGTCGGTAACTGAAGAGAGCTCCAGTGACCACAGACTCATAATCTTTGAGTTGCATGGAGAAAAAANGTGGTCGGTAACTGAAGAGAGCTCCAGTGACCACAGACTCATAATCTTTGAGTTGCATGGAGAAAAAAGGGTGATTCCTGAACTGGAAGATATAGAAATAATGTTCATACATAATATGGCTGACTGGGCTGCCTTTGACCGTGCCCTGTTGAGAAGGCTTGAGAAATGGGAAACTCTNTAATCATGTGTGCGGATGCAAACGCAAAGTCAGAGTTGTGGCACTCTAACAACACCGACGACGCCAGAGAGCAAGTCGCCCAGTTCCTGCTAACAAACGATTTGGACATGGTGAACAAAGAAGGTGAACTACCGACCTTTGTTTCGCAGGCCCATGTAGGTCAGTCGTATCTGGACATCACAGTGGTAAACGAAAAAGCGAAAGACTATGTGAGGAAGTGGTCGGTAACTGAAGAGAGCACCAGTGACCACAGACTCATAATCTTTGAGTTGCATGGAGAAAAAAGGGTGATTCCTGAACTGGAAGATAAAGAAATAAGGTTCATACATAATATGGCTGACTGGGCTGCCTTTGACCGTGCCCTGTTGAGAAGGCTTGAGAAATGGGAAACTCTGGAAAACACAATTGAAAACAGAGTAAGCGCTATTACGAAAGTAATAAAGGAAACGTGTGAAGAGCAGTTACGGAAAACGACACCAGGTCTTCCTAACATGTCATGGTGGGACAGAGAACTGGAAGAAGACCGACGAGATCTTCGTCAGACAAGAAAAAGGCTCCACAAACTCAGAGGGGAGGAGCGTGAGCTGTTCTCCCACGTATACAAGCGCAAGAAACAGGCCTATTTCAGTAGGGTGCGGAAAAAGAAAGCACAGTCGTGGGAAGATTGTGTAACCAGAGCAGGAAATGAGGATCCCTTTGGACTAGTGTACAAGCTAGCCTCGAACAAGGTTAAAAGAAGTACCCCACCACCTTGCATATCGGAAAATGGTGTTTTGATAACCGACCAGCACAGATCCATGGAAGTCCTGCTTCACGCTCTCTTACCGGATGACTCTCTTGTGGAAGAGGGGGAGGAGCACGAAAGGAAAAGACAAGAAATGGAAATCGTCTCTGGAGAACAAGATACGCCAGAATTCTCTGAGGAAGAACTCACAGCCATCGTCTACAAGATGAAAAATGGAAAAGCTCCTGGATTGGATGTAATTACCTCAGAAATTCTGAAAAGGTGCTACTCTAGGATCAAGAATATTCTTCTTGGAATATTCAATGACTGTCTTAGAAATGGAGTGTTCCCTTCCCCTTGGAAACTTGGGTGCTTGAAAGTGCTGTACAAAGGTAACAACAAGAAACTTGATGACCCTAAATCGTACCGTCCTTTGACATTGCTTCCGGTGCTGGGCAAAGTCTACGAGAAATTGATAAACAGAAGATTAATAATGGCCCTAGAAGCTGAGGGCACATTAAGTGAGAAACAATACGGCTTCAGAAAAGGCACAGGTACCGACTTCACCCTGCATGATGTAATGAAGGCCATTAGGGAGAATCCTGAAAAGTACGTCATGGGGGTGTTTTTGGACATCTCAGGAGCCTTCGACAATGCCTGGTGGCCGGAAGTAATGTGGCAACTTAAAAGGAAGAAATGTCCAGCCAATCTGTACAGGGTCATTCAAGATTTCTTCAACAACAGGTGGAGTCTTTATTCTGCAAAGACTATGCAAGTAAAGAAGCGCCTGACGAAGGGATGCCCGCAGGGTTCGGTTCTCGGACCGATCCTGTGGAACGTCCTTTTCGATAGGTTTTTGGAGCTGGGTCTCCCACCGGGGTGCACTGTGTTTGGATATGCGGATGACGGACTTGTCCTGATATCTGGCAAGTCAAGAAGAGTTTTGGAGACGAAAGCCGCAGAAATCATGGGAAAGATAATCACATGGGCAGAAACAGTCAAACTAAAATTTTCTGCAGAGAAAACAAAGACCATGCTGCTTAAGGGGAAGTTGCAGAGACCGCCGACGGTGCGCTTCGGGGGGAAACCGGTTGGAAATGTGCACGAGTTCAAGTACCTGGGAGTCATCATGGATGAGAATATGAGCTTCCTTAAACATGTTGAGTATGTTTCTAGAAAGGCTATAGTGGTGTTCCAGAAATTAAAACGTATCGGAAATACCAGCTGGGGGCTGAGTTACTCAACCCTCAGAACAATATACAGAGGCACTTTTGAAGCAATAATGACATATGGCGCTGTGATGTGGTTCCACAGAGCTGAACTGACTCAGCACAAAGGGAGGCTCATCAGTGCTCAGAGGGCGGCACTGCTGACCGTTGCAAAGGCGTATAAAACAGTTCCTAACGAGTCGCTCCCAGTATTGGTTGGAGTACTGCCAATCGACCTATTGGTTAAGTACAGGGGTCTCACGGTGGAGAGATCTCGAGTCGCGGGGCTAAGCAAAGAATCAAAGGACATGCTAATGGAGGGAATCATGGACCAGTGGCAGCACAGATGGGATATATCGGAGAAGGGCCGGTATACTTATGAGTTGATCCCTTGCATAAGAACTAGAATGAACTGTAAATGGATATCCATAAACCATTACAGTATGCAACTGTACACTGGTCATGGAAACTTCAAAGCAAAGTTGCATGGCTTCGGGCTCGTGGGATCTTCACTGTGTGACGTATGTGGAGTCGACGATACAGTCCAGCACGTGATCATGGAATGTTTGAAGACCGAAGACATCAAGAACTGGCTGGAAGTCGAAATGGAAGAAAAGGGCATTAACTTAGATCTNAAGAACTGGCTGGAAGTCGAAATGGAAGAAAAGGGCATTAACTTAGATCTGGGAAATGTACTAATGAACAAAGTTCTAAACAAACTTTGCAACAAATTCGCCACAAGAATTGGCAAAAGATTAGAAGAGTACGATATTTGGCAAAGGGACCAAATTTCTGATGACCCATAAAGGGGTACTCAGGGAAAGGCTTCACAAAAAGTAAGTCGGAGTATTTCTGATTGGCGAGGACAGGTTTTAAGAGAAAACCGGTAGATAAACCGAGTAACGGCATCAAGAAATGTGAATGGCCCGAAGAGACCAAGAGGAGAAAGTGCCGTGCACTGTCTTACTCATCCGAGTACAGTTGCAGTGCAGGAGGATGGAGGGTGTGCTGGCCTTCGGGCCTTAAAACCTGCACGCTATTCGTAAATACAATTTACTTCAGTTAACCAATTCGAATTTTCATTTAGTGTTGTATTGCGAGTCCTGCTCCTATCCAGGAAGACAGACGCCTCAAGGAGGCATCCTTCGTTTATAAGGTAAAGGGCAATACTAAGGCGTACTGGGGAGCCTCAATACCCCGGCTATATATTGTTTTACTGTAAAATTTGCAGTGTGTCAAGAGATACAGCCACGTGGTCGCTCGGCCCACGAACCTGAGAACTGTGACTTCGTGCTAACCCAGTTAGCTGGCGCCCATTCTATTTGAAAAAAGGAATATTGTGTAATATTCTGACTTTTCTTAACAGTCGCCAGACGACGTCCGCAGTACTATCCCCGAGCGGTCAGGAAGAGTTATAGTCACTTTAAAAAAGTTTATTTGTGATTCTGATACTTTGCTCAATAAAGAGCAGCAATGTTTCTAAACTTTTCTTCGAATTGTTTGTAGACAAATTGCTTTTCTTTCTCGAACTATTTCGCCTGAAGGTAGCAGAAGAAATTGTACCTTTCTCAGCTCACCCATAAGCACAACTCGGCATAGTTATCAATTTCGAACTGCATGTTCCGTTTTCCCATTACAACATTATACCGCGTGGCTCAGTTGGGGGACAAGATGACGTCGCACTACATCGCAGTCAATCACCACGCGTTATTGGCGGCATCTGCTCGAACAATCAATGGCCACACTTTCCTATATACACTCAGAAAAGCATCAGCTGTTGAGTATTAGTCTTTAGAGTATTTACTGTGACGTCAGTTTGCTTGCACGAACACACACCAGTGGAAATGCCGCCTAAGAGGAGTGTGATGGACCACAGGATAACACAAACACAATGTGGATCTTCTGCTCAACAAAGTCTTGTTACTTAGTGTTTCTAATATTAACATGGCTATTATTCTGACACTTTGCACCCACCCTACCAGTAAACCAGATGTTGAAGTCTCAATGATGATCAAATCTGTATACATTGCTTGACATGGATCAGGGTTTTTTTCTCGATAAATTATTGTTACAGGTTAGAATGTAATTTAGTTTGACTAAATTTATATTTAGAGATTCTTTCTTAAGTTTTCAATTATAAAAATATCTCTCACAAGTTATTAAGAATATGGAGCACTCTGCATATGTAAATTTGGTACAGCAGTTTTGTATATAATTTCAAGACACGTGCGCCTGAGAAGTTTCCCCTATATAGATTTTATATATATATATAAAAACCATATGGTATTTATCAGGAATTTGTAACTAGGTTTACAGCGTAGATATTTTACGAGCAACATTAATTTTGTTTATTGTAGATCCAATGCATATATAAAATCCACCCACCATTTTTTTTTCAAGCCTATTGACTGTCAGCAGCAACAACATATGCAAACACCCTCGTGCATGAATCCTGTTTTCTGTGTTCACGACTAAGTATCTATATAAATATAGACCAACATACTTTTTAAAAATTTTTGTGTTCATTTGAATTTACATGGTTTGTCGTATTACTCTTATTTTCCTTTTGGACACAGAAAAAAAAAAATTGCTTCTAATTATGCTGCACTTCACCATTGTTTCAGTATTATAGTAACCTAAACACAACTTAATTATAAGCAAAAAGGTTTTTCATACATCTGCAGCCATCAGTGAATCTGCATTACAGATTTAGACACATCGGCACAATTTTGTGAATCATCTCAACTCTTGGTTATTTACTGGATTTTTTATTCCAACTAATTTGAAGTTGTTCATTTAATCTTTTACTCCATAGTTATTAGAGCTGGAAGGTTTCTGATCATGATAACTAGTNCTAATTTGAAGTTGTTCATTTAATCTTTTACTCCATAGTTATTAGAGCTGGAAGGTTTCTGATCATGATAACTAGTCATTTTTATAAATGTCTGCCATTTCATACGGCAGCAAACCAACAATCATCAGATCTCAGCGACAGTGTGTTATAGAATAAATTGTTTAGAAAAGTGATAAAAACCATAATTATCAAGAAAAACCAGTACATGCACATTTACATTATTGTTCACAGCCCAGTAAACAAGGCACATAGACCTGAACATTATGTCACCGTGGTTGAGNTATGCACATTTACATTATTGTTCACAGCCCAGTAAACAAGGCACATAGACCTGAACATTATGTCACCGTGGTTGAGCACTACCATTGCTTTTAGTCACATACCACTTTGCCCCATATAACAAATGCATGAACTTTTTTTATTCAAGGGAAATTATAGAGTTATTTCTGCAAACAGATTCAAAAGTATATAATTTCAGTATATTTTTTATGTTCCTTGTAAAGTAAAATATCTTATTTCAGTGTAACAGAAGTTTTATTAAACCTGCTAACCTTTCTTCTCATTATTCAACCCATTAGATACAAGTTTAAGTATTGTACCATGATTTTAGATAAGCTAAATCTAAATGATTGTAGTGTAACTTCCCAATACAAAATATTTTCTGTGCGTGCAGCAGATATTGTCATTAAACTGGCCTGGAGAAGACAAATTTGAAAAATCAACAAGTGTATGCTACAGTACAGTAACATTACTCAACTTCTGAAAGGCAAGTTATATATGGATTACATTGCAAATGTGAATTAGTAATTGTTAATAAGTGCACAAGAGCCTTGCCTTTGTAAATATTGCTTTATTAACAAAACTACAGTGGATTAGGAAATTTACCATACTTTGCGGGGAAATATTACTAGATAATAACACGCTTATTCTTGTTTCTTAAATACAAGACAAACATTTGTATTCCCATGAAAGAAACAATGGCTACAGTCCGCCTGCTGCGCAGTGTACAGTAGACAGTAAATAGCTAGACGCTTGCGATTCACATAATATGGTAGGTTAATTTAGCATCCCTGCAAGTCCTGGACCTCATCAACAAATACTTATTATTTGACATGTCGCTTCATACAATAATCTGACAAAACACTCTAGTACTTGGTATGTTAAGGTCTGGTTAAAGGGGCGTCTTACCCGGCACACATTGTGTCCCATCACTGCTACCTATAAAGCTGGAGTCGCAATAACCCGACGTCGGAGCTCAATGGAATTATACATATTTTTTTCAGTGTTCACAATACCCCGACGNCTGGAGTCGCAATAACCCGACGTCGGAGCTCAATGGAATTATACATATTTTTTTCAGTGTTCACAATACCCCGACGTCGGAGCTCAATGGAATTATACATATTTTTTTCAGTGTTCACAATACCCCGACGATATCTGCTCAACANACCCGACGTCGGAGCTCAATGGAATTATACATATTTTTTTCAGTGTTCACAATACCCCGACGATATCTGCTCAACAAGTGTGTTAATCGGCTGTTGGAAAATCCTAAAATTGCAAGTTATCGTAATATTATCAGATATTTACTTCAAAACACACAATAAAGTGAATAATTAATTAGCATTTTAATTTATACAAGAGAAAAAAAAGTATTTAAAAACAAACCGGATCATTATTTTGCTAGTTTATTATTAACTACAGTAGGGAAAGACATACTAAATTTTGTTTTCTAATGTTGTATTTACATTTTTTGCGCACTTTCGACAAGCCTGACATGGCACACAGTAGAAATAGAACCTAATTTTATCGGGCTGTGATTTTAAAGGACTTAAGTCACAGTGACTTTGCTTTTCATTGACTGCTACTAAAATTTTGTAGTGTCGGGTTTGTCGGGGTATTGTGACTCCAGCTTAAGGCTGTGAACTGGCATATCAGCTTTTCGACATCCAACTTTTTCTCACTGTGCAACCTTACTTAGGCTTTGAACCTTTCATTAATTTACGGTACTGGAAAGTGCAATGTGCAATTTCTTTTTATGTAGAAAAATGTTTTGAAAATTGAAGACAATTTGTTTAAAAAATACGTACAGTAAGGAGCTGACGAGAAGGCAAGGCTGCGTGGCGGGGTGGTGGTCGGGGCAGCAAACCCTCCCTTACCCCCTTCTGGCGTTTAAAGACCGCTGTCAGAGTAACGAGTTGGTGTCGGTTGTGTGTGTATCAGGACGGAATATTATGGCGCAGTGTAGGAAGAACGGGAAAACTATACACAGCGAAGCGAGGGAGCTGATCAGACACGTGATAAATAAATGTGAAGCTACTGATGGTCAAATGAACAATTTATTATCTCAATCCAATCTGCATGCATCAGAACACGCTGGAATTTCTATGAGAAGTGTTTCCAGAATTCGCAAAGAAGGTGCCAATGCTTGTAAAAGTTCGCTGTCAACACCAGGCAAACACCGAAAGCGTCCGTATGAAAGAAATGTGCGGTGACTCATTTGATAGGAGAGTAATCAGAGACGTCATTCATGATTTTTACGTAGTACAGAAACAAGTACCAACATGTCCTAAGCTTCTCGCTGCTTTGAGAGAAAAAATTAATTTTCCATGGGGTGTTCACACGCTCAGGCGGATACTTAAAGAAATGAGGTTTAAATGGAAACGGTAAATGTTGGCAAAGTGATACTGAACATGGTGTGTTAACCAACAGCAGTTCTTCGAACCGTTTAATTGTTGTTCATGCAGGTGCTAAAACTGGATGAATCGAAAATGCACTGCTAATTTTTCCAGCAGGCAGATCTACGGGGGACTACCATGGGCAGATGAATTCTGCGAACTTTGAAAAGTGGATGCATAATTAGTTATTGCCAAACCTACCGGAAAAGTATGTTATTATGGATAATGCGCCTTACCACTCGGTGCAAGAAAATAAACCCCCATCGAAGTATGCAGTGAAAAAGGAAATGGAGTCATGGTTTACAAATACCAACATTCCCTTTACTCATGAAATGCGAAAAACAGAGCTTTGCGACTTAATTGCTCAGAACAGGAAGCCTGAAAAAGTATTTCGCGTTGACCAACTTTTAAAACTGCATGGACACGATGTTCTTAGACTTCCTCCTTATATGTGCAAACTTAATCCCATTTAACTAGCGTGGTCTATAACAAAGCTAACGGAAATCATGATGGAAGCAGACTACTAGTAAAAGGACTCGTGTGGAAGACGCAATAGACAGTTTTGTGGTATGCCTAGGCCGTGACTCCAGTGGCTCGAGTGATTCATCTGACGACGAATTTTCCTCTTCCGAATCGGAACTGGCACTGCCACTTCCCTAAAGTGAATAAATTATCACCGAACAACAACATACACTGTTTGAGGTAAGCGGTAAAAGTATATCCTTTCAGAGTATTTTAGAGTTAGGCATTACTGATCTTAACTGTTTTCGCCCTAAATTTATGCCATCGAAATTGTTCTCAGGTCACTATGGTTGTTTCGCAGGTATTTAAGTAAAACAAATTAAGTTAAAACCGTTTGAAAATGTTGTTTTTGGACATACTGAAAGTTTGCAAATTAGTGTTGGTAATGTAAAAGATGTTTTAACAATTTTAACTATTGTGAAATGTGATTAATTTTCGTACGGGAACAGATTGCGAATATGTACAATAAATAGCTTGCTCTAAAAATGTGTACTTCAAACACAATGCAAAACATTTCGCGCACCAGGCAGACGATCACCTAAAATGACGAATTTAAAAGTTACTGTTAAAAGAAATAATAGAGGCGTATACCATAACATTATAGAGTATGTTTGTATGCGTGTCGTATGAAAGGAAAATCTCCCTGCGAACTGATAGTTTTAGTACTGGTGGTACGGGCTAGAGACGACGGTGGCGACATTGCAGCCCACCGGGCCCACCCACCACCTACCCTGCCCGAATTCCAGAGCCTCGCCTTCTCGTGAGCACTGGACAGTATTTCACACCAGTTTGCACCAGATAGGCAGGATCGTTAAACTGCGAAGATTGTTAACTTTAGCCTGCTATTCAAAATGCTAGGTTATCGCAGATTCATATGCAGAACATGCTACACAAACACTCTTCGACAACCTCGTGGATTACCAGGGAAATATCAAGCTAGCTCTGCACTGGTTGTCAATAAAACATGTTGGGTTAGCACTCTGCTAAGTAAATACTAAGAAACCAGGCTTCCATGGCCGCTGGTTGGAAGTTTGTGGTTCCTGGTTGTAGCTGTGCGTCGTGACGTTACATTCATACGATATTAGTGTCTCCTCCAGGGTTAAGTGGCATCGATGTACCTCTTTTATAACCCACAGAGCACAATTCTTCAGACCTAGAACATGATTGTGCCATTCCCTAATATCAAGCTACATTAGCTTGATTATTAATTGTAAATGTTAAGTCCAGGCTTTACCACGGTATGCTAAGGGGCTAGAATTGCCCCCCTATAATTTACTGTAAGTACAAAGCTAGCACTGAATCCTGTCTTTGTAATTATATAATTGAAAACAATAGTTTAGAACTTAAAAAGCATTTGTTATTCACGCAGGGAAGCAGGGTCAGTACTAACTCAAGCCATAGTCTTATATTAAATAAATACTGAAATTCTGTGGTTCACTCAAAATTGTTAAAAAACATGTGATGATTAGGTTAATTTATTCTAACTGAAATCATTAAGAAAAGTAAAGTACATTATGTATTTTACACACTTAATATAAATAAGGTGTGTTCACACAGTACATTTAAGTTTACATTAGGTACTAGTTTAACTTGGTACATACAAGGGCTACCAATGCACCATTTGTACCCAACTACTGACAGGGACAGGGGGGTTGGATCTAGTTCGGGAGGGGGGGGGCTCCTGTCCTGGGCAGCGGACTGCACCTCGCATGTAAAAATACACACAAAAATGTACTGTACATGAGAACATTTCTAAATTTACGATGCTGGCAAGTAAAAACATGTCTGCATCACTATAATATTTACCAAATAAAGAAATACTTTTACTGTGGGGAAAATACGAACATAAAGAGTCTTTCTGCAGCTGGCTGCTCACATGTCGCCTCTTGGTTTTGTGTCCCTGGGAAAGTAAATTGTAAGGAATATACGAAATACCAGTTTTGGTAGATGCTTTTATAAGGCAATTACTAGCACTTACAATAACTTTCTGATAATATTTACTATTAGTTCTGCAAAATCTATTCCATATTTGGATTCGCTTTTGTATTAACAAATATCCTTGTAATATTTTTACTCATTTCCAGCACATACAAGACGCAAAGCACAAGTTTCTGAAGCTCAACGTTCGTGATCTGGTACTCGTACCCTGGAGATGCACTTTAACTCTGAATTTAGTTAGAGTTGCTAAAGAAAGAAATTTGGTTTTAGCACTTTTTATTTTTGCAATGAGGAAGGTCACTAATGTTGTTACAGCATAATTCTTATACAAAAAAATTAATTTGTAATACATGTTACGAAAAAGTATGTCAAAAAAACGTATGTGTGTTGTAGACTAGGCATTAATGATAAAAAAAACAAATCATGTTTAATCACGGTGTGTTCCAGATTTTTACATGCGTCCCAAACATTATAGGATAAATTTTACAGTTATTATTGTAGTGATTGTATAGTTCACTTGTTACTCAAGATTTCCAGCATTAAACACAGCCTTTTTTAAAATCAAAACTACAGTACACGCACTATGGCACTATAATATAACAAAAAAATGTTCCGATGAAAATACTCGAGAGGAATACTCCATTTAGTACACACCTGCACTCATGTTCACTGTACGTACACACATATTCAAAGTTCGCGGGTGTTTGCCACCTCGAGCCACTCTCGCTTCTTCGCCCCGACCCTCGTCAACGTCAAGCTGGTAGACTGTCATCTCAGCAGCAAAAAAACCTGCAAACTTTGTTTGCAAAACAGTGGAAGTTGAACATCTTTTCCACCAAGGCCTTCATTTCCAGATGTGCTTGCTTTGTTACACTGGAACACTTTCTACATCAGCAAGTCGGCAGAAGCAGATGGGAGTCTGCACAGCTCTAAAACTACTCAAAAACTGCTATGTAAATTTTTGGCATAAGATGTTTTAAGATTGAATACAAATAATTCGTAAATTACTAATCGCAACTTTTTGAATATTCGCATACCCCTAATCTGTGTGTGTGTGTGAGAATTTGTATATCGATTCTAATCTTCTGCAGGCAGGAAAAGTAGTCTCAGACAAAATAAATACATTTTTTTTAAATAAACTATTTTATGTAATGTTTAATAATTTGCATGTAAAGGCATAAAAACACTGAATCTGTACTACCATTAGATTGTAACGACCTACATACTGTACGCTGGTGCTTGATTTAACTTGTGTTGAGATACACACTCTTCAGAGTACCAATAACTGATCATAAAGAAAAAGCATATTTTGTAACTCTATGCTGCTGCTTCTGGCAGTTCATATCTTGAACTTCAAACAAATTACCTTTTTAATATAATCCAATTTCAGTTTTAAAGTTATTCAGAGCAATAAATCATCTGTCGAAACACGCGTGTCTACTAGGAAGACATCCGAGGTTAACAAGAGATCTCTACGGAAAACTCTTACAATGTAAATTAGAAATCAATTATACCCTTGGGAAGAAAGCACTAAATAACACTAATATTATGGCACATTTACTGACAATTAGTGGTGCAGCAATTGTAAAGTGAATGTACGGTAGCGTGATCAGTTTTAACTGCACAAAACCAGTCTCCAGACCCCCAACCTTGATCAGGTATTTGAAAATTGCTTTCTCCCAAAAATTAGAACCAGCCAAATATTTCTAATGTACACAAAAAATAAGCCTAATACAACACAGTACTGAACTGCACTTAGCAAGTATAATGCACGCTCGCTCCTTATTTTTTTTAAAGCACAGAACTGGCTAGGATCATGTAGCTACGTCACTCTATTAAAATAGAGTGACCCCGGGAAGATCTCCTTTCTTTGATTTAGACACAGACAAGCTGGGGAACCTTACTGTAGCGTAGAAGCAAGAGTGTGATGCAGTTTGAGGAAGGTAAGCTGAAAAAGAACGGAAATGAGTCGCAAGCTTCGAGGGGGGCAACAAGGAGCCGTGTCTGACAATGTGCAAGTATAGATGAGGTTGTTAACATTATTGACTTCCTGAACATGAAGACGGGTGTGAGAGGAGATCCTGAACAGGGGAAGGGGTATAGAGGAGAAAAGAACAGACAGATGTGTCATCTGCCAGCACTAAGAAATACAAGAATCTCCATGCAGGTGGGAAGCAAGTATGAAGGGCTGTCGCAGGGGTGCCCGGCCCGGTCCTCCCGCTGGGAGACTCCTACGTATAAAAAGGACAGGTTCCTTTTCTTTGTGAGATACAAAAACTACCAAAACTTCCACATTTTGAAGTCTTTAAAGAACTTTAGACAGAACAATATACTGGAAGTGTACTGAAACTCTCGGTAGGTAAAGAAATTGTTTAAAGAATCACTAGTTACAATTAATATATAATTTCCAATAAATGCCTATTATTATTCATTGGTAACAGTAATCCACTATTGATATAACAAAATAATATAAAATTCTGTCTCTTAGTAGGCAGACCTTATAATCAAAACAGTAAGTTCCCGTATTGTGATACATTATAGACACAATAACGTTGTCTCGCCAGCATGCGAGTAACCAGGAAACCTTCTTCAGGAAATGCTGAATATTTTGCACTGGTTCCCTTTGTAGTGTTTGTAAAGCTAGTGCAACCGTACCTAGCACCCAGCAAGAGCTGGGCTACCCCGTGACGAGCAGGGAATGGAGACAATGCTAGCTACTCCCAACACAGGCCAGCGCAGCGAGGAATGAAGTGCCACTGCAAGCCTCGCTGTGCAGATCTCCAGGAGACAGTCGTCACGCACCAGACTCGGGGTGCGTCAAACTTTCCAGGTCACGGCCAGCGAGTATAAAAGTGCGACGTGCTTCCGAGTCAGGAGTTGAGTGTCTCAAGTTTTAGCGATAGACGATGAGCGAGAAGAGAAACGAGCAGCGAGAGAAGTGACCAGCAGGAGGAAATTCTAAGACTGCGGGCATCGGTGCAGCGAAAAGTGCAACTGGCAGGCTGGACTATAGAACTGGATGTGAAAGTGAAAGACATTACTAAAGGTATGTCATTGTAATTGCGATAAATGCAGAATAGATGCAATATTTTAAAGTTTTAGCTAAATATTTACAAAATTTTAAGGAAGTTGTTGATTTGGAAAAAAATAGCTAAAATAACTGCACTTTTAAGAAATTAACCCCCGTATTTCCTTGCAACTTGTAATGACGCAGTATTCTTAATTTTCGGGACACACGTTTCATTTTCGTTCGTTTTTCTTAAGCTTTGCTAAGCTTAGTGATATTTTTATCGGGTTTCAAATTAAAAGCCGCGGTGGTCCGTTTCCCGTGATAGTTTGTTTATCCGGCAGACGTTTGCTGTTTACGTTTATCAGAGTCCGGTTGTCGTTTCGTTACGAACGTCGTAGTTTTCGTACAAATTTCATACGTGAAGTTTGTTTATCTGCATGTTGACGGTGCAGTTTTAGTTCCTACAACGCAGTTTCGATAACATGTTGAGAGCATGCATGGCCAGACCCTTCTCCCTTCTCTCAGGAGAGAGGAGAGAGCGGGGCGGGGGTATAGGCAGACAAGTACACGTGTGCCTGCCGCCCTTCAAGAAGTCACTTCAAGTCAGGGCTGGAGGTCAGTTGATATCGAGCAGTCGCCGTACAATGCTCGCCTAGGCCGCACCGGGCGTGACGATAACCCCCACATCGGCAACTAGACTTTGCTATATTATTTCTATGCCGGATTCCTTATTGTAAGACACATGAATAATATGTAAACGACGGTGGTGCTGTTCTGCACCTGTATATTTATCTGTGAACGGTTCGTACTCTGCATACCGGAACTTCGGATGTGAAATGTGTCACTTAACTGTTAAATAAAAGTATATAACAAATACTCTGGAACTTGACTTTATTTCATATGTAATTGGCGGCCATTTTACCAAGTCTCAAGTACTACCTCTCAGCTAGTCGAGTGCAAGGCGGCAAACTTATAGTCGGCTGTGTAACTGCAGCGGCCAATGTTACAAACTTTATAACTAACAATATTATTAGAAAAAAAAAAAAACATTTAAGAAATTATAAGCAAACCTACTGTTTTAGCGGCAAAATACAGATCAGTGTATGTATTTTGCTTGTGCATTCGTGTATAAACATATACACTGGAGAGCCAAAAAAACTGTTATATAGGCGTGCGTATGCAAATAACAGAGGTATAGAACCAATCAGAGTAAGGCGATGAGGTTGGCAGCACCTATATAAGAAAACAAGCGTCTGGCAAAGTTGCTAGATCGGTTACTGCTGCTATAATGGCAGGTTATCAAGATTTAAGTGAGTTTGAACGTGGTGTTATAATCGGCGCACGAGAGATAGGACATAGCATCTCCGACGTAGCGATAAAATTTGGATTTTCGCGTACGGCCATTTCACGAGTGTACCGTGAATATCGGGAATCCGGTAAAACATCAAATCTTCAACATCGCTACGGCCGGAAAAAGATTGTGAACGAATGGGACAAACGACGACTGACAAGAATCATTAACCGTGACAGACGTGCAACCCTTTCTCAAATTGGTGCATATTTCAATGCTGGGATATCAACAAGTGCCAGCGTGCGGACTATTCAACGGACCATCATTGATATGGGCTTTCGGAGCCGAAGGCCTACTCGTGTACCGTTGTTGACTACATGATACAAAGCTTTAAGCCTCGCCTGGGCCCGCCAACACCGCAATTGGACTGTTGATGACTGGAAACACATTGCCTGGTCTGACGAGTCTCATTTCCAATTGTATCGGGCGGACGGACGTGTACAGGTATGGAGACATCCTCATGAATCCATGGACCCTACATGTCAACAGGGGACTGTTCAAGCTGGTGGAGGCTCTGTCATGGTATGGGGCGTGTGCAGTTGGACCCCTGATATGTCTAGATACGACTCTTGACAGGTGACAGATACGTAAGCATCTGTCCGATCACCTGCACCCATTCATGTCCATTGTGCATTCCGACGGACGAGGACAATTCCAGCAGGACAATGCGACACCCCACACATCGAGAGTTGCTACAGAGTGGCTCCAGGAACACTTTTCTGACTTTAGACACATCCATTGGCCACCTAAATCACCAGACATGAACATTATTGAGCATATCTGTGATGCCTTGCAACGTGCTGTTCAGAAGAGATCTCCACTGCCTCGCACTCCTATGGATTTGTGGACTGCCCTGCAGGATTCATGGTGTGAATTGCCTCCTGCATACCATCAGACATTAGTCGAGTTCATGCCACGTCGTCTTGCGGCACTTCCGCGTGCTCGCGGGGACCCTACACGATATTAGGCAGGTGTACCAGTTTTTTTGGCCCTTCAGTGTATAAATAGAAATCTTCTACACCCGCAAGCATGGTGTGAATACAAAAAATTTGGTCAAAAACTTTGTTTTATCTTAAGAGACACTCTTATCAGCCATAATCACAGAGAAACACACTCTTATAAACAGTTATTTTCACGAAGAGGATTTATTTAAAGCAACCTACAGTTATACGTCTCGTAGACAAAGGAAAATTGTTCACACACAACTGTGCTCTTGTAGAGCTCTGCAAATATGTACATAAATACGTATGTATCAAAATGAGAGTAGGTATTCTTTATGGCGTAGTGTATGGTCGTGTGCGTGAGGACAGTCAACGTACACAATGACAATTAACTGTGTCTTAATTATTGCCTGGTCTCATTTTGATACGTGCACACTTATCATGGTGAACCGCCACGTTGGATAAAAACAAAGATGTCGACCGTGAAACACACAAAACTTCAATATTTCATGGTAATGCACACCACCTGGAGTAACGGACCTACTTTCTCGCTCATCAGAGGTAAGAAACCCATCCTTCGAGTTGACTGAGAAGACGAGACTTCTCACTGCTTTCCATGTAAATATTTTATGATGGCTATGCAGCCTAACTTTGAGAATTTTGCAGTGCAGCGCTTAAAAGACTCTTTGGTTACCGGTCAACGGTGTAGCCGCATCTACAATCTGGTGCTTACATACAGGACGAAATTGACGGAAAACAACCTGGAGACGTGCGCTACGTTGAAATTCAATCAATGATAATTTACATTGTCTCTGTAGCAATTAAAATAACTTTCAACGAAAATGCATAAGTAAAAAGTAGACACTAATGGAGAAAACGCAAACAAAATTGTTTTTAAATGCTATTTTTTCTGTTTTTTTTTATATATACTACAAAACATCACTGACCACAAAATAAATGCTCTTCTTTTAACATACCTCTAGGCATTTCAAACGATGGCAACAGACTGAAAGTGTGTTAATAATGGGTACGAGGTAATTGACCATATATCTACACAGACATTAATATGAATGCTAATTAGAGTTCAAATGGACATTAAATATTGCACTCACAAGGAAATAAAAAGATTAATAGTGAAAATAGATAGATAAATGCTGTAAAAAAAAAACAAAAAAATAGTTTTTTTATTTTTATTTAGGCCTCCATCCGTCGCGAACTCCGATACGCCTCTCATGTGTCTGGTAACAATACGTTATTGATTGTGTCTATACTGGACTACATAGCACCATCAACGAGTCAGGTCTTGGGAAAACTGGTAACAGAGTTGCTACTCTCCTGAAACCACACTTGAATGTCTCAATGACCAGAAGACAAATGCTTGTGGGAAAAAAAAAAAAAAGTGAAATTTCATTGAGAAGANAACAAAATTGTTTTTAAATGCTATTTTTTATATATACTACAAAACATCACTGACCACAAAATAAATGCTCTTCTTTTAACATACCTCTAGGCATTTCAAACGATGGCAACAGACTGAAAGTGTGTTAATAATGGGTACGAGGTAATTGACCATATATCTACACAGACATTAATATGGATGCTAATTAGAGTTCAAATGGACATTAAATATTGCACTCACAAGGAAATAAAAAGATTAATAGTGAAAATAGATAGATAAATGCTGTAAAAAAAAACAAAAAAATAGTTTTTTTATTTTTATTTAGACCTCCATCCGTCGCGAACTCCGATACGCCTCTCATGTGTCTGGTAACAATACGTTATTGATTGTGTCTATACTGGACTACATAGCACCATCAACGAGTCAGGTCTCGGGAAAACTGGTAACAGAGTTGCTACTCTCCTGAAACCACACTTGAATGTCTCAATGACCAGAAGACAAATGCTTGTGGGAAAAAAAAAAAAAAGTGAAATTTCATTGAGAAGAATCTGCAAGCTATTGGCACTGACATAATGCGACAAGAAATAAGTGTCCGAGACACTCAACATTTTATATGCACAGGAGCGCTGCCGTAATGCAGAGCACTAAGTAATAATGGATAAAAAGGAATTTTACGATGTACGTGTTAAATAGTGATAACAGACATTTCCACAGCTTGCATCATCCCCGCCGCACCCTCGCGTTCTGAGCATGGTCTAGTTGTGCGACGATGGTGCGCCTAACGGGATTTTCTGAGCAAGGGAGTTGAGAGAGGGAGGCCAGTGTTGTCCACCTGCCCGGGAGATGCTCCAGGAAGCATGATAGTTTCAGGCTAGAAGGGTAGTGACTGCGCTTAGATTTGAAAACCTAGTCAACTGTCTGCCAGTCAACACACACAAGTGTTAATACAATCCTGGTAGTGTGGTCGACATGTAGATCGGCAATGGGCTCCAGAACCCTGCCAAGGTGACAGCTGTTAGTGTGACTAGAATCTCAAGCGCGTATCTTGAATGTTTAGATTTATTCTGGTTAACAACATTATGATTTATCAAGAATCAACATTAAGGGAGGGCAGTGTAGGGACGAGTTTATTATTCAGAAGGTACACCTAGTGGAGGGGGTGGGGAGGAGAAATAATTGTATGGCAAAGAAATTTTAAGGGTGTAGACGCATAAATTNATGCATAAAAATTATTTCCAAAAATGGAAGAAGTATAAACGTGTGTAAGAATGGTATGTCCATTGGGACGAAGCACTATAGAAANACGCATAAATTATTTCCAAAAATGGAAGAAGTATAAACGTGTGTAAGAATGGTATGTCCATTGGGACGAAGCACTATAGAAATATGGGGAATACTGTGCGAGAAATGGGGTTGATTGAGACAGTACTGAGAGTTAGATATATATTAATAAACTTGCGTGCAAGACAACGCGTTATGTAAATAAATGGAGGAGCCACTGAAGAAATTTTTTTTAAGGAGAATAGACAATAGTATTATTTAGATTAATAAAATTTGTTTGGCTAAAAGATTTGTAACGGGGTAATTGTGAATTTCATGAATCAAACTGTTGACTTTGGGATGCGATGCAAATGTAGTATGGAGTTATTTGTAGAGTTTTTATTTAAGGGAATATGGTAATTTGTTGGTTAAGATAAACCAACCAAGTCCTATAAGCAAATGCTTAGGGATCAATAGACAATGAGTAGGGATGCGAGTATTCTGCGATTCTGCAGTCGCATAACTTTTCGCAGAAATGTATTAAGTCCCTCATAATCGCAGAATCAAACATTTAGACCTACCAGATGTTGGTTCACAAACATATCAAAAGAAATAAAAATTTATTTCTCTCCAACGAATATATTAAATTATGTATCTAAAACAGTTAATTTTCTATGAACTTGGTTAAAATATTTATATTAAAAACCGGTACATTTACTTAGCATAAATTTTAAAATATATGTACATTTTTCACATTCAAAAATTTCAATCAAATACTGTGGAAAAACATGATGTTTTGCAATCTCGATGGATTTATTTTTGTTGATGGGCAACTAGTTTTCTTCTTAATATTTTAACATTTAAGTTCAGTGAAAACCTGTACGCACTAGGGGACAGGAAAAACACAAGCCAAGCTAATTAACACATTGGTTCAGAATTTTCCACCTATTAAAAAGTTTCACGCCACAGAAAATGCACATTGCATCATTAGTATCATTCTCTAAAACAGAAGTGTAGTTTCGCACAGAGTTGCATTACACTTCATAACCTAGCTTGTACGTAAATACGTGGTTAACTTCAAATATACGACTACACTCCTGCCATGATGAACAACTGCTAACTTGACTGTTTTCCAGCATCTGCAAGCAAAATATCAGTTGCTGCCAGAAATCTGCAGTTGTTTCAACATTTCTAAATGAAAACTTCACACTCTTTCTACATGATGCACGGTGCAAACGGCAATAATTACCAAGCACAGTTGACAGTCCTGTGCTAAATGATGGGTATATTACACTTTCACCACATCGTCAGTAAATCAATATGTACGACAATGAAAATTGAAATGTTCCGATTACAGTACAGCCCCGATTATCCACAGAATTGGGTGGCAAGGGCACCGCGGATAACCCAAAGAAAGACTGAAAATGAGGCGCTAGCACGGGAAAAAATATTTCAACATAAAAACTATGTTTTATTGTACAAAAACCATAATAAAACTTTTAAAATATATACACGTGTACAGTACAGCAGAAACCTTTGCTCTACGTCTAAATCACTAAAATAAAGAACAGTAAACAAGAAACAATAGTAGGACTGTACAAAAAGTGTCGAGTTACACCTTTTCTTTATTCTAAATTGTACTTTCCTTAACATGAGTTTTTCTGCCAGATGTGCATCGTCGTCTTGTTCCTCTAAATATTGAAGCAATCCGTCTACGCGCTGCAAAGTAGTTTCGTGTGTCATCCGCGCAGGCGCCTCGTCTTCTTCACTTTCATTTTGTTCTTCTTCGTTCTCTATCTCTATGTCAGTCAGTCGTTCAAACCCCGACTCACTTGCGCCGCATTCCAGCCACTCTTCTACGACATTCTCACCTCCCGGAACGGATGTCACTAGGTCAACAAGTGTAGCGGTCCGCATGACTTCATTCTCTTCTTTACAAATGTTTTGGTCGACATTTGTTTCGATACTCTGAAAGACTTTTCTCTATGATTTAACAAGGGTTGAGGGCGTGATGTAATCCCCAGCAGACGCAATATCATAAATGCTATCCAAAATTGTATAATTCCGCCAAAATTCTTGGAGATCGCACTTCCTCGATTTTTCACAGTAACACCTTTGTCCTGTTTGTTCTCTTCATGGTTGCAATGACTCCCTGGTCCACAGGTTGTATGAGCGCAGTAACATTTGGGGGCAAAAACTTTGCGAAGATCTGCTCGTCAGAAGATTTAAGCACACTTGTAGCTGGGTGTGAAGGCGCGTTGTCAATTAACAAACCGCCTTATTTGGCAAATTTTTTTGAGTCAAGATGTTTACGTACTTGAAGCACAATAATCTCTTCAAACAATTCTTGAAAAATCTGCTGGTTCATCAAACCTTTTTTTTGGCTGAAATAATCAACTGGTACATTTTCTGCTCTTGTCCCCTTAAAAGACCTCTGTTTCTTAGATTTACCGATTACAAGAATCCTAAGTTTGTGACTACCCACAGAGTTGCTGCATGGCAAGATTGTAATTCTTTCTTTGCTACTTTTGTGACCTGCCGCGTGATGTTCACTTTCAAATGCTAAAGTACGAGTGGGAAGACACTTCTTCCAAAAAAGCCCTGATTCATCAGCGTTATAAATTGGTTCATACGACAGGTCCTCAGACAACACAAACTCTTCAAAATAACGTTGAAAATCATCAGCTGCTTGTTGATCACCACTCAGCTTCTCTCCGTGTAGACCAATCTCTCTAATTCCATGACGTTTCTTACAACAATGGAACCAACCGGACGCCGCGTCAAAATTTCCTTCCAGGCCTAACAAATCAAAAAAATATTTTTGCTTTAGCTGCAATGGTAGGACCAGACACGGGAGTGCCCTCACTTCGCACCTAAACTAACCACTCCGCTAATGCCGAGTCACGACACTGATGCAAAGGCCAAAAGTTTGTCTTTTTGCTTTAAAACGTCTCGCACAGTTGTTTCCCCGATCCTGTAATCCAAACACATCTGCTTCCTTAAAGCGCCACTTTCTATTTTAGAAATCATTTCAAGTTTTTGTGCAATCGTTAACACAACCTTCTTTCGTTTTTCAGCCATTATGTATTACGTAATTTCAGGAACTAACGAAACACTAAACTTGAGCACTGACAAAGAAACATAAAACACGTCTGATCACTAAGCACGCTTACCGACACCTGAGGCAGACAGAGAGAAAACGTAGAAGAGTGGACTCGCCCTCTCGGGTCGTCAAGGTCAGTGATCGGAGAATGTACGTACGTACTACATAATTTTCGACCTTCGCACTGTAGGGCCTATTGTGTTTTCCTTGCTGTTGGTTTGGATTAAAAATTAAAATTTTAAAAATTAATTTTGCGTCGCGGATAATTGGGGCTTTACTGTACTTAATTTTTGCAGCTATGGCTACAATCGAATCACAGTTTTCGACCGTATTGCATCTTTTGTGTAGAAGTTTTTTTTGGCCTGTATTAGATCATTTTGACTAAACTGAAAGCAAGCTATCTAAAATACTGTGTAAATTTGTTAGTAATAACTGCATTACACTCGACACACTTGTTTTTCTTGCCTATTACCCTTCTTCCTAAATTGCAGAACCTTTTGTTTTCTCAGTCGCAGTTATTCTGTTCCCTTACCGCAAAATTTCCATTTTCCTATAGCAGAATGTTTGGTATTCAGAGTGCAGCAAACTCCTATCCCTAATAATGAGTACGTAAGTTATGTTCATCTGCACGCACAGAAGATAGTAATCAATTGAAGTAAGATTGTCACGTCTAATTATCAAGTGGTAGCCTAGTCACGTCCCGGGCTGCACCTCTGGAGAACTGTCTAGCAGGCCTCCCCTCTGGCAGAGCACTACACACATCTGCACCCTTCATCCTCGCAGATTGGGTTTCCTCCCTAGAGAAGTCTTCTCAGCTGTTGCAACTGGTTTGCATGTTATGTTGGTATAGTACCTGTGTTTACCATTTTGCCATCATGACAGGTCATTTAATTCAAAATAATATACAGTAGAACCTCTATTTTACACTTTTCAAGTAACAAATGTAGAATGGTGTAAACTGTGATTGAAAACAAACCTTCAGAAAGACTATCTTGAGCAGTTGATGTTAATGTAGACAGATACTGGTTTAATTTAAGCTCTAAAAGCATGTATCTGATAAATTGTGAGCATTGTTTATTATTGTCAGTTTTTGTAGTAATGTAAAAATATTTTACGAACTCTAATTATGGATTTTTCCCTACATAAGATAAACATTAACCGTTAAGTCTTTGTTCACTTTGATTTTTCCCAATCAAAGTTTAAGTTTTATTTGGAAATATATCACAGAATAATATATTTATCACCATTCTATCCTTTAGTTTATAATGCTACTGCAGATCTCGTATATTACTTTCCAACGACTACGTTGCACATACATAGTAGCACTCTCGGTATCTGCAAGTATCGATGGAAAGTGCATTTCCAAATTTTGTTGCCTTCATGGAAAAATAGTGGAGAACAAGAGAAACCATGATTATAAACTTAATAATAGAGAGGAATGTGAAACTGAGCTGAGATGGCAACACGTAACCAAGAACATGGACACACTCGAGTATGGCGTACCTCCGTACCCGTTAACAGAGAGCCTCACGTACATCGACGCCAGCTGGCGCTGGTTACTGCCAACAAGGCCATGCAGTGGCACAGGTCACACTCACAACTTGGACATGGTCGGGTGTACAAGTTTGTTCACTGCCTGCGACATTAAGGGCGTTACCAACCAAACTTATTTTGCATTTAAACGTGCAGTGTTCCAACTCTCAAGTGTCTTTAGATTTTGGTTTTCTTTCTTTACTTGCTTGAATGACAGTTACCGTATTTTATCGCATATACGTCGCCTGTGCATACAGGTATTTATCATTTATAGGTAGTGCTTATCGTTGTTGTAAATCCTGTACAACACGGCCTGCGCCACGGGTGGATGATGCACGCGACCTTGGCGAAGGTCGTGTGGCAGCTGTATCCTTGCAAGCAAGCGGCGTTGCCAAGCGTACAGCGCAGACACAGTGTGCCGCAAGTTTGTTGGACGTAGTTAGTCTGGAATGTTCTGATATTGCGCTCGAGATGCAGCCTTGACTGCCGGAGTTTATATATTTATTGGAAAAAAGAAATAACTTATAAACATGTAATTTAATTTGAAGTGATATTTTTACAACAAAAATTAATTCGAGCTTTCTTTTTATATAATTTAAGTATTTCTAACGATTTATGTTAAAAGCAAAAACCTAACCATTATTTCTGCAGTTTATCTTTGTAAGTTTTAAATAAACGTGCACAAATATAGAAATGCATTTGAATATTTCTGTTACGTAATTCCCTTCGCAATCCTTAACAGAAAAAAATATTTGAAAAGAATCAAAAGGAATCTATTCTTGCTCGATAACTGACAATCGATTATTTCCGAAAGCTTTCTGTGGAGCGTAAGAGATAGCAGCACATTAGCGTTGGTTCTTGAGTACCAAATGTTAGCAGTGACTTACACGTCTTTCTCTTATATCGTCTTTGCTTAGCACGTAGTGCTGTTTTGATGTTGTGGCAGTGAAGAAGTGCAACAGTTTCTTGATGGAAAAGCGATATACCTACACCGCAGGTTTCAAAATGAAAGTGTGTTTGTTCGCTGAAGAGTTTGGAAATCGAGCAGCGGGCCGTGAATTCGAAGTAAATGAAAAGTTAGTGCGGGGCTGGAAGAATTTTTCTCACCTATAAGTCGCACCCCAAGTTTTCAATAATTTTTAAAAAAATAAAACGTGCAACTTAAATGCGATAAAATACGGTAAGTGATATGTACAGACGACCGTGAAACTACAAATATTTGGTAGACGGAATGTTAGGATCATATGCCATGTTGCGAGTGTGACTTGTGTTGTTTTTCTTCTAAAGTGTACTTGAATTTTTCACCTAACCACCATGGTGGAAGAGGGCAGTGTTGAAAAAGATGGAGTCTTTGAATGGGTGAGTGAGATTTGGACACAAACACAAAGTGTCATAGTCCATTCATGGTATCTTAACACTTTTTAAAACAAACCTTTGAAAAGTCACCTCAGCTTTAACATGTTTGTCTTTTAAATAAACCAGATACAAGCATCATTTCATATGATTATCAACACTAAAGTATTCTGTTTTTGAATAAACTACTTATATACTGTGTATAATTATAGTAGGCAACTTGACGTATACGAAACAAACAAAGTGCCATTTACAAAATCCTGTATCAGCTGATGCACGAACAAACAAAAGTTAAAATTACGTTGGCTATTCTGAGTGCACTGCCAATGCACATCACAAAAGCAGAAAATACGCGGATAAGAAAGAGTTTGTAGATTTATTAATACATTTTATTTTACAAGGTCACAAAACAATGGTTGTTAGTGTTAAAAACTAAACTTCATGATAATGTATAGGTGTTCAAAATAAAATGTACAATAGAACGATACGACGTGGAAAAGTTCTCCAGAAAGCTTTTTCACGTCGTATCATCCCTCTCCAACCTCGCTTTCAACACGTCCTTGATATTAATTCCAAAAGCATACAGAAATATTGCATAATATTGTTTAATTATTTGACGAAACGACACAAATTTGAAATATATTTCCAGCCCGTAATATAAGAACAATCAACTTTAAAAAAGACACTATCGGTTATCCAAAAACAGCGGCTCAAACTTTGCCGCGACGCGCTGTGCGTGCCATCTGTGGAATATTATGCGAGCTATTACCAGACAGAAATGAACTGCTTTCCTGCGCGATATATAACGAATTTACAAATAGATGCCAATAGTTATATTTTTCCACGAGCTCTGCATAATTTTTAAAGTAACATGTATTTCGTGTACAACGATTTGGAGTACAAGTAATTTATATTTGGCCGGTAATCGTTCGTCTACGTAAATTATACGCCACATTGTTCTCTTGAAACCCATCTCCTTGTTTCCCTAGAAAGTGAGACACACCTGAATAGTTTTTAAGCAATTCTAACGTTATTCCAAGTCACATATTTCCAACTCGAATATATTAGCTATAACGTCCAAAGTGTGATAATAGATACAACAGACCGTCTCACAAATGTTAACCCAAATTCACTATCTCGGACAAATTAAAAAAGAGTTAGCAAATATTTAATTATTTGCAACATTTTATATTTTTACTTTTATAACCTACTTATTTTTTTTAGACAGATGTCAGTCTTAAAATATTTTAAAATTTGTTTAGCATTACAGTACAATGAGAAGTGGATTAGCTGACAGGGTGTTGATAAAAAATACAGCCCCGACTTGACGGGCCAGCTGATGGCGGAAGGATACGTAGTCAGATGTAAACAGTGGTGCTACTTTTGCAGACATGTCAGAAAGTGGCCTTCTTATACAGTATGGAATATACAACTGTGGCAATTACAATCAACTCCCGATTGACTGGAGGCGACTTAACCGTGGAGCCACCAGTTCAAAGTCAAACACTGACCAGCTGCCGCCAGCTATTAGCAACCCACACGCATGCTTTTAATTAACTGGCTGCAGTCGAGTGATGCACTACTGATTTATTTTAATATTAGAAATGTTTAGGTACTATATTTACACACGTTTTTAACAGCGATATGTGTAAAACTTGGCAGACAGATGGCAGCACGGTCGCCTATTTCGCTGCTGTGTTGCACAAGTGTATCTCGCACGTCCTTTTAAAAGTGAATTTTTCATCTCGTCTGGGCTCAAAACAACTCTCGTTTGAAATATATTACGTCAAATTAATGTAGAAATATTTGAAAAATACTCTACGATAGATGTCCGTTCTCTTCAATTAATATGAAGTATGCTTGTGGCGATGATAACAGCAAGCACTAATTATGGTCTATGATGAAGACATAAATGAAGCTAAACTATCGCATAGTGTTCCATTTTGTTTAAATACCTACACATTATTCCAGAACAAAGTTTAATATGTTACACTAATAACAACTGTTTTTTAACGATATAAAATAAAATACATAGACATTTTATCTACGATCTTCCTGCCCGCATATTTCTCCGATGTCTGCTGTGCTAATGTATGCTGTTAAAATAGCCAACGTGAAATTTTATTTGATTACAATTGTTCATGCATCAGTTGATACAGAATTTTGTGTATGTGATGATGATAATATCATTATGACGTTGCCAACAAATCATTCTTGTATAACCAACATGTACAGTATGTAGGCCTAAATTAACATTTCCCCACCCCCTAGAGTTGACTGTGAAATTGGTTATCCGCGAACCCTTAGCCAGGCATTACCCTGGAAAATCATTAGTTGACTGTCCCACTAATATGATAATTCTTACACTTTTACACACAAACAATAAATTCCCTACCCATCCACAAATTTAAACACCACACTTATAATAAAGACATAAACACCTGCAACTAATTTAGCCATCTCACGGACAACTTGATAGTCAGTACTATAGTCGGTTCATGACTGGAAGAGACTTTCTTGAAGCCCTGCTAAAGATCTACTTTCAAGCCCATTTTGTATCCTTCTGCCAAAGGGTAAACAAACATTACCATGTGGCAGTCACATGGTAATGTTTACATGCAATATTTACATTCCACTGTGTGTGTGTACATGTGTTCGTACATGCACGTACCCATCATAAAAGTAATGTATATATTATTAATGGATATTCCACAAGCGTAAAGTTTTTAATCTTGACAATTTCACACAAAAGAATATGTGATGGAAGCGAAAAACATTTCATTATATAAACCCAAAATGTGAGTATTAAAAATTAGATGTTTCATGTGTGTGTGTGGTCTCTCTCTCTCTCTCTGTAGGTTTGATTTTGACTGGGGGATAGGGTGGGGGAGAAAAACTTTCACTTTGATTACATATTATGGACACAATACTTGGCAATGAAATGTGTCAACATTCAAGGAGTCCATCCAACAACATTAACATGGCAACGCCAATCTCTCATAAGCCCCCGGATGGCCGTGCTGTAGAGAATTTGTGCGATTCTTGATTAACCTAATATTTCATCTATCGGTTTTTTTTAATACTAATATCAGCTCTTTATTATTTGATTTTTCATAACGTATGACTTTAATTTGTGCTAACCTTCTCGTACAGATTCCTTTTGCTTTTGAAATCTGTATAAGAGATTACTCATAGTGCGTTCTAACGTGTTTAATATTTTTCAAATTTATTTCAGGTTTGCTTAAAATTTTATTTACTGTATTTTACGTTGTATGTTGCGGTAGTTTTTGTGTGCAGTCATGAGTTCTAGCAAGGTGAATAAAAGAGAAGTCACCAACGCCAACAGGACATCATTAACCTCACCGAATCGTTGTATTCACTAATTAGCTGAGGGGAAATGAAACCCTGCAACGTCGCGGAAAGAGCGGCAGAAATGTTGAAACGCTTCAGATCCAGAGTTCTAAGGTATGTTAAAATATATGTAGTATTAACCATTCCGTTTGCAAGTTGTGTGTGCTAAGGTCAATTATGTTGGCCTACGAAATGTGTTGACAAGAACATA
>NQII01002423.1:288479-321345 GCA_002778355.1 Clitarchus hookeri | reverse complement strand
GAAGGTTTGTAAACAAATGGCCGCTCTACTTTCACCTTGAGCGTGATCTTGTGAGTATGCAAGAAACATTGAAATCTAAATACGTTAGCATCACGTCATTAATAATTGGCATAATAAGATACATGTCTTTTTGAAACCTATTTGTAAGCGATAAATTAACAATTTCGTTAAAACTTTAGAACTATTTCCTCTCTTTGTGCTGGCAACCTAACGGCATAACTTTATCCGCGCTCGCAGCTGTTTGTAATGTTATATGCATGTAGCTAACGGCTAGGGTGTTTTTTCAAAAGTTTCTTCCAGTCGTGAACCGANTTGTAATGTTATATGCATGTAGCTAACGGCTAGGGTGTTTTTTCAAAAGTTTCTTCCAGTCGTGAACCGACTGTATTAACATACACTTAGTAACTGGGTAATTTTTTTTGAAGGTTTATTTAAAAAAATGCTTACTTTCAGTGAAAAGCCAATACTTATTTTGTAATCACTACAAAATTTAAAAGTAAGAGACAACACTACTGTGTTGGCAGTGGCTAGTAAGAAATAGATTACACGTTGAATGTTACGAAACTGAGTTTTGGTAAAACGTATCTTAATGAAACATTTACATTTTCAGGTAGCATTGGTAGGATAATATGTATTTCATTGCTACGCATTAAACATTATCATCTTATCTATGTTTGGTTGGTTCAAAATACAGTGCCTAGGCGCTAGTCTCTTCCCATGCTATTTTTGCTGTGTGTGTCATTTATCCCTCCCCGAGCATCATTGTGCACCGCATTTCAACATTTTCAGCAAGCAAACAATAGTTCTAGGTTTTTCGATTTTATAAGATTTTGTAGTTATAAATAACGGTGTCTGAATTTGATTCATAATTAAAACATATTTTTAACATTCAAAAGACATTCATATTAAATTTATATTCAGATGTGATGCCGGGACACTCAAAACTTTGAAGCTGGCAAAATTGAACACACTACAAATTGCTTTATTCTGTGTATTTTACATTTTTGAAACAAAATACTTAAATTATGACAAAGTACGTACTTGTAGGGTTAACCTACCTAGTTGAGTAACAAGTTGTGATGAATGTATGCTTTTATCACAGCTGTAAAAATATTTCAATGTGAGTCGCTTTGGTTGGACGGTGTGAAGTTGAGTGTTGGACGCACCCAGTTTATGGTTTTAACAATGAGATACGTTTAAGACTATTGTAATTACATTTTTACCACGTCTGTTTTATGTATTACAATATCACAACTTCATAACTTCCCTCTTGATGTTCGAACACAAGGATGTATTTAAAATTGCTCAAAATGAAAATACCCAATGAGAAAGGAAAAAAATCAAGCTAGTAAAAACGATGCAAGCTGAAAAAATATGAGCGAAATAAAAAGTTACAGCATGCAAGAGACAGTTTACAATGTTGGCCACAATCTTCCCAGGTTACGTGATCAAACACACGGCCCTAATATTGTGTTCTAGTGTTTCTTCTATGTTCTTTGTACTGGATGCTTGTTTGTTTCAATTTAATATTAATTTTGGTCAAAGCCATTCTTTCATCAAAGTAACCTCACTCACATCAATAATGAGATGAAGTACCCTCTGTCCCCCTCCCTGACCAAATGGTTATTAAACATTGGCAGCAAAACTTTAAATGGTAATGTGTGCTAACATAACAGTCGCGTAAAATAGTCACCAATTGAACCATTATCAACAGACACTGTTCAAAGTCATCAAATGGCTCAACATATGGTCAAAAATGGTAACATTTATGTTACACTTTTTTTAAAATACAGCAGAATTGCTTGGACAGCTGAAGATTTAAACAAAGTATTTGGCAGTGAAAATAAAGACGTCATACATGAATGTTATTTTGCCAGAGAGTAGAACTCCAGCAGGTCTTCAGAGAAGTGTGAACGTACCATGAATGGACTTAACAACAAGATTAATTTTTTAAATAACCACCACGATGCTACAACAGGACGCACTGTACATATTCTGTACAAAGTAAAGCAAGTGTTAAATAATCCTGCTTAGAGTATTAGAAGAGGAGAAAAATTGCTAATGTAGACAAGTGCATCACAATTTTTCTACTTTTCAAACAAACTGTAATAACTGGTCCTGGTCGTCGCTAAGAGAATTAGCCAAGGTGAGCTCGTCATGTTTGTGCAGCAGTCGACTGAAAACTAACCAAGGCTTGGCGCGTGGTCGACCAGTACTGCAGCTGATGCAACCGTGACAAACAGCGACCGGCAGAACACACTACAAGATCACACGTCAACATGGATTGCACACTGGGTAATTGACTGTAATCATAACAGATATGTTAAGTGTTACATGTGATAATTCTTATTTTATTTAAGAACATGTTTTGTGTCAAATGTACATAAATTTTCTACAACAAAATTATGTAAAACTTTTTTTTGTCATTTTTTCCTAAGCAATATACATACAGCAACATTTCAACTAAAAAAATGCTAAAAATAATCCTGAAAATGTCGAAAGCTACCAATGGATACGTTTGGTTCAGTAATAGTTCTATTGTATAGTAACGTAGTTAATCTGGTCAAATATCCACTCTGATGGAAAGAACACTTGCAAAACAATATTGCAATGAAATGTTTGTACTCTACGAGCTACTTTCGCTTCGACTTGAGTCCACACGGTACACAAGAACATCATATATACACTTACAGTCAAGTTTCAAGTATGTACACAACTGCCTCCCTAAGGCCTGCTCCTCACTTCACACCAACTGGTCTCCTCAGACAACTACACGGAGCCACACACAGATTACACTAGCGACACACTGTCGCGATCAACGTCCACATTCCCTGGCTTTTATCAATACAGGCGACACTTTTCAACTTTCCACTGCGACAAGAACCCTCGACATACAACCGCTAAACATAATACAAGTGCAGCATTTTTACACAATACAACTGATATTTACCAAACAGCCAAAAAACATAATAGTTTAAAAGTTAAAAACCAAAACAATTTTTGTCGTAGACAGAACCAAGTGTGTGAGAGTGCGGATGTCAACCATGCTGGCTGTGAACTGCAGTTGACGATACGTTACGGCAAGTGCTCCCCACCTGCGTTAGAACTTTACAAAACCAGCACGTGTACGAGGTAGAACGCAGTGCCGAGACACAGTGGGGCCAACATAGCTAGCAGCCACACAGTACATCCCCACTCTCCCACAAAACAACTGTAACACACTGCTGAGAGATATGCCACTACGCTCGCACACTTTCAATAAATGCTCACATAACTTATAATTTACTGTAACTAATATGATTAAACGCAGGTTATTTTTATTTTACGTTTTTGGAAGCAAACCTTTAGCTTGTACCCAACACAGGCTTGCCACTAGTCCCCAGCCTCGTGATGAAAGTCGCGAAGAGCAGACTGCAACCCAAACCAACTAAAACAACACTACGCCTTGGGACTCGCAAGTATTTCACAAACTGATCTGGCCACAGGCTAGAACTACCAGCTCTCTCACACTACAGCCACTAAAGTTAGTTTACCGACTGTTGCTATAGTTCCAGGCCTTTGTACCGAGTTGTTCATATATCTATCTGGTTTATTACCAACCTGTCACACTGGCCGTAACATACTGTTTAAATAACAGCTGAAAGTCTAACATGCAACCAAAGGAATTTGTGAAACACTCGAGAGCTCCAACCAGTAGAGATGTTCGCATGGTAAAGAAAACTCACATTCACATTGTACAAATGGCAAATCATACTTGGTTTAAACACACGAAGCCACCGAGAAACTCACCACTCCTTGCAGCTGTGTGAACAACAGCTGACGTGACAGAACTGGGCATGAACTGAGGAACACACTACACTTACCAGCATGATGGGCTTGTGCTAACGCCAGCCTTCACACGTTGTCAGCTGAATGCAGGACACATGCACCTGAAGGGAAATGATTCCCCCAGGTTCGCACCGACCTTACCCACCTTCACTGCGACACCCTCGCACAGGCCTCCGGCAAATCACCGAGCTGTAACTTGTCGAGTTGCCAACGACACCGACTTTTGCAATATACACAAGAGTTCTATGCATCGCATGCAGAAGCTTCTCACTTTCAACACAACATGATACCCACTGGTTGTGACATACAAGAACCTCGCACGTCAATTACGTCTTACTAATTTTGCCTGCCTTATTTAGTTTTTCATCGACATCTACACACCACACGTGTGATGCTAAACTGCAATGACAAAATAATTTCACAGAAAATGAATAGAAAAAACCACAACACATACGGAGCAAGCAACAAATATGTCCTATAAATTAATTAAAATTAATTAGAGTTGATCTTTTGATAATGGGAAATGTATAGCAAAAATGTGGCAAACATTGCTCATGTGTACAGGTGATACTGCCAAAAGGAAACTTCCACAGCTAGCGAGAAGATTACACATATGGGAAAAACATTTTCAGAGCAAACAATTTTAAAAGAAAATTGATACTTTTCTCAGATCTCGCAGATATCTTCATGTAGCTAACTGCAACATTTTGCAATGAGAATTCTGTCTTTTTGCAAAGAGTCTTCATTAAATGTATCTTCCAAAAGCAGGAAGTACAATGCAATTTGAAATGTAATTATACAAAAACTATGGAATTTAATTTTTTTTATAAGTTGTAAACAACATGACCATATGTTTTGTGTACAAACTGAACCGTGTTCCACAAAAAATGTAGAATGATGAATTTTCTGTCATTCAGTAAGTCAGACAAGAGACGGCACCCACCACCATCATTGATCATTCAACAACACTCTACATCAAACACTACTCTCCCTGCATGTTTACTTTAGTCCAGAACAGCAATCACAAGCTGACGAAACAGGTGCATTACTTTACAGTCGGATGTCTGGTCTGACACATGTTTCGCTACTGGAACACACAGCCACTCTCTCACTCGACTGTGCAAGTCAACTGAGCCACACATCACACTTTCCTCAACACACACTCGTCATAGTGTCCACAGCTACTACGTACACTTACCTGTACTTACATGCGACAAGTCGGTCGTATGAAAGATGTTCTGTTAAAGCCTGTTTGAAAATTTAAAGTTATACTTAAAATTATGAAGTGAATCTACAAAATAAAAGCGCAAACTCTAATATACACGTTCACAGCAAAATTTAAAAGAAATTACTTATGGGTTGGGTAACAATACGCAATGATGTTTTTTGTAAGAAGTAATTGACAACTAATGTGTAGATTGTGCACTGATCCTCGGAGAAAGAGCATGAAATATGTGAAGTAGAGACAAGCTTGCTAGAAGCAACACCAGAACAGATCACGCGTCAGCGAGATGAGCCAGGCTTCAGAAAGTAGCTAGTGTATGCTGCAACGTGACAACCAACTCTACTGACAGCAGGATCACACACCTATCTCAAGTCCGCATCTACTTGCTTCCTCTCGCCAAGCACACGTATGGGATGCCTTGCTCAGCTCAGCTCAGCTCAGCTCAGCTCAGTCTTTCCGCGAAACAGAAGATATCAACACTGCTATGCATCTAACCACTACTTTCCATGCACTGACAAAATGTCACTGCAGAACCAATCTAACTAAATGTTTCATATGAAGTTGAAAATATTTTTAGGACTAAAGGTGGGCAAACATTTTTTTCTCTATGCACTCGATACAGAAGACAAAGGACGTATGTTTTTGGCATTAATTTTTTTTTTAAATTTATGTTAAGAGTTAAGGAATACGCCCTTCTCCCACCATCACACTCCATTCCCTGGACACTGTAAGTGAATGTGATGCGTTACTGTACGCACGTTACCCTGTGCAGGGAGACAGCGGCTCATCACTGGAAATGCACGTGCTTTCTAGCCACTATCTGTGCATTTACAAGAAATCAATTTTATCATCATTTAACATTTTATTGTAGTTCATTTCAGTAAAATTGGACATCAGACACCCTGTTTTATTACGTATCAAAATTAGCAATATACAGAATAAACACAAAGTAAAAATGCAACATTAGCATGCATATCTAGCTAGCAACATATCTAGGATATACATAATCAAATTTGTTGCGTTATGTTTGAGGTTACCTATGTACTGACATTAATGTTTCAAGGTACTGTACTGAAATTCAATGTGCATCAAATGAACTGTAGCAATTCATGCAAAAGCGTTGCGGGATACTTGTGAAAAACCTCTAAACAATATCTCAGTTTAAAATGCTTGCAGTATGACAAGTTTTGAGTGCATACTTCTATATTTCGCTGGCCAGTTCTGTAGTTCTACTACGAGCTAACGTGTGCATACATGACTCAAGCTAATACATTTCCTACATGGCAATTCTGATATTGTTCACGAGACATCATTGTGTTATTAAGGTTACAAGTAGGTCGCTAGGCCACCAAAAATATATCAAGGGACAAGAATTTAAGTACTCACAGTCCAATACTTGTCGACGGGCACAGACACAAAGGACGACAAATACTGGACTGAGATTACTTGAATTCCTGGCCCTTTATATAAACTTGAATGTAACATTTCCATCTGAATGGAATACACCACCGCTACCGGTACTAATCAAGTCTCACAATCAGCTAGGCTTCCAGCACAGCTTGATCTAGTGTGGCGCAGGTACTCCAGTTCATAAGGAAAGCATCGGTTCAATGCAAACCAGGCAGTGCTGTTGAGACACACTACGACGTGCTGCTAGCAACTGGCAAGGCGCCGGGTGAGAGTCCCAGTGAGGGGGGATGTCTGCACACTCTTAGTCAGTCTGGGCCCAGCACTGCGTCCCCCTTACTCTCTCCCAACGACCGGACATTCCCACGCAACGAGTCGTACCCCAATACGTAGCTATACATGCTGCAATTAAGTGTCCACTTCATATTAATGTCGTGTGTGCCAAGTTTTTATACCAGACATGCTATAACTGACGAGACTTCCTGATTGGAAAGGACTTTCAAACTACTTTGGTAACAAATCTGAGCTTATATAAAAACTAAGGATCATGTTCGAAATATTCATGCAACATCTTTGCCACGTTTACGACTGACAGTTTTCTACTTAACTTTGTTTTAGCCACAGAAATGGCACATCAATTCCCACAGTACGAGCAGCGTAGGCAACATAATATTATATATGTATTTTATAATTTTCAGTATTGTTAACATAATGTTCGAGTTATAGCCGCTGAGGTTTGGCAGAGTGTTGGGTGCTCAGCATTAAATTTTATTTATGTGTGAGAGCAAAATTTAATTTATTGTATTTTATTTTTAGTTTTCATTAAATTTGGAACAGTTGCTTGCAGGATTAATCATTTACATAGATTAGTTGCGTGACGTTTGAAAAGACGCTGCAGGCGAGTCCCGCTGGATCTTCAAACGCACGGGCACAATGTTCTGCGATATACAATAGAGCGGACGTGATGTGTGTCGTTCCATACTACAAGATATTGATTTACAGGAGGAGCTGTCGTCACAGTATTGTGTGTGGGAGTTGTACCACGACGACTTAGTTAAGTAATTATTCCCAGTTGCAGCATCGTCAATTTTGTTTGAAATAAAAGCAAAACCTTATTTATCCAGTATATGGTAAGGAAAAGTGTTTTTCTATATGGCAGCGTGTCCCATTGGTATAAAAAGTCAAGAGATTGTACAAAAAGGAGCAGTTAAACGAATTTGTGCGTGAAACAGGTTTTTATGCCCACAAGCCCTCATGACTAGTTTCTCATGTTTTCTATTACTGAGCACCGGCGAACATCAACAAAGATTTTACTGTTAAATGTAACAGACATTTTCTTTAAATTTTTCAAACATTCAACAGTGATTATTAGTGATGTACCAAGCAAGTTATGAATAAAAACAAATTAATTTTTTTTAAAATTTGATTTAAATAATTTTAGAACAGTGCAAATTTGTTTTGATATAAATTACTTTACAAAATATTTTATTCATGGATAGCACATTTATGTACAGTCTTTCACAAACACCCCTAAGGAATAAAATAATTTTATTGTATTACACCAATACAGTGTGTCATGCTGAAGTGTGTGTTGTTCCTGTGACACCTGGAGTGTCCTCCGTTTGACTTTTCTTTGGTCGCTTAGAAAATAATATTAATGAAATACACGCATACTGTTGCACGCAGAGGAAATGGAATATAATTAGTTACCATCAAAAATATGAATAATGCTTATATTTGGAAGCAATTACTGTATTGAAACAGGAACACCAAGTTACCAAGTTGTTTATAATGAAGTTATTGCTGGGATCATAGTTCTTGAGGATCAAGTCACACAGTGCGTGTAAAGTACATCATTGTTCAGTTGACCCTTGTTTACCCAATCAAACAGGGTGGTGCAGTGGTACACCTTCGGACTTTCGTTCAGGAGGACCTGGGTTCGAATACCCTGATCAGTTTTCCAAAACCACCCAGACTGCGAGATGGGATGGCTCCTTGCTGCTCCAGCTCTAGCTTCTCTGAGCAACTTGCTCAGTCTCCGATGACCTCCCATGTCTGCCACACCTACCTCACTTATCTGACTGACAACAACAGCGATGTTATGTCTGTTCATAGCGTCGCCACTCTATGTGAATCTAACGTTTGGAAAATTATCCCAAGTATTGTATATGTTATGTTTGTTTCTTAAATCACACACCACTAACATTTTATACTTCTGGAGCAAAAAAAAAGTACCTTATTTTTTGGCCAAATAAAATTTTACAAGTTATATTTATTAATTGACGTTATTTGACCTGATAAACAGAAAGGACATATGTTGATAATACTGATTTTCCCTACTCTTTTCTGTCTATCAGGTGATAGACTTTTAAGACTCGCGCTGTTGTGCTTTCTTTATTTGTGTCTGTATAACTAGAGACACACATTTAAAAATAGACTGTGATTTTGCACGGGAAAAATGGATGCCACCACATTGATGTGCCTGTGATGTCAGTATATATTTACATACAAATACCTCAGCGGGTAATGTGTGCATTTGGAACCCTCATTATATTTCGTTTAGGATGATTTTAATGTTGTGTAATCTAACACAAGCAAATGTTGCATAGTTCCACAAAGCAAAAATACAATAAAATGTACTCCTGACAAGATATCTACAAATAATTTTTAATGAATAAACAAAGCATGAAACATGCCTAAATGTAGTTAAGAACCGTAAAACACAAGGCAATTTGTGACAAAAGTACATGTTCAGCATTACGTAAATATGTTTTCTTACCATAATTGCAGTGATCTAAGTTGTAACACGGTAATGTTTATTTTAAAGGCAGTGCACGTACGGCCAATGAGGATCCGAAATCTTTGTGGTTTACACTATATGACAATCATGTTTTTTTTTGTACTTTGTTATTAAAATAGGAAAACTTTATTTAGCATTTATAAATACTAATAATGTGCACTGCCTTTGAGAGGCTTTGCTTAGTTTCCCTCACACCAGCCTCCTTTCCAAGCGCATGCATTTCTGTACTGTGGATTTGTCTGAGCCCTGGGCAATCTGCTGCTTGGTACCGACATACGCTACTTAGAAATCATGTTTTCACGGGCATCGCTACCTTTAAGGAAAGCCTTGGGTGCAGTGTTTGACCTTTGAGAGTTTCCAATATGATGTGCGCAGGCCGAGGTTTAGTGATTTTAGGGAGCTTTTGTGTACTTGGCTTAACTTTTAAATTGTATTTTTGGTCGCCGTTCAAAATTGACTTTCGGTAAGCTACTTCACGGCATGCTGCCAGGATTTTAATTGTAATTTTTATTATGAATTCTTGTTGGAAAGTTTGTGCATGCAAAAATATGTTCGCACGTATGCTGATATTAAAATGGCGAAACCAAAACATGCACAACTGTATCACATGCACGTTAGCCAATAACAAACGGTTTAAAAATTTTACAATTTGAAAAATAAAGTGTGCAGTGGAATAATATCATGTATGGCATTATTATATTGTTATAATTTTAATGGCATCAATAAAAGTGTAATTGATTGTCCAGGAAAAATCTCTATTGCTGGAAAGAACAAGCTCATAGTCTATTCGTGATATCGTTACACTATTGAAAGAAACTAATCAAAAATTACCTCTGGTATGACGTATGTGTTTTCTAAATAAGTTACGTATCATAAGTCAAGTATCTTAAGCATTTTATACTTTTGTTAACATAAAAGACTCATTATTGGTTAAATGGATGTATTTTATTTCATAGTTATTAGAGTTGAAACATTACCACTCACGATAACTAGTAGTTTTCATGAATGTTTGCAATTTCATACGGCAGCAAATCAACGACCACTAGATCCCAGCGGTGGTATGTTATAAGATAACATGTTTGCAGTTGAAGAAAGGCATGTAGGCCTAAAAGTTACGTTGCTGTGGTTGCGAACTCCCTTCACTGTCATCGACACCACACGGCCGTATAACAAGCACATAGACTTTTTTTTTTTGGTAATTCCAGGGAAATTATACTGCTTCATTTCTGCAAACAAATTCAAAAGTATACAATTTCGGTGCATTGATGAGAGCGTGAGATAGCGACACGGTGGACCATGGCGTTGTGTCATTACTGTGGTGCAACACGAACTAACAGCGCTAGTAGTATCGCAAGGCAGTTCCAAGAGTTTGCAATGAAACATTTGCATTTACAGAGTGTTTCATCTACTATAATTTAACTTACAGTAAACAAATTCCGTTAGGAAATTATGACAGCGGTAGCAAGATATTGTAAACAGTTAGCGTTATGTTAGCAAATAGCACTACAACTGCACACAGCAAACCTCAGCATTTGCAGAATCTACACCTATTTAAATGTATGGCTTCACCCACTATGCAAACAATACTGATCACTGAAAATAAAACAGCTTGACTGCTCAAAATAAAAATGCAACACTATGTAAATAAATTCATTTCCGATAAACCTTTTATTTGTAGTGATAACACATGCACATTATCATAGCTTCGTCACAATGTCTGTCTCGCATCTTCATGCTTCAAACAAAAATAGTTTCTACATAGTGCATTATTTATTAACGGTTACATTCTGCAGAGTTTAGCAGAGTTTAATATTGTAAAAATGAAATAATGCACTTTGAGATGCAAATACAATTTTTGGGAAACTGGTTTGTTGTGTGATCAGTGAACTTATAATTTTTCCTTTTATACATAATTGAAATGAAATGTATCAGGTAGCTTTCGACTTTGAAACTATTTGCATGTTATTTGAAAATTTTGCTATGCGATATCAAACCCAAAAAACATATCGCTGTAAATTCATAACTAAAAAAAAAAATATATACATAGGACTTGCTTTAGTATTAACAAGTTTCTTCAAAACTATAATAAGTTTTATTTTGGGAAGTGCACAATCGTGTCTTTGAGCATCGCAATGTTGACATATCAACGTGGTATTGTTACATTCATGTTTCATTGCATATTAATGTTTACGTAGATATTCCTTGAAAAATACTGGATGAAACTATACTGCTTCTTATTAATATACTTTCACAGTATCTCTACAAGACGTCAAGATTTATGAAATTATCGAACGGAACATGCATAAAGGGATGCCATTAGCAGCTGCGTGGTTGATGGCAGTCCGGCAAACATTTACGAAGCAGCAAAAAAATTCCACATACGCTGTATTCTTCCTCCCCCTCCTCGCGTCGTTTTTCCGGGCTTCCCCCTGAGCTGCTGATCTCCCTCTTACTGTGTTTGCTGACGTGCGATAGATATATGTTAATTTCCTAAAGAGCAATTTTTTACATTTTCACTTAGTGAGCATATGTAAACTGTTTTTAGCGATGAGCGAAAATTCACAGCATGGCACACAACTGCCAAATCAGAATGTTGTATACAACTTCTTTGAGAGAAAGCGTGATCATACTACTTGCACATTCAAAGTTTGCAAGAAAGCGTTATCCACACCACGATGTAAGTACAGTAATAGTAATAAATAATTGTGAACACAACAGAAGAATAAAAATGCAGAGGAATCTCAACACATTGTTCCCGCATCCACGTTTATTTTACAGGTTTCCTAGAAACTTTCTTTCTAAACAACCGATTATGAACGCCAGCATAAATGGTTTTGCATATTTTTTTTTTAAGGCATGTATTTTTTCCGGATTGCCGTTGAGGGCCTGTTATCCCGGTAACAGAAGCATTCGGAACTTGCAAGTGTTAAGAGAAATGCTCCAGCGCGTCTGAATAACTAATGCAACCTGCTTCGGCAAGTGCCCGCGACCACTCGCTCTATTTACCTTTTTAGCACTGATCACGACTACTAGCTAAATTGTTTTTTCCGCCGGTGGAGGTGTTCGGCAGGCTGCCAGAATGGGACGAAGTTTCGCTTCCTGCCTTCGCAAAGTTTCGTTTTTGCCAAGATGGCATAATTAAACGCAGCATAAATATTCATTAGTGTCGGGTCACCGGAACTTTGTTTACCAGTCTCCATCATTTTGCTACTACTGTGTTTGCAATCCGTTTGCTGTAATAAGATGTGTAATAAAAATGCCTGGAACCAAACAAACAGTAAGCCATCAATAATGTTGCGAGTATAATTTCTCATGGTACCCTGGGTATAAAATTTTATCACATGAATCTTATGACTACCGACCAAGTTGAAGGGTTAACGTTTTATCTACCCTAGGTGATATGTTGCAACACTCTTGTATAACTCCCCAATTTTTCATCACAATTGGACCAGTTTCTACCGATAAAAACAGTCTTTTGCCTGGTAAAATGTTTACACATTTACAAATTTAAATGTAAAATTACAAATGTTTTACCTTCAACTGACGAGCGAGAGCATGATTTTGGCAAGGCAGATACATGGTACGGGTGGGACAGCTACATGATATTGCACACATTCTTCAACAGCGAGCAGTCTCAAATGGTGTCAAAATCACAAGGAAGGATGATACTACTTTTTTCAACACAAAAAAGCGACCATTTTAATACTACTAGTTGGTCACTTAACTCTGAAAACAAAAGTAACTTATTTTCACTAAGTTTCCAAACAGGTAAATGCTGAGAATACATGTTTAAATAAATAGAACAGCTACGATAAGAAAAGAAGCAGACTTCCAGAACATCTTCCATATCAAACCTGTGTGCGCACGCTTAAGCAGTGGTACAGCGAGTCGCGGTCTACGTCCCCTGCTCGCTGCACGTGGGAACTGAGATACGAGAGAGTAACGCCGCTCCACGCTTCCACGCAGCTGCCTCTCTGCAAACAACACTGACAACTCCAGTCAGAACCACATCTCGACAGCCACATTGACGACTTACGCCGCACACTACGCAACATTCCACAAGCAAAGTTACGGTAGGGCGCACTCAACGTGCGAGAACACACGAGCAACATGCTTATACTACAATGCCCATTAGCAGACACAGGACTAGCGTCAAACCAGCAACTGAACTCTGTGTTTGTAATTATTATATTTAGCTGTTTGTTTGTCCTTTACAACTGTGGATGTCCCCACCTGCAAAAGAAAGCTGGCACAAGGTAACACAACTCATCACACAGTCATTACGAACAACGCACACGCTAGGACGCCTAATGTGCTGCCACTTGTGTTCTTTCCTTCTACACATGTCACACTCAACAACTGGGGATCGCATACAATGTTTGCAACTGTCACCACACACTGAAATATCAGCTTCAAGAACACTTCAGGTAACAGGGGTGTTCCCTAACAACACACAGTATGTACTTCTCTCTCTGTACTAGCTCTCACTTCACAACTTAATATATTGTCCACATGAGCACTGCTTCACTGGCAGTGTACATGTAACTGCAAAGTAGAAGACAATAGCACATTCAAGGTCACGCTAATTCTTACCTTGCAATTACACACACTTCTCACCTGCCATTCATACAACCGACGCAGTGCGTGCAACATTACAAACAAGAACACACCACAACACTTGCTGTAAAAAAACCCAAGGTATAGAAAGTAAGTGCACATTCGCCAACTTACCTACCATTGGCCACACTAGCTTGTCATTACGCTCTTTCCAAACATATGGATACCAGAAGTGGACCAACACCACACGGTCATGACAAAATGCTGCAAAACATGGAAACCCACCTCATTTACCACATCACAGACTTCATATCCATAGCATTTCACATCAAAGAACGGTATGCTATCTGGCCAACAACCACAGTTTATCATTATTGAACACGTGGTATGGAAGGGGGTAGGGGAATACTGTTCCTTCCGAAGAGCAGTTCGTTCATGAATGCACATGGGATGCACCTATGCAATAGTACAAGAAGAACAAACAATAACGTCCTACAATCTCTACAAGCAGCTATTAGTTGCGAATGTACAATTACTGAGCATCTTGTTTCAATTGCATACAAATGTAGTTCTGTGCACAATGGAACAAGAACCGGACAAGTATCGGGAATGTCAGCATATCCCTTCAACTGGCAACAATTTGCAGTGAAACATCAGCTGCATCATGTCTTCAGTGGGGACGCAGCGCTCAACATTCTGACCGCACCAACTCCGGGGAACACAAACTGTGAATGATGGTGGATGATATTGCAAGTTTAACCAAGCTATCGAGTCGAGAGGTTCTGGTCAACACGTAACTTTGAGGTCTTGAGCAGCGGTGAGGTGAAAATGGACAGCAACGGAATGCAAAGGCATGGGCAATGCGAGAACCCCAAAAAAACCCACCAGCCAAAGGCAACGACCCCCAGTTTCCTGTACGCGATTCAGAAAAACTCTACTTCCATTTTGAAAAAAATGTTTAGATTCCTGGTTCCAACATCTACTCTGTCTGCCAAAATATAAAATACTAAAAAAAATCAAACACAAAAACCACATAATTTATTGGCTAAACAATAAAATATCTTAGAGATGTGAAAAAAATAGTTTCATTAAATTCTTTTTGAAGTAGACAAGCACACGGGTTCATACTTGGTCCTTGTGATTAAATAAACTGTCTTCACAACAGTCGGACTACCGCACAACAGTATTACTGCCAACAAAACTCAGCTCGGTAAGATTGTAACTTGGAGTCCCGCTCCCTAACTGCCGTACACGTCAATCTCTCTCAAGACTGGACTATGGACACAAAACTCCAGTCCCAAGACAATTACCTAACGAAAAAAGTTGAGCAAGTTACATTTGTAGATCACTACTCTAGAGATACAGCACCACATTTCTGTTAGTACAGATCACAGACATGCACAAGGTATGTAATAAAACTTCAATCTGGAAAAGGTAAGTAACGCATGCACCTGCGATGAGAGATTGACACACAGCTGTCGCAGAGAGGCAACGTGGCAGGTCGTTCCAGGCTACCTCCCTCCCGATACTCCGGACCAAGTAATAGCGCGCGTCGATACGCAGACAGACACGGCCGCACTACGACAACGGTTTCCAGCGTGCGTTTATAAAACAGACATCACTTTGTATGTTTCTGGCATCAGATATAATCAACCATATAATATGCTATTCAAATTTCACCCACATCACCTACGGCCAACGTGGGAAATTCCAAAGACGACCAACAGCATTGGACTAAATGTCGTCAAACATACTGTTTTGGGTTTAAAACTAACAACTTTGTTAGTTGCTCTTACACAAGTTCCCAAACATGGTTAACAGTTTGTACGTACACGTATTTATTAAGGGTTAGAGATGCAGTAACGGTGAATAAAATATAACACTACCCCACTTAGTAAGTCTACAGGTTCTTGCAATTGTACATGTACAACTTTAGGATACATCACATGAACAGAAACTGTGGGAGACTAAATGCTCACACCACAACTGCTACAACTAGTCTTCTGCTGAACTTGCTGATATTGACAAATCGGTACTTCTACCCTTTATAGATAATTTTTAGCCAATTACAGAAACGTAAAGTGATGCAGGTAGTTGAGTAATTGTTCAGTATAAACAATTGACAAGTCTGGCCTTTCATAACATTGACAGGGTTTCCATCTAGATAGTAAGACTAGCTCGACATTGAGGACAGTGAGTGTCTCGCAGGGCAGGAAAGAAGCAGTACTCTATGTACTTACATTAGGTACATCTGTGTTGTATATTATGTCGAGAAGAGTGCACACCTGCCGTTCCCCCTCTGTAGTCGACACAGAAAGTCTTCCCTTCAGATTCATTACAAAAAAGCTTCTACTGTATTTCAAGACTTCATTAGTAATATATTCAGGTTAAAGTCAGAGTACTTCGAATATTCCTGTTCATAAACAAATACAAACATGCAGCAAAGCTTCCAAGCGCAAAACATTAATAACCTTTTATTTCATAAAGAATTAAGTTTAACAGTAAATAGTTTGCAAGCAACAATATTGCGTATTGCAGAACCAATCCATATGAAAACACCCACCATGTTTGTTCCAAGCCTCTTACTTGACTGTCAACAGCTACAAAACTTGTAGTAAGCAACGTTGCACATGCTTACCGTTTTCTTTATTCACAAATAAGTATTTTTATGAATAAACACTTCATTTGAACTCTTGCATTCACTTTTTGGACACTGCAAACAAAAGTAAGGTAACAATTGCCTTTAAAGTGGCGCACTTTAGCAATACCATTGTTTGAGTATGACTGTAACTTAAATAAAAGCAACATGCTTTTGCATACAACAGCAGCACACTGGTGTAGAATTGGCTCAACTTTGCGAAGGAACCCAGCTCTAGATACATTAGCAGGCCTTGGAATCACGTATTTGAAAGCTGCGTATGTGAAGCGGACGCAGCAGCCGATACTACGAGACTACAGCGGTACGTAAGTGTTAGCCGCACGCACTCTCGTACGGTGCGCCTGCAGTCAGGCAAGCCGCATGCAGCTAAAGATGGAAAATACTGGGAATATCAAACAATATTCTTCAAGTATGTTTTTAAATTTTTCAACCACGGTTGGTTAAAATCGCTGATGCCAAGTCAGACTGTAAATCATTTCAGTATTAACGTATGTTTACCTACAACTTTAAAGCCAACACTGAGACATGTAAATACTTTTCCTCCATTATTACCAACTTTACTAGGAACATGCCAGCCATAATGCCAGTTGAACTATACACAGGAAGGGGCAGTGAGATTTTTCAAAGAGTGATTTCAAAAGTGTATAATCAATAATGAACAGCCTAGAGATGTAATTACTGCGATGCATGCACTCGATCCCTCGCAGTTTCCGGAAAAAGGGTTGCAACACATACTGTGGTGGGAAATTTTGAACAGATTTTCAACTACCCCTATACCCTATATATTAAAAATTTGCAATACTTTGCACAAGTCTGTGCTCAACCATCTCCAACTCAAAAATTACCTTTTAAAATAAAATATGAATTAATTTTAATAGGTAAATGTTTTAAAGATGATACCCAAGAGGCACGCATGCGCACTCTCTCCTTACTTGTCTTCGCTACCACTGGCGTGACAACCCGCCTGCTAAGTGCCGCCATCTCTCGCACATAGTACTAAGACTAGCTCACACACACTGACTCCTAGTAGTACATCTGCAAAGAACTGAGTAATCTTACTCACTACAATAAACTGTCATAAAAACCAGAACTAAAAAAAAAGTCACATTACGGAAGTTTAAAAAATAAATAAAAAAATAAAATAAAGGGGTAGCCTTCCATAGGAAAATAATTGATTGTAATATAATAACCACAAAGTATTTAGATGTTATATTTCCAAATGGACAACAAACAGTGATCCAACTATCGCAGACACACTGTAGTGTGGCCAGCTCAAGCCTTCGAACTACTTCTAAAAACATTTCCTCTTTGACAATGAATAATGGAAAAGCAGACTTACAGGTGCGTTTGCACCAATCAAGACTAATAACCCAGTACACACTCACTCCTTGAAGAACTGCAGCTTGTAAACAAGAAGACAACTGATTACATATTTAGTGTGTACTGAACATTCAGCAAAATGCCAAGTGAATAGTGACCGCCACGCTACTACACCAGCTGGGCTCATCTACCTCGGGAGTGTGGAATTAAGATTTAGAGGACTCAAACCATTCTAAAAACTGTAATATTCTTCAATTCAGAAGTGAAAGTTGTAATTGTGATGAACTCCCTTACGAACGGTGGTTGTTCTCTCTCGTCAGTCGTGACAAGACGTATTCCAACAGTCCTACCAAACGAGCATGCTAAACCAGCAGGACATGTTCTATAGGATGCAAGTGACAGCAGCCCAGGGCTTTATGTAAGGTCACTACCAAGCAAGTTAACAACAGTATGCTGTCTCAAGATGCAGCTCAATCCCTAGTTAACTGCCACCTATTACTTAAGGCATTTATGACGGACACAGGCAAGATTTTGTGGTCTTACTTTAAATACCATGTATCTGTGGATCAGTTTTATTATGGAAGACACATTAATTGGAACTTAATTACTAAAATGATGAGTTATTTAGAGCCACAATTTTACATTGAAATTTTTTTTTTGGCAAATTGTATTATTTAACAAAATTTATCCTTAGACCTATGTGCATAGTTGTATTTTTTTTTTTTTTTTTTTTTTTTTTACGTTTATGCAATCCTTAAACAAGAGTAAGCATTTCATTTGAATTAAGATAACAAGAGCATTANTGGCAAATTGTATTATTTAACAAAATTTATCCTTAGACCTATGTGCATAGTTGAATTTTTTTTTTTTTACGTTTATGCAATCCTTAAACAAGAGTAAGCATTTCATTTGAATTAAGATAACAAGAGCATTACAATGGGATAAATAATCACTTAAGGTTTTTAATTTTTTTTTAATTGACATGTTGAGGTTCCTAGACAGCGACTTTTTTGTTGCAATCTTACACGGATGGCTTGAATATGGTTTTATAGAGGAAAAACATTCAATCCTGAAAATGAAACTATTTATATATTTGCTTCTCCCATTAATCATCTGTCTTTTCAGCACTGTATTTGATACCACCTGTTATCACTCAGCTCGAATGATAAACTGAAATTAATCTTTTTTCTTACCATCACTTATCACTTCCTTTATACATTTTTGGGTACAAGATACTTTGTTTATACAAGTTGTTGGCCATATTTTCCCTTCGCCAATAACATATCGTATCTTGGCTAAATTTTTTATAATTTTGGTGCTGTGCAGTGTATGAACCTGCATTTCAGTGTTATTTCTGTTTCATCGCTATTCGCCATACAATATTGTCTACAATGATGAACAACACTCAGCATTTGTAAACTGGTGATGGGACGGTTCCGGTTCTTGTACTGGCCGACACTAAACCTGCACATTCACTGCTCAAACTAGTTTAAGGACTTTTGAGAATAAGTGAGCAACCAACTTATTTACTTTGTCTCAAGATTTCTGCCAAAACTGAATTTTTTTCACAGTGATGTGCTCGTGTTGCATGTTAACATGTTTATTGAGGTTAGAAGTGCTTTTTGACACGTCTCGTGAGATTCGTGCACCAGTGATTGCATATAGCATATTTGACATTGTTAATACCAACCTAGAAATTATTCCACTCCTCCGACATGTTAAAAATGTATCACGGTTCCCAACTAAATGTATTCCATGTTAAAAGAAAACTGAAACACGCGCTTGTGATGGTGCTATGCAGTTAGGCAGTAGCTCAAAGTCTAGTGCAGTGTTGCCAAGATGAAAATTTATACTGTACCCTACAATGATCTCCCATTTAGGTTCCAGCCTTTTAAATACCATCAGATTAGCCAACATACGTTCAGCAAGTCTCAAGGAAAAAATATTATTTGTGTAACGAGAGAGAAATAATGGCGCTCTGTACGGTGCAGGTTTTCTAAATTAAATTAAATTACGAAACAGAGATTACCATACCACAAAATCTGTTTTAAAAGTTTCAAAAATCATCAAATACTAATTTACGACCGCGCATCGTGTATGATTTGTCGAACTGAATCCTCTGGCTGTACGGGCTACATCGAGGCCAACAGTGCACCCTCACATTGTTTACATTCCCACGTAGCACCAAAAGTGTAACGACTCCGCCACAGACAGGGGAACATTTCAATTAAAATATTAATACATGAGGATGCATAAATGTCTGTTTCATTTTTGTGTTGAACATAAACAAAGCCTAAAAGGTACCGTGCACGTTAGTGCGGGTAGCGCGTACCGGCATAAAGCAGTAGCCATGCCATTCACATTTTCGGCAGCATACAACAGGAAACCCAGACGACTTATTAATGTTGAGTTAGTTTATCATTAAAGGGACGTTAAGTATATTACAATGGTACTGCTAGCGAAGACTTAGACCTCATTTAGCAGGAATTTACACACACCTTCTCCAAACACAACATGAAATCTCTGTTGATCAGTAACACTCGCTACACTTGAGATGCCTTGTGAATGCACATTGTGCGTCCCCCTCCCCCAACACATGCACGTTTCACAATGTACGCACTTCTTGCAGCAAACGTGGGAAAAGTGCTCTCTGCACATGGATCAGAGGAGAAGTGACAACCCAGTAAGGGACACATTGCACCATATATTTATCATCGAACTCCTCACATAAGGTGTTTAATTGCAATACTTGAGAACCATCTGATAACATTTAAGAGCAACGTAGGTCAGCTAACACACGGATGCAGAGAAAGAAATTCCCAAGTACCAAAAGTGATTGGCTGCTTTGCCATTACAGTACCTGCCAAAACTACAAACACACATTCCTTCTCTCTAAGCACAACTATCTGCATATGCATGAATGGATGTTCTCAAAGTTTATTATGATTCCTTTGAAACTGGTATAATTGTAGTGAAGATATATTGAAATGTGCAGAACAATGTTTATACAAGAGCATGCATCTGGTACACACATTACGAAAACAAACACCACCCATCACATCATGATGGCAAATCATGAGCAGGACACAAAAATAAGTAACTCTCTTTACTATATGCCTAAAGTAATTAATGTAAATAGATTTACGTGAATACAGTACACTTTTCCCAAGCGCTATATTGTTACGTACATTAGCCACGTAACCAGTACAGTAGGCAACAGTATACAACCAATGCAGCGAGACAGGCACGCTAATGTTCAGAGCTTGAATAGGCCAGGGGAAATGATGAAAAAGGTGTAGCTAATGCAAATATGAAAATGAGAGAGAGTAGCAAATAGATGGGGTTTGTGTGTGTGTGCAAGGGTTTTTGTGCACAAAACACAAATTAACATGGAATCCCAACAAAACTGGGCATCACACTGTGTGTAACTTTCCCTTATTTTTAAAGGTTTCTTGGGGATAAAAAGTTAGGACCGGTTACCGCTAGTAAAGAAGTCTCTTAGCCTGGTTAAAGGAGAGTGAATATGGGTAACAACATTAGCTGCGCAGGACCAGTGTGTGTGCCGACACTGAACTGCTTCTCTGGCAATATGAGTGTCGTGTCATCGATGACGCGGATAGGATTAGATATTAGAACAATGCCTATGTAAACAAGTCAGGATGTTCACTGAAAATCCATTTTGTAATTCCCTGTTTTCTAGGCAGAATCTTACCATTTCCCCCACCTATTTTTAGGACTGAAACCTTCAAATACCATATTTTTCCACTACTGACAGAACAAATATGCTATCAGTGAAATTACACTGCAACAGACCAAGCAAGCCGAGCAAACCTTTTTTTCAGCCCATCAACATATCTCGCAGTACACGCAATTATCACAAAAGTACTTTATTTTGTATATATAAGCCATATGTCACTGGGAAAAAATGTATTTTTGTCAGTTAACAAACTTAAAAATTAAAATTTTAAAATGCATATGATCATAATTACATTATCCTGCATTCACACAACTACAACTTCTGCAGAGTAGCAATTATTTACATTTCCCCTAACTCAGGTGGAAATTCCCCGACTTTTCCCAGTTCGTGGACACCTTGACAAGTGACTTGAGATGCTTACATACTTTCAATTTGTAATGTAATCAGATTGAATTCAAATTGATTAAGTGTTTTACTCATACAAAAGGTACTTTTTTTTTTAAAATAAAGACGACACAAGTTCATCAGTGTTGACCAAGTGGCCGACAGTTGTATCGGTGTGGGGTACGTCAATGCTGGCAACACGTCCAGACGACACTACTAACTAGTAGACTTGTCTCTAGTAAATGGCGTACAGATGCTTTCTTGCAAAGGGCAGCGACCCTTGTAGTGGACTTATGGGCAGCGAGCATCAAAACCACTATTATCAAATACACTGATATTTTTTATCAATACAATGCAATACTTCATCGTATTTAACATTTATATTAAGTACAGAAATTGTATACATCCAGGAAGGAATTAAATCTTTCTTTTAATACAGGGAGTAGTGTTTATATTTTACAAATAAGCCTGCATGTTGTGGGTTGAAAACTGCTGGTTCAAACAAAGCTTCCTTTCCCCTCCCGTAGGCAAGCTCATAGTTGTGACTTGTGTGGTGTTGTCGGTCATGCGACCTTGACAAAAACCAAGCAAATAAATGTTACTAGAGGGCAGACACAGTCGCATACAGAAGCAGCACATGGCTGGACACGTTGGACGTTATTGCCAACGAGTGACGAGTTATGGCAGGAGAGAGAGATTAATATACGGTCGAATTTAAGTTACGAGTTTGTGAAATACTAACAAAGACTATAGGAAACCTGTTGCACTTACTAAACTTAACTCGCACATTACACAGGAAGGCATAATGACCAAAGTCAAGCCATCCAATTTCTGAGGCACCGATCTCATAACAAATGGGGTGCTTATTTGGAGTAAATACAGTAAATAATTGGAGGCCCAGGATAAAGTGTACACAAATTATGAATAAATCACAAGACATGCAGTTTAAAAGTTGTTATTGTTAGTAAGATGCTTGCCTCAAGTCTGGTCTCGCAGTAGGAACGGCAGGCACAACCACACCAGGGGTTTCGACCTCGCATGTCGCACCACGAGCCAATACCGTCACCTACCACCGCAACTTGACCAACTGGTATGTCAGATACCATGAGCGAGCGTATAAAAAAAAATACTAAACACCACTAACTGATGGGATATCAGCGAACTGCAGCAACTGCTCTCTCTCTCTGGCGAGTAGGGAATATTGGCGCTTCAAAAGAGTCCACTCAAGCCACATCTCCTTATTTTAATATAAAAGATTTTTTTTTTTCAAACACTTCAGTTAGACTAGCAAAATTAACAATTTGAATATTTGTAACTTTTGACACCATGCCAACTTTCCAAATTATAAGGTTAACCAACTAAATTGTGTTTTGGATCATGTTTATTTTCTCTATAACCAGGGGCAATGATGCAGTTATAAGTTAGTATAAGCAAGCCATAACCCACGAGATTTTAGTTACGTCTCTTTGATAATTTTACGTACAGGGTTTCTCTCGCTCGACACGATCTACGACCTTTTCCACTACGGACGAATCACGGCTCATCACAGATAGGCTGTAAATTTTACTTTCTTGGTCCTGGCATCGAAGAGATCAGGTGTCGGTTGAAGTCGCTCCTTCCCCAAGTTACGTCACACCAGCACAAGTCTACGCTATTTAGGTTGAGGGCAAAAGCCTGATTATGTGTGTTGGTATGGAGCGTGGATCACACAAAAATAGGTTGAAATGCATAGTTTTGAATGTGACACGGAGGCCATCAGCAGCCTATCAAGTCACCACTGATACCCAGCATGAGCACTGATTGGTTGTAGTTTTACTGCTTCCCTTTAGAACCTACACCCTTTGTGAGGGTCCCAGGTATTAAAAATATTGTCCACCAAGACAGGTTTCCCTATCTGAAGGAGGCCTGTCACAGCATTTTATTCAGATTGTTAGTCTGAAGTTTCCAGCAGAATATTATCTTGGGTTTAGTTAATTATTAACTTTTTAATAAGTTTAAAGGCACTTTATAAGAGAATATAAGTGACAAAGATTCACTAAATTTCAAAGGTGAAATGGGAAGTAGGGTTGTGTGAATATTCAAAATACCAAAACAAAAATTCTCAATTTTGTTGAATATTCAAGTGTTTAATATATGTGCAACGAATTTGTCACTTGTTAAAATATTACGAAATTCCTTAAAACTTTCGTGAAATTACTTTTCATTTTAGTCGGAGTAAAATTAAAAATTCGAAACCTATTTTTTGTTTTGCAAGAAAAAAAGTCCCATTCATACAAGCTTAATGGCAACCTTTGCCTACATTTTCTCTTAATTATTATAAGAAGCATGTAAGTGCTGTCGCACACAAGAGTTTGAGACATTAAAAATATGCAGCATTTTCCATGTTTTGTTCCATGCTAGTATCTACTTGCAAAGTGCTCATTTCCAATTCAATACTAATCAAACTCTGCAGCAATCATCTCTCTTTCATTCTCTAATTTTCTTTGCAGTAACTGTGTGTCTCTAAGTGTGTACCTTGTGCTATGTCTATGCGTTTCGTGTCTACTGCAATGTTTGCCACATGTGCTCATGGTGCCTCACAGTAAACTTAATAATACATTTNTTTTTGCAGTAACTGTGTGTCTCAAAGTGTGTACCTTGTGCTATGTCTCTATGCGTTTCGTGTCTACTGCAATGTTTGCCACATGTGCTCATGGTGCCTCACAGTAAACTTAATAATACATTTCCTTCAGATTAATCCTCAGCTCTATTTTTTCACTTTTACCCTCTAATTTCTATTTCCATTGTACGCTTGTATATTGTCCACCTCGCAACACACACTATGTTGGAAATGACTGCAGAAGGCATCTTGTAATTAACAAATGTAACTATGTACAAGTAGTTATCTTTCTATACATAGCTCAGCAGATGTACTCAACCCAGAAAGCTGACCTGCAAGTATAGTAGGAAGGTAATCACCACCACCACTAAATATGACACAGTTTGTTGCAATCACTACAACTCAATATTCCACCTTACAAATTGCATGAATCAACGTGGAAATTACTAAATTACAAATACGTTATTTACAATGACACTCATAGTTGATTAATTGATAGAGCAAGAAATAACGAGCAAGTCACATATTTGGCAATATTATGTGAAATCATTTTTTATTAATTTGCACTTTGAAATTATGTAACTGTAGTTGGTTTGATCGCTGAGAAAAGAGAATCATAAAGTACACATAATTTAACATCACAGACAATACAGTACCAAAATAGCAAGTAACCTACTGAATCATTTAAACAGATGACAGATAATCCAATATTCATTACTTTACATTTAATGTATTAATACAAAAAAAAATTAAATACAAGGTCTATTCTCATTTGCCAAAATTTACAATTTTTCCATTTTCATGAATAGGGGGGAAGGGAAAATCATGCCAACGAGAACTGAAGCTAAAAATTGCACACATTTTAAATTCATTTTTAAAACCTGCGTAAAATTTTACGAGGATTTTTGAAGTGAAATATAGAAACCAACAGTCATACAATAACAAAAAAATTTGTATGCAAATTTCTGTCATAATTATTACTCATCTGAACCAACAAGCACAAAACTATGACTTTACTACTTACACAGCAACTAAACCAATTACACGTATTTACTAACGGGTGCAAGTAATGGCCAGATGGCTAGGGCAAAGACAAGGAAAACAGTTGCACCAACACACCAATGCTTGTGGAATGTTGCAGTTGGCAAGCACTCGACAGCAGAATGCTGTGTGACCGAGGAACCCTGTTGTTCTCTCAACATACCTGACACAGAAGCAGGCCCACGTACAACCTGGTCATCGGGCGGCTCACAGATCTGCCACTATCCTTCGCTACAAACTAACAATTGTTCGCATGCATAGATAAGACCAAAGCCAGTTAAGACAGCGTGCAGCCGGCGCAACAAGGTACCTAACACCATCACAAACCACTCCTCAAACCCCGAGACGAGGCCATCGCCCTACACTCTACCAACACGCCTCACTTGCCCTCAGCACTGCTCTGCAAGACACGCCCTCCACCCACATCACGACTGCCGAGGAGCATGAGGGGCGGGCACGTTGTTGCGCGACAGCACGCTCCCACCTGGAGAATGTTGGCACCTTGCGGGGCCACAGCAGCCAGCACATCAGGGGCACGAGGGAGGGGCATGCCACTTTCTGTCCTCTATGCTTGCAACAGACACAACACCCGCTAATCGCCAGCCCCCCGCCGGGCGGTGCGTCTGTTGCCCCACCCACACTAGACATGGGTTGCAGTCTGCTCTCTGTGAAGTTGAATCACCCGCACCAGGTGCACCGTCGTACACCTTCCTCCGCAGTTAACCGACAACCGCAGCCCGCCATGCACGTGCAAGCTACGCCACCCGCCGTAGCTACCCCATCGTACCTGCTACTGTCGACAGCTGCTCACCTCAGAAAATGTAATACCTCGCATCGTGGAGTGGCAGCACTGGTTGTACACAATCTCAGTAAGGAAAATGATGGTCCAGTACATCAAATGAAACAACAAATCATAACAGTTGATACTTGAGATAGAAGTTAAGTTAACGAGTGAGGATCCCTCTTTGCATTGGCTTGCATGCACCAGCAAGAAGCACGCTTGGGTGTTAAACATGGGCTTTCAGCAGCACTCTTAATTCACAGTTGCATACATTATGGCACCAACTGTTCTGCGACCAAGACCATGCTGCAAGCAATGCTCAGGTTGGAGAGACTACCATCTCGAGGAACATTTGTGAAAAAGTGTAAGTGAAGCAGGCATACGGCCCTCAGTCACGGGACTGCGGATGCTGCAGGAACTCTAAGTGCATCGCCAGCCAGGAAGCCACTGCCACACCACACTTTATACCACAACTACATAAGAGTATTCAGACTCCTGTCACTTTGTACTAACATTTACCGTCTACAATTTGCAAATTAAATGTTATGTATGTTTCTTTCATAAATAAATCTAATACATTGGACATCATTTTGATGTTCGCATTTTAAAACTTTTGTACAAAGTAAATATATTTTTTTAAAAAAAGCTATCATATACAATACATGGCACTACAATAGTCAATAATAAATTCACATGCAAGGGATACATACAGTTATACAAATACTTGCCCTTATGGCTAGCCTAGCTCTACAAAATACACCTAATTAACTTTTCAAGTCTTAATCTAGAATATGTGTGTGGTGTATATGTATATATATATATTTAATACTACTTTCTGAAATACAATTCTTGGAAATGTTTTTTTTAAATTAGCAATGTAGTAAACATTGTCATCTAGCCCGTAATATAATTTATTGACATTAACGTTATGATACTGCAGTTTGTTGCACGGCAATAAAGGACGTGCAGTATGTTATATATGTACACAATAAGTAGTAATATCTGCAGTAGGAGCAGCACAGTATGGAGAGCGTTCGCTCATCTATATACGTATATACTCTGTACAAAGGTGCCAGTATTCGACAAGTCGCTACTAGCAATATGGCAAGCAATAAGCACATGCAAAGGTTCGGGGCAATCCCCTGTCATCGACCGACGCCCTTCGTGGAGTCGCAGTCGCTCCGTAGAGTCCGACGAAGCGCAGCGACGTGATTACGAAGGGAGCAAAGGAGGAGAAACCACGTCGTGTTGCCGCAATCCCTACGCTAGGAAAACTGCAAGAGCAGACTTTGCTTCAAAATGACACCACACCAGGCCTGTGTGAAAACCCTACGCTCTTCAAATGGTCAACGCGATGCAAACTAAGGCAGCAATGTTGTTAATACTATAATGGCAACAACCATCCTGTACAACTATGCAAGCAAGAATATTTACAAGCACATAGCCTATTGCTCTTAGTTTATAGAATTATAAAAAATATGATTGCTGCTGCAAAAGATGTAAAAACTACAATTCAGAACAGCACAATACCAACATAATATTTAAAAAACTTTGCACGACGTTGACAATTTAACAGATCAGATCAGCCATCACATGTGCTCCATACTAAAACATATGAAACATCACGCACGCGACTGTACACCACACCTATAGTCACGAATCAAGTACTTTCCTTGCACAACTGACGGTATTCACTAGTATTTCCACCATATAACCTCACTGTTAGCAACACTAGGATAATGCCATTAACAGCAGGGATGCCAAATAAGAAACTACCGGTACTTTCCCGAACCAGAGGAGACTGAGCAAACAACAAAAGCTTGCGACACTGTCAACTCATTTATTTGAAACAAACTGCCATTTTATCAATTTGAACAAAATTAAACAAGAAAAACTAGCAGCATCTTACAACTGCAAACATATTGAGATTACAATAAATATAAGTTTTTCTATTAAGTGGTGAAAGCCGTATGCCCAACAATTTGTCTGGATCCAGCTAATTGTGTTTCGCACACACACACGGCAGTAAATGTATTAATAAATAATTCCATTAAAATAAGCGCAGGTCAGGTCTGGGAGTTCCGCAACCCGTCCGCTGGCACAAGTTCAGTTACAAGAACAACGTTGCACAAGCGACTCAAAGAGGTGAGGGCAGGGCAGACCGTAACAAACCACTCGACACGTCATCCTTGCAGGGCGTGCAACTATCCACCACTTCTTTCCTACTTCACACAGGCCTGCTGGGCAACCGACACGACAAGAATGAACACAAGCAAAAGGTCAGAAGGTGAGGAGAATGCCTCCCAGCCACATCAGCTGAAATATTCTACCTGCACTTTTAAGCTGCTACCAAAAAACTATGGCACCAAACTATAATGCAAAAGGTCAGCAGTTCTTTATTTCATGAACACAAACATTTCCCAGGAATAATACAGCAAGCTTCAAAAATGATCCTGCCTCCATCGTAAGTAATACTTTTTTCACCAGGAAATCTGTGAATGGGGCACAGCTACCATGACTGTGTCGAGAGAGGAACTACCAACTTGTGCTACAGTTCTGGTTGCCGTTCCACTGGCCAGCGCCTAGTAAGGTGGCCCCTACCCGCAGCAGTTCACTCACCATGTTGGTAACACTGCCAGGTCCTACTAGCTTTACTAATTCGTGTGTNCCCTACCCGCAGCAGTTCACTCACCATGTTGGTAACACTGCCAGGTCCTACTAGCTTTACTAATTCGTGTGTGACTTTGCCAACATGTAGGAGAACTTACGTCATATTTAGTGTTGACTGAACTTGCATCTCAGTCTGGCGTGACGTACACAAACCAACTGCCTAATGCATTTTATTTCCTGTACTTNTGTTGACTGAACTTGCATCTCAGTCTGGCGTGACGTACACAAACCAACTGCCTAATGCATTTTATTTCCTGTACTTATTGAGTTTACAACACTGTTATTACGACAATGCACAAACACACACAATAAGCATGTATTTTTGGGTTACTGAGCAGAGCATACAGGAGTATGTTTAAATTGAGAGAGTACAGTTCAGCATACCAAAGCCAGTTCCAATTGGAAAACACAACTTCCATTTGATGGAAAATCTGGTTGCTGAATGTAACATTTAACTGAAAACTTTTGAGTATTTATTAAATATTGTAAGTTCTGTTACGTAACAACTAAATCTTTTCTCCTTTTGTACATCTGCTGCTTCTCGCACGATGAAATAACCTCAAAGAAACTGAAGCTACCCAGTAGGAACAACACACTGCAGCAGCACGCGAGGGAATACGTCTTCTGAACCACGTTATGTTCCGACATGCACTACCGGCAGGTGGCAAACCTGCTCACACAGCTGCCAACATCACTGCAAGTAAAGTCTACTAATACAACTCTCTCATTTAATAATTAAAACTGCTACTTTCATTTACTGTTTTTAGCCTTCTTTCTGTGTTATTTCCATGCAACAACTAGACAGAAAATTAAGTACAGATATCTGTAAACATGCTCATGAAGGTGATCAAACACATTTTAAATTGACAGCAGTAACAACACACAAGCCCACCCTCCTAGCACTATCGTGACATCTGACACCTCGCTGGCTTACACATTCAAAGTGCTTTTAACATGATATGTAGTTATCCAACTGTAGTGCGTTTGGCTGGAACTATGCATAGTGCACTTCTGGCGAGCTCATACACGTACTTCCTCCATGAAGACCGACTTTGTTAGTTTTGTAAAATGGCACCAACTTATGTAACATTTAAAAACATAATTCCCTCATTGTTAATATACAGATTACTTTATCGAAAACTTGGAAAGGGGCTTGCACGACCTTCACATTTTGTCATGTACTGTTACAGATGTACGGCTCGGAAGTTGACACATATTTTGCAAAGTAAATGGGAAGAACTAATTTTTATTGTTGAAACTTGTATAATCAATAACTGCAGAAGATTTGTGGCTACAACACATAAATAAATAAACTAGTATCTTAACTGATATGCGGCGGAACTATTAAGTATGAAACGCAGAAAAAAAAAAAAAAAGAAAAAAAAAGGGGGGGCCATTTGAATATTAAATTACTGCCAATCGCGTATCTGCAACACCAAATAGCTGAAAATAAAGGATAAATGAAAACAAATCAGCAAACTGCAAGGCTCAAGTCCACACGATGCTCCGGTCCGCTAGCACAAGGCCAGGTGGGTGGAACTACTTTAGTTGTATGTTCTGGACATCAGTGCGACCCCACTTCCATCTGAACAACTCACTGCAATCCTTTGCATGATTCACTTGACATTTTATAAAATAAAAATTAAAAAACAAAAATATTTTGGTACTGAAAACCATGATAAATGATGCCAAAGATAGGTTAGGTTATTTTCAAAACTAAAAATATAAAAAAAAAATTAAAAAGTCTGCAATTTGCATTAAAATCCCCAATTCTTAATTTTGGTAGGAAGCACTCAATGAATACATATTTCAAAAGGAAGGAAACATGCCACTAAGCTCCTAATACTATGCAAATGAAACGCAAGTAGGAGAAGTCACAACTGAACTACTTCGTGAAACATGGTAGCCGTAGCCGTGACCCATGTATAAGCAGTACAATCCTGCGACTACGGTGCCACTTGGCCGAGCATCTGTCTCGAGAGAGGAAGTGCGTGGCCTGGCTGCACAACTACCACCCCTCCAGTACATTGTTATGCAACTTTTTACTGACTTTATATAACTATCTTTACCANCCTGGCTGCACAACTACCACCCCTCCAGTACATTGTTATGCAACTTTTTACTGACTTTATATAACTATCTTTACCAGACAAAATGCTATTCAACAACTCAAAAAGTCCCAGTGCTTTTCTTACAAATGTTTCACAAATTTCTTTATGTGAAGAAAGACTGGAAAGAAAATGACCAACTTATTGAGGTTAATTCAAGCGCACACNGTTTCACAAATTTCTTTATGTGAAGAAAGACTGGAAAGAAAATGACCAACTTATTGAGGTTAATTCAAGCGCACACACTCCAGATAGACAAAATATGTGTTAAAATTCTCCGGGAGGAAAAGTAATAGATTGCGCAAATGTACCATTTGTGGAATACATTTAAAAAGTACACTTTATCGATAGTTTGCGATACCCTCTGATGCTCTGTTGTAATGCAACTATGATGCAGACAACAGACACAGTCACAGGTTTAGCGTTGCTTTCTAGTGATGCTCAAAATGAACACGGACCATCCGAGAACTTGTTCATACAAAGAAGTAAATTTATTTTAAAAGTGTTATTTGGAAACGTATTAAGACACAAATACATTCTATAGTTCAAAATTTAATTCAATAAGCAGATTGTTGATTTCAGAAAAGAGCCCACGCATTTCCAAACCTATGCAACACCACAAAAACAGCTGTAAATACATGCCCTACAGAATACCACCTGGAGACAATCAACAGTAACTACAACTTCTGCTGTTATCCTCACAGCGAGTTAGTTACACAAGTGGTCCCTGGAGTGTCCAACGCTTGGTGAAGAGCGGCAAGCATTAACTAACGGTTTGTGCTGAAGTAAATAAATGCAAGTTCACGGAAAGGACAAACATGACTGCCAGCTTTCAACGTGTCCAGATCCTGTACAAAACCAAACGCTGTGTTGCAATAAACCTTTCAGAGCTGCAGCGGTGATTTGTGGTCGAGTAAGAAAAAGAAGAAAGCTTAGCTAATACAGTAAATACTTGATTGTAAGACCTTCCATTGTTCCCTGGGAAAAGGTTGTTGTTTCAGGAGTTGTTACTTCTAAAGTGGAGCTATCTCAGGGCCTCAAGAACAAGAGTTGACTGTATTATGTTCTGTCCCTTAAAATTTTTGCACTTTACACCAAAACATTTTTCGGTAGCTCATACTGCATTTCAAAACTTACGCAGTTCATATAAGATGCACAAAAGTAGAAAAACTCACTATATTTAATTTCTGTTTATTAAAGTCAGCTCTTTGAGAACTTGTCGGCTAACAGTCAGGGTAACTTAACGACGACACCCACTTGCACGGTTCAAACAAGTCCAGAACCTACAATCTCGAGATGCGACTAACATCTTAGCTGAAAGAGCAGTCTGTGTCGACGTTTCCAGAAATACTGCTGTACACGCACATAGCAGTTTAACATAAAATGCAAAGAAAATTAAAAATGTTCAATATATAAAACCTACTTCAATAAGACAGATTTGCTCTGACACAATGGCACAATCTTTCTTGTGTTTACGTCATGAAGATTTAGGCAGGTATTGTCACGTACTGATGTAAAGAATTGTGCAAGTTTCTAAAATGGAAATGCTGAGTAGAGAAAGACAACCTCCGAGACTCAGCACTAGCCGTCGTCAGAGCCTACTGGTGTCGTGTTGCTGGAGCTGCCACTTTACTGCGCAGATTGCCAACACTTCCTACACGTGGTCCACATCCCTTCAGGAGGACCTACTAGCCTAGGAGGCAACCAGAGCCATAGCACATGCCTACTGCTCCAAGCTTTGCCGACAGCCTCAGTAGGAGGACAGCACGCCATTGGGGGTGGGCACGACG
>NQII01002423.1:267342-288443 GCA_002778355.1 Clitarchus hookeri | reverse complement strand
CTTGGCTGGGTGCCCGCCTGCTGGGTGCTGGCAGCGCCCTCCGCCGTGTGCTTGCGCAAGTGACGCAGCATGTTTCCCTTCTCCACGAACGTCTTGCCGCAGTCGGGACACGCGTGCGGGCGATCCCCCGAGTGACTGCGGCGGTGCGACACCAGGTGCCCCTTGCACATGAAGTCCTTGGGGCACAGGTCGCAGCGGAACGGCCGCTCGGCAGCCGCGCCCTTGTTGTGCGAGCGCTGGTGGAACAGCAAGTTGCCCTTGAGGGGGAACGCCTTGCCGCACTCCTGGCAGGCGAACGGCCGCTCCCCGGTGTGGCAGCGCATGTGGTTGATCAGGTGCTCCTTGCGCGTGAACGGCTTGGAGCACACGTTGCAGCAGTGCGGAGTCTCCCCGGTGTGCTGCCGGAGGTGGTTCGTCAGGTGCTCCTTCCGCGTGAACGATTTGTTGCAGAATTCGCAGCGATGCGGAGACTCACCTGTGTGGATGCGCACATGGTTGGTGAGATGCTCTTTACGGGTAAAGGATTTCGAACAGAAGTGGCAGCGATGGGGGGATTCGCCCGTGTGCTGGCGAACGTGGTTCGTAAGGTGCTCTTTCCGAGTGAAGGACTTGGTACAGTACTGACATTTGTGTGGCGACTCACCTGTGTGCTGGCGAACGTGATTGACCAGATGATCTTTACGAGTGAACGCCTTGGGGCAGTACTGACAGCGGAACGGGGTCTCGCCAGTGTGCTGGCGAACGTGATTTACCAAGTGCTCCTTGCGAGTGAACGACTTGGAGCAGAAGCCACAGCGGTGAGGTGACTCACCGGTATGCTGGCGAACGTGGTTCAGAAGGTGCTCCTTGCGAGTGAACGTCTTGGAGCAGAAGTCGCAGCGGTGGGGAGTCTCCCCGGTGTGCCACATGATGTGGTTCGTGAAGTGCTCCTTGCGCGTGAACGACTTGCCGCAGATCTCGCAGCGGAACGGCGTGTCGTTGGTGTGGGACCTCATGTGGTTGGCCAGATGCTCCTTGCGAGTGTACTTCTTGCCGCACACCTGGCACGCGTGGGGGGTTTCGCCTGTGTGCCACATTACATGATTCATGAAGTGTTCTTTTCGTGTGAAAGATTTCTTGCAAATGTCACATCGATGAGGGGTCTCACCAGTATGCTTCCGAACGTGGTTCACCATGTGCTCTTTGCGCGTGAACGTCTTGGCACAGTACTGGCAGCGATAGGGAGTCTCGCCAGTGTGACAGCGCGTGTGGTTGTCCAAGTGCTCCTTGCGAGCAAACGACTTGCCGCACACAGAGCAGGCGTACGGCTTGTCAGTCGCGTGCCTCTTGGTGTGCCGCTCCAGACTGGCGGCGTTTGCAAACACATGGAAGCACACGGCACATGTGTACATGCTGCCCCCCAGGTGACATTTTCCATGCCGCGTCAGCTCTGTGGCACACGTGAACGCCTTCCCACATACCTGTAACAGCCAAACATGTGCACACATCACTAGTAACTGACCTAGTGCTGTCTCTGCTCAGCCAACATTACTAACTAAACAGTGGGCAATTCTTAGCTCACAAATTACATTTATAAGTCTATTATATAGTATGTTAAACATCAAGTTTATCATCATTTAGAATATTTTAATTTACCACATTTGCAAACGCAAAGCGATTTAAATCAACAATTACAAACACAGTAGTTATTATTCGCTTAGTTTAACATACTTATTATCAAACTGAACTGCTACATTTGAAGCCAATTTTAATGTTTATATTTTATGCTCTACATTTTATATCTAAAAATCACAAGGCAAAAAAATTATGTTTAATTGCAACATAATTTTTATTTTTAGATGTCAAATTTAGGAGTGTTTTTTCACATCCAGTAGAAACAGCCAAAGCCATAAATCCATAGGAAATCACACAAAAGTGTTAAATCATTTTGAAATATAATTTAAAAAATACACTACACAAAAAAAAAGCATTTGAATACAAAAAAAAGTGAACCTTTGACATTTGCAGTTGCAACCATGTACAGTTCGCAGCACTGCAGACAACTACGCCATTTCGTAATCGCGGAGCAGTGGAACGGACAACAGTGTGAGTTTGAGATAAAAATGTTTTACAAGAACAATGGTAGTTGTAAGATGCGCAGAGGGAGACTGGGTTGGGTTCCCTTGAAACATATGATACAAACCCGGATAAAAAACTTTGAAGAGGCTAGATCTGCTCCGAAAAAGAAACCTGCAGGACGACCAATATGTGCTTGTACTCTACAGAATATCGAAGCTGTATGCATTTGGAAGCAAGCAGATGCGGTCCGGTTGTCCCAACAGAGTTTTTGCATAATTTCTCATTTTGATTTAAAGTTTCACCCTTACAAGCTGCAGGTGATGCAAGAACTGAAAGAGAACGATCACCAGTTGCAATTAGAATTCTGTCACAAACACAAATGAGTACAATGAATTTAGGAACAAGCTGTGGATGTCTCATGAGGCCCATTTCCATCTCGCAGGTTACGAGAACTAGCATAACTATCGTTACTGGGCACAGCAACCTTAAAGGTGTTCATGGCAGCAGCTAGAAGAGTGGTGTACGGTTTCGTCACTCGGGTCGTCTGACCTTACTTCCTCGAAAATGAAGAGCGGACCACATAGACTGTCAATTCAAACCAGTATGTTGAGATGCTGCTTGCATCTACATTGAAGAATTCTGAGCAACTTCACCAAGTCTGGTTTCAACACGATGGTGCAACATCACACATTGCAAGGCAATCTATGGCAGCTTTGCGAGAATTGTTCAGTAACCACGTCGTCAAGATACTGCGACATTCCCTGGCCCCAAGGTCACCCCATTTGTCTTGTGGGGCTACCTTAAGAGTCCGATCTACACGACTCTGTCAAGGACACAGAATGAACTAAAACAAAGAATTCTAAATGAAATTCGTGGTATTCCACTGAGATTTTGCAGCGAGCAATAGGGAACCTAAAAGGTAGTAAGGAAGAATGCATACATAGAGGATGCCCCCAGCTGGATGAACTTTTCAGACATTGATAATTGTGATTACAGTCTCTTAAATGGCAAGTTGTAATGGTTCACTTTCTGTTTCACTTTTTTTGTAGGATTTCTTCTATTTTATGGGGTTTTACAAAAGTTTTCTTTTGGTCATCCTGTATTAGTAAAAATGATCTTAAAACAGACAGTTTAATATTTCTTGTTCACTTTGCTTTCAACCTGCACACTAATTGTACTTTTTAAGACAATAAATGTAAATGTATACCTTCTATGATAAGACAGAAAAGGAAAAACACGACAAAAATGAATTTCCTTAAAGATATCTATCACTTGCAGCACTAACACAACAAACATGTACACTAATACCATGTATGGGTATCCAATGATACAAGACACCAGCGCTACATCTACAAGACATGTGACTATCACCAGCAGCTTGCAGTTCGCAACACATACCATGCCACTCCACTACGGGACTGCCCAACAACTTCATTCGTCAACCACTACTTTCGCCAGTCATTCTACACTATACACTACAATCTCACACACAGTTTGCCACCGTGGTAAATGAACAAAGGTGTTAATGTAGACAGATACATGAACAATGAGCATGCTTGATCACGCGGCAGCAAGTTGTGGATTCTCTTCCGACCAGCGATGGGAATGGCATACCCGAGTGATTTTACAACATTCATCCAGGTGGAGCAGTGCCTTGGCACGAGTTTCTCCAATTCCTTGTCCATTACATTGACAACTTCATGTATTCTGGCACTGTGTATAAAAACACACCAATCACACTGATGATGGCAACAAAGGCCTTATAATAGATTTCATGGGCTGTGTTAAAAAAATATTTATTATTTATCTGAGGTTTCTTATTTACGTGATGCACCACGTTAATATCCTATGAAACCACAATGTGAATGAAAATGAAGGAAAAGACACAAATTAGAACAGCCATTTCAATATGTTATTGTATATATAATATAAGTATAGATGCAGATTTTTGGGGAGTGCGGACAATAGTGCAAGCTTTCTTGAGTTTTTTCGAATTCCGTGTGAAGTCTTATATCTAAATAAATTTCAGAAGTTTCAAGTGTGTCAGGAATGAAAACTGTTAAATTTCAGTGCGAGCATATCTAATTTTTAGGTTACTCTTTGGCTATGTCTTAACAAGTATTTAGTATATCGCAGGTTAATAGTAATTGAATTGACCATGGGGAGAGAATATTTTCAGTGGCAACGATCCTATAGGACATACTGAGGCGATAAAAGCCATGGAATACCTCCTAATATCGTGTCGGACCTCCTTTTGCCCGGCGAAGTGCAGCAGCTCGACGTGGCATGGACTCAACAAGTCGTTGGAAGTAACCGACAGAAATATTGAGCCATGCTGCCTTAATAGACGTCCATAATTGCGAAAGTGTTGCTGGTGCAGGAGTTTGTGCACAAACTGACTTCTCGATTATGTCCCACAAATGTTCGATGGAATTCATGTCGGGCGATCTTGGTGGCCAAATCATACGCTGGAATTGTCCAGAATGTTCTTCAAACCAATTGCTAACAGTTGTGGACCGGTGACATGGCGCATTGTCATCCATAAAAATTCCATCGTTGTTTGGGTACATGAAGTCCATGAATGGCTGCAAGTGGTCTCCAAGTAGCTGAACATAACCCTTTCCAGTCAATGATCGGTTCAGTTGGACCAGAGCACCCAATGCATTCCATAAAAAAACAGCCCACACCATTATGGAGCCACCACCAGCTTGCACAGTTCCTTGTTGACAACTTGGGTCCATGGATTCGTGGGGTCTGCGCCACACTCAAAACCCACCATCAGCTCTTACCAACTGAAATCGGGACTCATCTGACCAAGCCACGGTTTTCCAGTCATCTAGGGTCCAACCGATATGGTCACGAGCCCAGGAGAGGCGCTGCAGGCGATGTCGTGCTGTTAGTAAACGCACTCGAGTCGGTCTTCTGCTGCCAAAGCCCAATACAGCCAAAGTTCGCCGCACTGTCCTAACGGACATGTCCGCCGTACATCCCACATTGATTCCTGTGGTTATTTCACGCAGCGTTGCTTGTCTGTTAACACTGACCATTCTGCGCAAATGTCGTTGGTCTTGGTCATTGAGTGCAGGCGGTCGGCCACTGCGTTGTCCATGGTGGGAGGTTATGCCTGAAATTAGGTATTCTTGGCACACTCTTGACACTGTGGATCTCGGAATGTTGAATTCCCTAGCCATTTCCGAAATGGAATGTCCCATGCGTCCAACTACCATTCCGCGTTCAAAGTCTGTTAATTCCAGTCGTGCAGCCATTATCATGTCAGAAACCTTTTCACATGAATCACCTGACTACAAATGAACGCCCAACCAATGCACTACCCATTCATACATTTTGTATGCGATACTACTGCCATCTGTATATTTGCATATTGCTATCCCATGACTTTTGTCACCTCTGTGTACACTGGTCGTAAGTAATAAAATTAGGTGCATTGTAACGTTTATAATGCTTTTTGGCCAGCCACATGGTTAGAAAGAAGTTGCAAAATGCCTTCATTTATAAATTGACAAATTGTTGTTTACTTGCAGTGTACCAAAGCTAAATATTTGGTTTGAATGTACAATTTGTCTCTACGTAACATAATTGACGTTCAAACCATTTTCAGTTGGGAGGTGAATACTTCAGTGTTTTTGTTGACAATGTTGGTAATTTTAGCAGGAGTCTGCATTTCATTAAAAGTTTACCAACTAGCTCCAGAAAAGTGAATTCATTGAAAACTTGCAGCAGACTGTTTCCTGGAGCACAGGGCACACCAGTTCATCTGCTTCGCACGGTTTTACCAGCTTCATACACACAATATTACCACATANAAAACTATTGAGATTGTGTGCCAACTGCCAACTAGCTGCAGAAAAGTGAATTCCTTCAAAACTTGCAGCAGACTGTCTCCTGGAGCACAGGGCACACCAGTTCATCTGCTTCGCACGGTTTTACCAGCTTCATACACACAATATTACCACATATGTACAAGGCAGTTAAAAACTTATGAAATAGGTAAATTGGCGAGACATCTGTGCTTGCTATGGCTTGTGTTCCGGGAAGAACACATTTTATACGAATTTGCTTTCCTGAGGTCATTTGTGGACATTAACACTTTTGGAGTATCTCTGCATTTGTAGTGGTGGTATTTCCCCCATTTTTACAACTTTTTGCCCCACAATTTGCGTGATCTTCTAAGCCTCCCCACTATTGTGATTCATAGTACGTACTCTGAATGTGCAAGGGTTTAAGAAAGGTCAGTTTGTGAATAGTGTTTGGAATGTCGCACACGCGTGCAAATATATGGGCGCGCCGGCTCCCCACATGCTTTGCACACACTGAGATGACAGTTGCATTCATGGCATCAGTTTGTACGCTTTGTAGTGCAAGGTTAACATGTTTAAACAAACAGTTCAGAAAATTGTGCTCTCTGGTTCCCCAACTGCTGAGCAACGACTTTTTGAGTCATATTGTCACAAGAGATGACACATGGGTGTCATACGTGACTCCAGAGTCAAAACAACAATCCATGGACTGGCGACACACATCATTCCAGCTCAAAGTGAAAGCAAAACAGACCCTTACAGTGCAATATCATGGCAACTGTGTTTTGTTAGAGGACTTTCTGCCACGAGGATAAACAATTAACACAGCAGCCTCCTGCGAGAGCAGCGTGACCCTATGGAAAACTTGTTGAGCTATCCATAACAAACTGCGTGGAATGCTGTCAGCCAGCGCCGTACTGCTTCACGACAATGCAAGGCCACATTCTGCAGCTCAGACGCACGGGCACATACACTCGTTTGGCTGCGAGATCATTGATCATCCGCCATACAGTCCAGATCTTGCGCCTAGCGACTACCACCTCTTCCGCTATCTGAACCTTCCTGGGTGGCATGCATTTAGACACTGACGAAGACTTGAAAACGACAGTCAATAACTGGCTATCATTACAGGCACCACAGTTCTAGGACAACTGTATCCAAAAGCTTGTTGTTCGTTATGATAAATGTATAACCCGCAAGGAAAATATGTAGAAAAATAAAGCATTTTATGTAAAAGCAGAAAATGTGGGTTATCTTCCATAATTAAAACTTGTGTCGTTTTCACTACAAAATGAATGTTACTTAAAAAATAACACTCGTAACAATATGCCTAGGTGATTATTTTTTAGCAAGATTGGTAGGTACAATTCTCTAAAAATCCCCCCCCCCCTTAATTTTTAGAAAAGCTCCAATTCTTTGTAACTACCTATTCCATTCATTTGTGATGCCTCCCTCAATTTGGACATGGGTATTTGTGAATTATGTATTACAAATGGAGGCGGCAAGTTTACATGTTTCAGAGATTGTGGATAAACTATGCACTTAGATACCTATTTGGAGTCATCATGCAATAATGACTTCTTTCTCAATGGTTATTAGAAAACATCTCAAATACGGTTGGAGGCATTTTCAACAAAAAGACTATATGCCTAGTCCTTTCGCCATTCTAAGATTAATTTTTGTGTTTCATGCCAATGACATTGGTGCATAAACATAAAGGATTTCAATTCTCGGATTACTCACTACTTGTGCAGGACTTCATGCATATCAATTCACGTACTTTGTCCAATTCTTAAAGCAAACCTATATGTTGAAGCATAAATGAAGAAAAACACTAGCGGATGAAGGCATTATGCTGGAATCTCATAGACCCAACAAGCACAACACAACCGTGATAATTAGTTATATAGTTTCACACAAATTATGCAGAGATGGAAAAGCGTGAGCTAAGTTCGTGAATGTGACGAGGGGTGGGGGTGGGAGTGAGGGAACTATGTCTGTGGCGTGGGGCAGCAAACTGGGAAGGAAACACGGTCAGTAGAGGAGGGCAATGTGTTGAGGAGGAACATCAGGACCACATGGGATGAGGAAAAGTAGAGAAGGTGCAGTGGGAATGTTGTGGAGTTGATTAACAGCAGAGAGAGGGAGATCAAACACAGGATCACGAGGATTGAGGAAGTGGTTAATAGTGAGGTGTACATGAGTAACTTAGCTGGGAGGTTGGAGAAATTAGAGAAGGAACTATCAGAGGCTAGTGGAGAAGTAGGTTAGAGAAGCTGAGGTAGGTAGTAGCAAACAGCATGGAGAGGGTAGTCAGTGGACGGCAACAAGCAGGGAGATCTAGGCAGTGCAAGGTGGGAAGGCAACAGACAAGGGATAGTGTGGGTACATGGCGTGAGCAGGAGGTGGTGGGCCAAAAAGAACAGAAGGGATGTATTGAATGTAGGTAGAGACAGGGGACAAGAGAGACTGCAGAGGAAAGGAACATAGGTGGTGTTCACAGGCAGTTCTATCATTAGGAATGTTGAATTGAGGGGAAGCATTTGGAGGTGCAAAAATAAAGGATCAGAATGAAAGAGTTGGAAGATTAAAGGGAAGTGAGGCAGTGAAGATGGTAGCAATATATCTTTTAAGGAAGTGAGTAATATGAAACATGTTGGACATTATTATTGTGACAGTGATTGATTTATGTGACTCGTTCCTGTACCTACAGTTTCCGACGGACGGTAGCACATCGGCATACCCAACCCCGCCTTCAAGTATACTGTTCAAGCCTAGTCAAACATCACGCACCAAACCAGAGTCCCAGCATCAGCAGATGAGTAAGTCCCCAAAACAGTGATTCAAGGCACGTCTGCAGTATTTTGTAGGTAGTGTGTGCAGAGCACTCTAACATACAAAAAGCGGTAATTATTGAGTTTAGGGGCTTTTCTGAGAAAAAAAAAATATATATATTTTTTTAAATTATGATATATTCCTACTCTACTAATCACGTAGAACACGAATATACTAGGGGCGTAGCTTTAAAATAAGTACAACATATTAAAAAAAAAAAAATGAACAAAATTGTGAAATGAGCAGTATAGCNATGAACAAAATTGTGAAATGAGCAGTATAGCTAGGTTGTTTACGTTTCTGAATGAAACATTCTAGACCAACAAAAGTTGCTTTAATGGGTTCTGCAAAGCTTACCTTGTTCATATTCAAGAGGGTGTAATCTTAAAATAAGTAGAACATATTTTAAAAACTTGCGAAATATGTTTGTATACGCCTATTAACATCAGAGGAATTATACCAGCCCCCTACCTAGGTGAGTCAATTTACATTCTTTTGGTGTGTTTACGGTTCCTTAAGGTCCCTACAATCCTACATTCGGAGTTTAGTGTAAAACCCTACTATCCTAGGTTAAGTAAAATCCAAAAATCCTAGGTTAGTGTAAAACCCAACAATCCTAGGTTAGTTAAAAAATGTAAAACAGTGATTCACCCATCGTGGGGTTAGGTTCTGTTAGGTTAGGTGGGCACATATTACGAAATTANAGTGATTCACCCATCGTGGGGTTAGGTTCTGTTAGGTTAGGTGGGCACATATTACGAAATTAGTCGGATGTTAATGTCCCTAGTATATTTGTGTTCTGCATCATTAGTAGAGTGGAAATATACAATTTTCTGTGAATTATTTTTATCTTTACAGAAAAGTCCCTAAACTTAATACTTACCCTTTAAAATAAATTACACACAATTATTATGCATTTTACTCTACAATTTCCTTGATCTTCATAGCCCTCCCCACTAGCGTGTTTGATATAATGTACTGCAAATATCGTAATTCCCTTATTAAATAAGTGTACAGTGCAATTGGTAATGAAGATTTATACCATTTTCCGAAACTTTTATTTCTTCGGAAAAGCCACGATTCTCAACAATTAACAAATTTACCTTTGCATGCCTTAGCTCTGATGGCAGCAATATTTATAACCACCATCATCCCTAACTTTCCTGTGTTCCCACTGCCTTTTAAACTAGCTTAGTCTATCAGTACCTTATAAATTATTCCAAAAAATTTTACTCTACATATTGCATGAGAACTGTCCTGCTATAAATTCACGCAGTCACGCTGAAAATATATAACTATCATGTCGTGCTGAGTTTGTTGTAGCTAGGCAACTCCAGCAGTAAGAATTTGTAAAGAACCAGTTTTTTCATGCATGAAAGTGCTGTTATGCACTTATATTTCACAAAGTTTCATCATAAATGCAATTTGTCAATGGAAGGAGAAGTTATATACACCATTCTGCATTAGAGATTAATTGACCCAGAACTTCATCCAATAGTGTATTACGCTCGCAACAGAGACAATGTAAGTACAATCTAGAGCGCGAGTGAACAACCAATCAATAGGTATAATACGTAGGTAACTTTAGTAAACACGGACCGGGCAGTGGAGAGCTTCGCAGGAGCCCGCCTTACCTTGCGACGGTTGTTACGGCTGTACTTACTGTTACACAGAGGAACTACACCCCACGAAGTATACGTCAACAAACACAACACTCATCAAGCAGACGTGAGGGGAGGGGTCGTTGTGCGGTTATCCAAGCTCCGTTGTGACGCCGATGGAAGACCACTTCTCTAACGCACAATGCTCCCACACGTCGTCTTTACACTGGTACTACAGTCCGCAGGTAGCAGTTCGCCTCACACTTCATTATACACTTCTTGTTTGTATGTCAAACATGAAACATAGGTTAAGGCTGCAGCCACGGACGTCAAAACATTTCGCCATACGCACGTGCGCTCAGTTTAACACACCTCCACGTCTATTAACGTAGTTCATTCAAATTGTTCTTATAAAATACGTTTGCAGCAGCAGCGAGCACAAAACGTCTGGTCGACGTCGCTTTAATCAGCCATTTTGTAACACAACAAAACAAACTGCAAGAAAGTGATGTCCTCAACACCACATCTGAGAACTATCTAACACATTTCGTTGTTAATTAATCACGCCTAATATTACATTTCAAAACTGCGCCCGGCAAGCTACTCTCATAACAAACATACTTAAGACACGGAGTTAATTCTCGCAGCCGACCAAGGTAATTTCATAAACAGTTGGTATCCCTGTAAGTTCTGCTCCGCGTTGTTGCTGCACGTACGATAACTTCGTATTTGTTATGTCATGCAACTCAACAGTGAAGGCACAGTTTGAGACACTAAACGTAATGAAACTCCTGCGCCTGAACAAATGTTCTTGTTTGACTATGTTATTTACCTAATCCCTTCATACCCGACACAAGTTTCTTGGTTTTGGTGTTTTCAATAAAAATAAATTACGCTTTGCTACCATTTCATAAATCCTCTGTTATCAAAACTGGGCATATTAGCGAATTTCTCATTTCACGGTAGCGGTTTTATATGTAGTAAGTAAAGGATATATAAAGAAATGACATTCTGTATTTTAAGTTTTTTTTGTTCTAGTACGAGAATTTTCGGCACTTCGTACGAGAATTAAACAAATGTTAACAGCAGTAGTGGCCACAATCAGACGCTAATAGGGTTGAACGACCAACGTACGGTTTTTTCATCAGCATGTGCACAGTCGCAGTCACGCCTCGGGTATTTAAACTAGCGATGGACAAAATCGAATTATTCTCGAAATCGATTTTCATTNCACAGTCGCAGTCACGCCTCGGGTATTTAAACTAGCGATGGACAAAATCGAATTATTCTCGAAATCGATTTTCATTATAATAGTCTCGTTTGAAATCGAATGAATCATTCATATTCCAAACATTAGGTTTCTTTCTGCATTCGCTATTTGGTATAAACAAATGAACTTGCTTGCTGCTGCATGCTAACAGTTAAAAAGCGCATTCTTAAAGCAAATTAATGAAAGGCGTTTTTTTTTTTTGCAGAAGTGATGGCACTTGTGTTTATAAAGAAGTTGTGATNCACAGTCGCAGTCACGCCTCGGGTATTTAAACTAGCGATGGACAAAATCGAATTATTCTCGAAATCGATTTTCATTCTAATAGTCTCGTTTGAAATCGAATGAATCATTCATATTCCAAACATTAGGTTTCTTTCTGCATTCGCTATTTGGTATAAACGAATGAACTTGCTTGCTGCTGCATGCTAACAGTTAAAAAGCGCATTTTTAAAGCAAATTAATGAAAGGCGTTTTTTTTTTTTGCAGAAGTGATGGCACTTGTGTTTATAAAGAAGTTGTGATTTTTGTACTAAATATGTAGCATTTAAAATTATTGAAAGTTATTTATATAGTGACATTTTTATATATTTTTGTGACGGTGTAATATTTGTTTCTGATAACACAATATGAATCGCAGAAACCGTTCTGTTGTGTGGAACTATTTTGTTAAGAACTTGGATTCAACTTGTGTGATTTGTCAAATATGCAGAAAGAGCTTGAAGTATTTTAGTAATACTTTGAATTTACAAACACATTTACACAAATTACATCCTGTTTTAATGTCCGATACATTACTATCTGAAGTAGAAGGCGATTGTGAAATGAATTCATGTTTAGGCAACAATACTGCAACTACCAGTGCATCTTGTTCGTCACACTAAGGTAGACCAACCTTCCCGCAGCAAACTACAGTCCAGACGACTGAGTTATCTAATGCAGCCGCTGCAACTAATACTAAAAGGCAACAGGGGAAGCGGCCCAAGCAACTCAGACTGTACGGTTCCACTTCTAAAGATTTCACACAAGCACACAGGTCTGAAATAGATAAGGTACTAGTGAAAATGACAGCAAAAGATCTGCAGCCCTTGTATATCGTTGAAAATCAGGGGTTTCTAGAATATTCTAAGAAACTGGAACCAAAATATACACCTCCAAGCAGGAAGATGATGTCAACGAAACTCTTACCTGACATGTACAACTATGTGCGTAAAACTGTAGCTGATACTTTGCATGCTGCATCATGTTGCTATAACAACAGACGTGTGACAGGAGAAAATGCGACATTGTACCTGACAGCTACAGCCCACTGCATTCCAGAGAGCACATTGCACTCGCTTGTTCTTTCAACCATACCAATTAGAGATAGTCATACAAGCGAGAACATAGCGGCCTGTATTCGTGACATTCTTGTAAGAGTGGGGTGTGTTATCTAAAACTGTTGCTATTGTCACTGATAATGCAGCTAATGTAAAAAAGGCTATTGAAATACTGAAGAAACCTCAGCTGTCATGTGTTGCACACACACTCAATTTAATCGCCACTGATGCAATAAAGGAAAATTTGCAACTGTCCTGCATAGCAAAAAAATGTAGGGCACTTGTGGCTCATTTCAAGATTAGCTCCACTGCAGCCGATAAACTACGTAGCATCCAAAGTCAAATGGGCATTTCACAACTAAAGTTAAAACAAGATGTCTGCACGAGGTGGAACTCGACATTACTGATGTTCGAGAGAATCTTGGCATTAAGAGAGCCCCTTTCTGCAGCAGTTGCATCTTTGCGACGTGCCCCAGAGACACTGGATGCTTTTGAATGGGAACTACTTAGTGAAAGAATTCCTCTTCTGAAACCCATTGAAGTTATGACAGCTGAGCTTTCTGGAGATAAATACCCAACTCTATCAATGGCAATACCACTTGTAAGAGGAGTTCAAGTGTTAATTAAGAAGAAAAATATTCAAAACGAAACAGCAATAAAACTTTAAACTTCACTTCTTTCTGGTTTTTCTAGTCGCCTCAGTCTCTTAGAGAGTAACAAGATATCCTCGGCAGCTACCCTGCTTGATCCACGGTTTAAGATGGAAATGCAAAACATGCACACGAGTCTGTTATGGATGAGCTTGCAGACAATACCAAGGCACGGAAGAAATAATTTCATCTGGCGGTGGAATGGAAACCAATGAGGTGGGGCAAGACTCCATATGGAGCTATTTTGACAGTAAAGTTGCGGGAATGAAATCAACCACAACTCCGGTCAGCAATAACGTAGTAATGATGCAACGATACCTCGAAATGCCCTACCTTGACAGGAAGAGGCACGGTATTCAATTTTGGTCTGCACAACAAAATGTGTACCCAGAACTTCATCATTTAGCTATGAAATATTTATGCATACCAGCCACGTCCGTACCAGCGGAGAGTGTTCTCTAAAGCAGGACAGATGCTGTGTGCCCGAAGAAACAGGCTATCACCTCAATTCGTGGATAAACTAATATTTTTGAACATGAATTCCTGAAATGTTTATTAACTTAGGCTGATTACAGTAACTTAATATATTGTTATATTTATAGTTCTTTAGAAATACCAAGTAAATTACGTAAAGTTATTTTAAAAATTCTAGAATAGTTGTTAGGGTTAGAGGATTATTTGATTTTCCATGAAAATCGATAGCAACAGTGATAAGTACCTATTGGAAAAATTTGTGAATAATTTTGTGCGCTAAGTGTGTGTCTATATATATGTAATGTATATATTATCATGTGTTTGAAACTATTAATAAACATTCTACCAACAATGGGTTTTGCATAAAACTAAATAAGGTAACTAACATTACAAACATTTACATTATATTCTTTTAGTTGTGAATCTGTGTGATTATACAGAGTAGCAGCTTTTCTCAAGGAAATGCCCTAGACCCACAAAAGTAGCATAAATGGGTTCTGCACAGATTACCTGATTAATATTCAGGAGGGCGTAATGGTAAACTGTGTAGAACATATGAAATAAAATAGTTAAAAGTATGAGTAGTTTGTTCGCTTTGTTTACGTCGGACGCCATGATTTTTGGTGAAGTAATGCTTTAGATGCGTGAACAAATGTGCATGGTGTCATCACCTTATTAGGTGTGATCTGTAGACGTCACGGTCTCCCGTATTTTAGTAAGGTGCACGACGGTGGAATTGTACCCACCGTCACCTAGGTGAGTTGATTAATATACTTCCGGTGTGTTTTGCTGTTACTTTAAAACCCTAAAGTCCTAGATTAGACTAAAACCGTAGATTAGATTTAAATCCTACACTCCTAGGTTATATTAAAACCCTACAATCCTAGGTTAGTTTAAAACCCAACAATCCTACGTTAGATTGAAAATGTAAAATAGTGATTAACTCATCATGGGGTTAGGTGGGCACATATTACGAAATTAGTTATACGTTAATTCTCCTAGTACATATATTTGTGTTCTGCGTAATTAGTAGAGTGGAAATATACCACTTTCCGGTTTTTTTTTTTTACAGAAAAGCTGTTACTCTAGATAATTACCTGAATCTGTTCTCACTGCATTGCAATATAAATAATATCTAGTATTTTGTTGAATAAAAAATGATGTGTATTTAATAACCATGTTACAAATCTGAAAATAATTGCTGTATTTGATTTTGAGTGAAGTAGAATCATTGCCGTAGGTGTCTCTGCATTGTCAACATTCTTTTAGTCAATAAAGAAACATTCGCTTTTTGGAAGTGAATAAACAGACAACGAACATTCACTTTGCTGAAGCGAATGATACTTCATTTTAACGAAGTGAATGTTGGGTAAAATTTCGCTTCACTTAAGTTTACCAATATTTTTAGCGCGGAAACTTAAACATACTTCTACTAATCGATCAACAACCTGTATTTATTTGCATTTTTTTTTGTAACAAACCGGGATACATGACATGTTATCATGCTTATTGTTTGGCAAAGTGGTATCAAGTATTAGCACAACATTATTTTTGCAATAAACTGTGTTTAGAAACAAAAGGCAAAATATAGCTATGTTTAAATTTGAATACAAAGATCGCTTACAGTTGCATCTCGTTTCTTAACGACATGAAAAATATACGCAAATAGCTATGTGCTATTACTGCCATCTGTCGTCGAGAACAAAAAATACAAACCGAATGATTTATTCGAATTTAGCAGACAAAAATCGAGAATTAGATTGTTTCACTATAATCAAATTCTCGAATTGTTTTCATTTGATTTTGCCCATCACTAGTTTAAACTATCCATTGCAAACACAGGACACGTTCAGAGGGCATAGCGCTGCAGTAAGGGCTTACCAATGCCGGTTCTCATCAATTAACTACTGCTAGGGAAAGTTGTATCTTTCAAGCATCCATTTGTTTGTTTGTTTATTTATTTTATGATGTGTAGTTTTGCAATATTGGAAATAAATAGGGGCCAGAAGTGAATTTCATACCCAAAATAATAATAATCACAGGTACTGGTGAGACAGAAAATTAGTCATACTTCACGTCCATTCTTAATTTGATTACGCGAACATGTCACTTACAATGGCAATGAACGTATTCCACCAAGATCACAATATACAAGTTGTAAATGACCCAATACATGAATATCACCAGTAGTACCAACTAGTTTTTGAAACATCCATATTTCCAACGTGAAAACTAAACAGGAGCTACAGATACAACTGCAGTTTTGTGGAGGGCGAAAGTCTTCCAACATACTACATCTCAGACATTTATTTGGTACGATGGAAAAACAATACCAGGATTACTTGTCACATCCTCTATACCAAATCTGTACAGTAAAGAAGGCAAAACATAACTTTAGATTCAAACCCTACAATCCTAGGTTAGATAAAAAATGTAAAATGGTGATTCACTCATTGCGGGGCTAGGTTAAGTTAGGTTTGGTGGGCACATGTTACGAAACTGGGTGGACAAATGTTAATTTGAGGGGTTTTTGTATTTTTAGTGACCCACAATTTCCCTGATCTTCATAGCCCTCCCCACTATCGTATTTGTGGTTTGTATTGGTAATACGTTAATGCCCCTAGTAAATTCATGTTCTGTTTAGTTAGTAGAGTGGAAATATACCACTTTCCATTATTTTTTCTTTTATGTTCAGTAAAGCCCCTATTCTCAATAATTCCCATTACAACTTATAGAAGATACTAAGTTAAAGTTAGATTTATTCAATAATCTAATATTTAATTTTAATTACAGTGTTGTATGTTTGCAGTATACAAGTTATTTAAAAACCATGTTGATATGTTACTCGTAGGGTGATTTGTGATTTTTCAAAACATCTGAAGAAACCATGAATGGACTGTATTGATGTTTTCCAATAGATACTTTCCACTGGCGATCCTGGCTCTACCACTCGCTAACAGCCACTGGAACTAGTATCGAGAACCTTGCTTCACGTACTTGATTTCCGCAGCTCACTTGAGACTAGAGTTTATGCACTGCTCTAGGTTGTATTTGGTTACAGTTAAATAGGAAAACGAATTTGCCTTGTATTGTGCGTGAAAATCCTTAAGAGTTTTATGATCAGTAACATAATAACGATAATTATAAGGGAATACATACACATCTAAGGACTGATACGAAAACACATTTATGACACATACTCTGCATTGCTATAATTAATTTAACTTTTTTGTTGAAAACATATTATCAACAATGTTGATTCTATAATTTTAATGCTGTTTTTCTGAAGTAAAGTATATGTTATGGTTTTACATTTCCAAAATATATTTAGATTACCGCCTATCTGGCAATAAATTTTTAGACAATGTTTGGTTTACAAACTAATCACATATTTCAAATAGATAAATGAAATTTCTGAAGACTATTTATTGTACATAATGTTCCACCCTAGCCATTGTTATAAAGCATGCCAAACAGCAGAACTTGCGTTAAACTATATACAAAAACTGTTCCTTCCACGTAGAAATTTTGAAATATGAGCCTGTTGTAATTTTTACTGCAGCTTTTTGGTATTAGTGTGAACCTCCCATTAATTTATCTCTGTCTTTGTACTTCACAAGTGAATTGTTAATGTTTCTTCAACACATGTGTAATTTCCCATATTTTTAAATGCATTCCATGTCTTGAGTTTTTTTTAATGCATCCCAAGACCGTATCGCCCGATGCGATCTCAAGACGAGGTCTGCGTATCGACTAACAATACAGCCCTTACCGGGTTGCCTTGTGAAAAGGACGCCGCATGTCAACTGTGGTAGTGCCCTATCCTCCAGCCTTGGCGCTGTGCTAATTATTCAGAAATAGGGGCTGTTTTGAGAATAAAAGAAAAAATCACAAAGTGGTATATTTCCACTCTACTAATTACACAGAACACAAATTTAATTGGGGCATTAATGTACTATCAATACAAACCACAAATACAAGGGAGGGGAAGGAGGACTATGAAGATCAGGGAAATTGTGGGTCACTAAAAATACAAAAACCCCTCAAATTAACATTTGTCCACCCAGTTTCGTAACATGTGCCCACCAAACCTAGCTTAACCTAGCCCCGCAATGAGTGAATCACCATTTTACATTTTTTTTCTAATCTAGGATTTTAAGGCTTTAATCTAACGTACAATTTTATTCTAATCTAGGACTTTTGGGTTTTAAAGTAACAGTAAACCATACTGGAACTATATGAATTAACTCACCTAGGTAGGCGGCGGGTACAATTCCACTGTCCTCTGCTAATTAAACTACAGTCGTGCATGACTTGCACCTTACCTCACTGGCCATAACACCATGATCTACTAAAACGTCCGAGTAACACCAGCCACATAGACAACTGTAACGCACAGAAGCACTCGTACTTGCACCCTCCACTCTTAAATCACAAGCTTTCGCACGGTTGGATTCGGACGACACAACTCACGAACCGCACTGCATTGCATCTAAACAGCAACTGAATGCAGTTGACGTCTGCGCCGACAGCATTACATGGCGTCCGATGTAAACAAAGTGCTAGTACGTTCTACTTATTTTACCATTATGCCCTCCTCAATATTAAAAAGGTAAGCTGTGCAGAACCCATTTTGTGGGTGTACTATGTTTCCTTCAGAAAAGCCCCTATTCTCAGTAATTACCCTTGTAATATTAATTTCGTATTTTAATACAAATTAAAATCAGTGACAGCAGCGATGTTATGGCAATGGCTGGTATGAAATAGTTCACATTTAAAATATTGTTTTAACGTAGTTTTGTGGTATGCTATTTTTAAATTAAACATCGCCTATTGATATATTTAAATTTTTAGGTATAATGTATTCACAGTAACTTCAAGATTTTCTGAAGCCCTGCTAAAGATCTACTTTCAGGGAGCCGATTATGTATCCTTCCGCAGTATGTAAACGAAACATTGCCATGTGACACCTGTCAAACGTTTTGTAAACAGTGCCATGTGGGAACTACCAAAATTTATTTTTGAAGAGAAACAATGCCATGTAATCTCAACTGTCATATACTTTAATAAAATTCTCCAAATGTCTAAAAAATGCTAATCAATTTAGCAAAATATTGTAATACATACAAAAAGGTAGATTGAAGTAGGTATATATCAGAACTGTTAATGATATAATTTAATTAAAGTTTACTTATTGTATTAAGATTTATTTACATATTTGGTGTAAGGAAAAAGTTAAATTTTACATAATAAACTTTTGGAAGTAGCACTCAGGTTAAAGATTTCACTGTGATAAATGGTACCGTATTTTATCACATATAATTCGCACATTTTATTTTAAAGAATGTATTGAACACTCGGGGTGCGACTTATAAGTGAGAAAAATTCCGCCAGCCCCGCACTAACGTTTCATTTACTACGAATTCACGGCCCGCGGCTCGATTTCCAAACTCTTCAGCGAACAAAATCACTTTAGTTTTTAAACCTGCGGTGTAGGTATATCGCTTTTCCATCAAGAAACTGTCGCACTTCTTCACTGCCACAACATCAAAACAGCACTACGTGCGGCGCAAAGACGACATAAGAGAAATACGTGTAAGTCACGGCTAACATTTGGTACTGAAGAACCAACGCTAATGTGCTGCTATCTCTTACGCTCCACAAAAAGCTTTCGAAAATAATCGATTGTTGACCAAAAATCGATTCCTTTTCATTCTTTTAAAATATATTTTTCTGTTAAGGATTGCGAAGGGAATTATGTAACGGAAATATTCAAATGCCTTTCTATATTTTGCACGTTTATTTACAATTTACGAAGATAAACTGCGGAAATAACAACGCTAATACTAAAATTACGTCTTAACCTAGAATTATCTTATAAGTAGANGATAAACTGCGGAAATAACAACGCTAATACTAAAATTACGTCTTAACCTAGAATTATCTTATAAGTAGAAATACGGGTTACGTTAGTTTTATAACCACAATTCAGCGTCTCCAATATCCAATATGGCGTGGTTATACTTCTGAAAAAAACGTGCCCAAACGGACAAGATGGAGTGTATGAGTCCGCTGGACAGACACTGAAATTTATTTAATTTCAATTAATAACAGTGAAATCTTTACCCATGAGTGCTACGTAAAAATGTAAATATATAGTTTAGCAATATTAACTTTACAATTACGGCATTAAATTTATACATATTAATATTTAACCTACGAACTATTTCTTTTCAGCTATAACCAACATGTCCCTTCAAAATCCGTTGTTAATTCGTACGGACTTTTAACAAATTATTATAATTTATTGAAAAAATATACTTAAAACTTAAAACAACCAATTTATATAGTGCTTCAGTGCTAAAAGCAAGACAAAACCTTTTTCTATATACAATTTTTTTATAACCAATTGAACATGTAACTCCTAGAGTGATTTTTCAAAGGTTCTTTTCAAAAGTATTGAAGATACCGTGAATGGATTATAGCACTAATGAAAAAAGATTTCATTGTTGCTGTTGACAATGCCAGCACAAATTACGGTGCGTATGCCCTAATGACGTTGTGTAATCTTTTCCGTCCAAGGAAGAAACTTGACAAGCGGAGCGGAGCGTGTCACACACACACACACGCGCGCTCTCTCTCTCTCTCTCTCTCTCTCTCTCTCTCTCTCTCTCTCTCTCTCTCTGCGCCATAGCCTGCAGTAAGCAACCCCTCCAGTATTCGCCTAGAGTAATTTTGGGAAACCTGGCCAGACTGCAGTTCAAACCCATGTCGTCCTGAACGTGAGTCCATTTGTTTACCACTAACTTTTAAGTATGTTTCACTTTAAAGTACATCTTTCAAAACCTTACCAGATGTAATATCATTAAGCACTTGTTCAGTATATTACAATGTTGCCTGTGTCTAGATATTGCTTTTGCAAGCTAGGCGGCACACAGCTGGCATGCGTTCACGCATGTAGCCAGGATTTCAGCCAGGAATAAAAAAGTTATTAACATGAAAATATTTAATAGCTTAGTAAAAATATTTCACACAATAAACATTTACTAAAATTTATAGTGAAAAGCAACGTATGAAAA
>NQII01002423.1:211005-267173 GCA_002778355.1 Clitarchus hookeri | reverse complement strand
ACCAAGTCCTTACTAGTCTCTAGCAGGGCTGCCAATTGCCTCCCCTCTTTGCATTTCCATCATGCAACATGGAACTTTATGCAGTCACACTACTATTTCAACAAAAGAAGATGTGTAGCAAAGTTCAACACAGCTGTCGCCCTGGTTCCACATCTATCTGGTTAGTACAGTTTTATAAAAAGCAGCCTGATAAGCCCCTCAGTTATGTTGGGGGCTCCAAACTGATGTTTTTAATATCACCCCATGATTTCTTGAAACTATCGTTCCTCATTCATTTCAGATGTGCAATCTTTTAGAAGGTAAACACATTGAGAACACGCTTGGTAGTTTTGTCCATAACTCATTCCGAAAGGACCGTAAAGCATTTCAAGCACTAGGTTAGAGATAGTCTTTACCAACCCAGATGAGGCAACCACTGCAGGCATGAAACACGTTAAATAAATGCCTGGTCTTTGTTCCTATGTGCAGATCATATACACTATCATACATTCCTGTGTGGAGATCAATTACACTATCATACATTTTTTCACAATAAAATTAGCATTGGGTCTCTTCCAAAACTTTTTTGGTTCCCATTCGATTCTTGTTCTGTTATTACATTAATAAGCAGACATAGGTCAAGGGTTCAAAACTACACAACGTTCTTTCTTATATACACAGAGGTGACAAAAGACATGAGATTGTAATATGCAAATATACAGATGGCAGTAGTATCACGTACAAAATGTATAATGGACAGTGCATTGGTTGGGCTTTCATTTGTAGTCAAGTGATTCATGTGAAAAGGTTTATGACGTGAACATGGCCGCACGACGGGAAATAACAGACTTTGAACGCGGAATGGTAGTTGGAGCTAGATGCATGGGACATTTCATTTCGGAAATGGTTAGGGAATTCAACATTCCGAGATCCACAGTGTCAAGAGTGTGCCGATAATACCTAATGTCAGGCATAACCTCCCACCATGGACAACGCAGTGGCCGACCGCCTGCACTTAATGACCGAGACCAACGACGTGTACGCAGAATGGTCAGTGTTAACAGACAAGCAACACTGCGTGAAATAACTGCAGGAAACAATCAAACCCTACCATCAGAGCTGATGGTAGGGTTTGAGTGTGGCGTAGACCCCACAAATCCATGGACCCAAGTTGTCAACAAGGAACTGTGCAAGCTGGTGGTGGCTCCATAATGGTGTGGGCTGTTTTTACATGGAATGGACTGGGTCCTCTGGTCCAACTGAACCGATCATTGACTGGAAAAGGTTATGTTCAGCTACTGGAGACCACTTGCAGCCATGTCACCAGGCCACATCCGTTAGCGATTGGTTTGAAGAACATTCTGGACAATTCCAGCAAATGATTTGGCTACCAAGATCGCCCGACATGAATCCCTACGAAAATTTATGGGACATAATCGAGAAGTCAGTTTGTGCACAAACTCCTGCACCGGCAACACTTTTGCAATTATGGACGTCTATAGAGGCAGCATGGCTCAATATTTCTGTCGGTTACTTCCAACGACTTGTTGAGTCCATGACACGTCGAGCTGCTGCACTTTGCCGTGTAAAAGGAGGTCCGACACGATATTAGGAGGTATCCCATGATTTTTGTCACCTAAGTATAAGTGAAATATGATGTACACTAAAATTCTATGCAAGAAGTTAAATACTTGTTTTGCATTTAAATGTTTTCGCTAGTGGAGGGACAATTCCACATATTTACTGATAGTGATTCCTGAATCAATTACAATATCCTTCTTTCAATTCTCGATTCTGGACTCAATTCCATCTTACTATGTATTTAATAATAACAAAAATTCTGAATTGGCAGAAAAGTGTGGTTACAAATACAGTAACATTTTTCAGTGGGTCAATAAAATGTTATAAGCAGGAAGCAGTATTACACCGGCAGGGACACAGCAAGCGAAACAAAATTCCAATGTAATCATTTAGTATATAAATAGCTAGTCACGTTCAAAATCATTTGATGCAAAAATATTGGTGATCTGAATTCCATGGACTATAGCATCTTCAATTAATGCACAATGACATGCATTCTGAATGCTTGCTTGCTCGCTCATCTACTCTTGGTTATCTTACTCATTTTCAGGACCATCACCTCCAAAATCGTTAATATTTGAAGTATAAACTGTTTTCTGTATCTTTTTGTAGGCTACTGCATTGTTAATGTCTGAAATTTTATTTAAGAGAAAAATTTCATTTGAGATGCTGCAAGGAAGTGAACAAATACTGATGTTATAAGCAGGAAACTGTTATACCTTTTTGAGCAAGTTGATACTGCCCATCAAATATTTAATAAACTTAATGCATGATGCATAGCTGGCAATACACTATGTAAGCATCTTCAACTTCAACTCAGCCCGTGGGAAGCCACGACACCCTCACCGAGGGACGAACCCGGACTGCTACACCTGAGAGATGACTACTACCCACCGTTGCCAGTAGCACGTCAGTCATGCGCCTTTACCTCGCCACCTAACCACAGCTGGTCTGCCCCTAAGCGAGCGCCGTGATACCATACACAACGCCGAGCTACGCCACTAACAACCCTCGCCAAGAGAGCGCAGCAGGGGACGACGCCGTTCACTCAGGGAGGAACCAGCCAGCCTAAGACGCACAAAGTAAAACACCAGTCTGTGTTTAGGGCCAGATGAGCCCCCAGAACGTCAGTTGACATTGAGTTATCATCACATTGGCTTCCTCTGCCTTGGCAACACAGCACCTTGTCCTCCCACTGCCGTTCTAGGGCTCTCTGCCGCAACCAATCTACTACATACCAGCAAAGCTTGCTTCAACCCCCGAGACACGCGCTCCACTTGAGAGTGTCACACCCTATCCCTTCAGGATCACACTAGGCGACATTAGAGTTGGAGTCGTTCTCACAACTACATTATTAGTTACTCTAGGTTCGCTTTACCTGTTCGTAAAGTAACTTTCGCCGGTTGCTTGGTAACTACGAAAGCCTAGGAGTTAGTACAGGTCACTGTGTTTACTCTCCCAAGAATAAATACGTTCAAGTCTACTACGTTTGAATTCCAATGGTGATTTGTACCTCTCAACTTCCTGTAAAACAGTCTCCCACGGGAGCAGCAGGTGACCTGGTCTTGCCAAACCATTGCCGATACAAAGGTAGGGGCTGCGGGCTCCCTTTAACTTTGTTGTTCGTATGTCGCAGAAACACCACAAGATTCGCCGGCCACCCATACTGTGAGTCCAGCATGCAAAGCCACTTGGCGCACACGTATGGCAGAGCTCCCTACTAGGTACACTCCACGAGGAAGTAACTGGACCACCCGTGTCAGCTCACTCCATCCACCGTGTGCCAGTCCTGACAAGTTGTGACCTGGTATCCTCGGAGTAGCTCATGACGAAGCCTTAGCGCGACCCCAAGTCAACTAGCCTGCTCCATCCACCGTGTGCAATGGTACCAACAGCTAAAAGAAATATTGAAAAAGTACACAGAATGCAAAAGTACTCACATGGCGGTACTTATGGATACACACACACAAACAAAAATGAGACAAACACATTTTCCAGGTGGATGCGCTGTCTGCAGTGTGCCACAGTTCCCCGTCTCAACGCCAGCTAAACATTGCATGACTATGCATTCGCATGGAAAATGTGTTTGTGTGTGTGTAACCACGAGTACCACCCTGCAAGTACTTGTGCATTCTGACTACCTGTTATAATGTAATCAGTGGCTTAGTGGCCTATTCCCACCATATCTGATTATGAGAAATGTATTTGCTTACATCGCTTCACCAGTTTATGTTTTGATTTTCACTTATTTAACAAGTTACTGTATTTGTACGTATGATGCAGATATTCTGTAACTGTATGTTTAATTGAATATATAAGTGCACCCCATGAAGTGGATTATAACAATTTCAGCATTTAAAGCTTTTGTTTGTGTTTCGATTTTTCTTTGGGTTTGTATGTTTATTTATTTATTTTAAAGCCTCTACCCTCAGGTATAGCGAGGTTTGTAATATCCAGGATATCACCTCTAAATTTTATTTACATTAATTTTGGTTTGTTAACGTTTCACAGTTTGACAGTTCTATTTGTTTTATTTGTTATGTGATTTGGCAGAGTTAATTTTAATTGTATTGTCATTTTTCTCTTTGGATTTCTACCTGGTTTTATCCAGCAGTTTTGGCGATGGAGAAAGGTATAAATTACAGGATTGGTTATACTATAACGTAGTAAGAAGTGATGTCTTAGCGGATCATCATAAAATGTAGTCTGCAAGATTTGCTCATAATTTGATATTACCGCCCATCGTAAGAGTAGGCATGGTGTTAGAGAGGCACCAAGTTACCGTAAATATGTGAGTATGACCACCAGAGGCTAGGAAATGTGCATTGACATCATTTTACGCTTGAATACTACAAACTTTTCATCGTTTAATTTTGGAATCTCTAAATTAATTGAACTTTAAGAAAGTGATATTGGACACATTTTTAGAAAATTTAATCTGAAATTTTTAGAAGGGCATTTATTTTCCATGAACATTACCAGAAGTCAGTGGAGAGAATTTTGTGTACTATAGCTGAATTACTTCTATGAATCTTTAAGATTTACTGATGAGAAAACTAAGAGCCAGTTCCAGCTTTACTCAAATAAACTGTCTTTTTATTTTCTGAGATTTAAACTGGTGATTTCATATTCTGTTTCTTTCCAACTGAACATAATTTATTTTGACAGCAATTTTCCTTGGTTTTTTTTATTGATTTAACATTACACACTGAACTGGTGATTTTTCTGATTAATTATGAATGCCTATTTTCACATAATATTTTCAGTTAGTAAAATTTCTATTTCCTACACTTACCTAATGTGTTATGTTTCATGTAGAAGTTGACGTAGCTCAAGTTTTCTTATTAAGCGATTTGCATGTTTTTCATACGAATTGTATGAAATTTTTGTCTAGTGTCCTTTTATAAATGTGTCATGTAATTTTGTCTCATGGAGGGTGGCTTTAATAGATTAATACATCGCAATAACTCCAGTGTCTACTTACCTGTGTTCTCAATTAACAATTTTGACATACTTTTACTAAGTACTTATTGCAACTGTGCAAGTGATCAGTAGTCAAGATGAACTGAGTGCATGCAATTAGTAAAACAGCCACAAAGTAAAGACACTCTCCATGTGCATGAGAACTGCTCTAGGACAGACAATATTCACATCAAAACCAAAGATGAACATATGAACATAACACGCTGATACTTAAGGAACACGAAATACGTAGTGAAAATTCCCGGAACTTGCATCTGAATTTCACTCATAAGCTGTCCCTTATTAACTGTTGGAAATGTGAGGCCTGCTGTAAGCCCCGGCAGATGATACAGTACTACGAGGCTGCAAAAGGATTTAGGACCAAGCTCTAGTCAGTAGATCTTGACATGTGATCAGCTAGCAACAACGCACAAGATGAGCAGCAAGAAGCATGCTACCAGAAGCTACGTCGCTCATCTCCGCGCACCAGCAACGCGGTTATGACCGTGCCAACAACTAACAAAGATATTATTTCTATTTTATACACATTTTCAAAATATTTAATTAACAATTTATTTAAATGAACACTGTCAATACAATTTAATAGATTCAAATCAAAAAGTGAAAGGATGCAGATTTTGAACCCTAATTTAATTTGTATGAGCACATCATAGTAAGATCTATTGACTTTAGGTTTTTTATGTACCAGTGTAACATTTATATTTATTCATGAATGTGATGTAGATTTGAGGAAATTGCAGTATTAAGTTGTAATAAAAATAATAAACTCAAGAAAGGGCATTTCATATCAGGAATTACATAATGGTAGGGATTTATTTATAATGTCTGAAATAATACATTCAGAGGTAGTTAGCAATTTACTTCAGTTTTGCACAGTTAAACATTGGTTTTACAAATATTTATTAATTCCCAGCATTAATGTCATTTAATGTTTATCCTGGCCCAAGTAATTTGACTATTAATTTGTGTATTCTTATTAGTTTTCTTCTATGCAGATTGCAGATTGGTGTAGTTAAATATCATTGATAAGGGAAAAAAAAATGTTGTTAAGAATATTTTTTTGTGGAAAGAAAATGTCCAAGCAGAAATAATAAAAAATAACTAGAGAAAATTTGGCTGGTGAAATGATTAATTAAAGATTTATTTATCTGCAATTGCTTCAACCACAATGAATAAGAGGTAACGTGTTCTGTGTCGGAACTTTAACATTTCACGTATGGATGGTATTTGGTCAAATTAATTAGTTCAGCAAATTGCAATTTATATACCCGGCAAACATAGATCAAAATATTCAGTATATGCTTTTATTGTGACTGATGTGACTATCATCACAGCACCCTTGTCATGTGTAATACCTGTCTAACACGACACGTTACATAGTACACTGCACAGAACACACTCTACAAACACATATGTAATTGAACCACAATGAAAGCAATGTGAAACATAAGGCAATGAAAACTTATCAAATCACATACCCTAATTTCATTGAAAAATAAATTTCCTCCCACATTCCCTAGGTTAGCGGAGCCCTACATTGTCTTAGCTATGTTTAATGTATGGCAGGCACCTTCATTGATAATGTTCATTAAGTGCTTCCTTGTTTAATATCATTTTCTCATTTGCCATCTGTCTGAATATAGCATTAGTTATCGTATTATATCGTGTGTATTCATTATAAGATTCTATCGTGTAACTGGTAAAATTATGATTTTGATTATCCTTGGCTTCCCCCAATCACTCCAGGCAAATGCCAGGATGGTTCCTTCACTACAGGCCAAGGTCGATGCACTGTCCAGATGGCAAAGGACACTCTTGCCCCTCCGCCTTGAACTTCATAACAGCACTCGGTGAGCGAGATCTTGCTTGTATCTGCGCTAAAAAAAACCTTTCCGTAAGCACCAAGACAAGCGTGCGAATGCCACCAAGGCTACGGAAAAAGTTAATAGCAGCACCTAGCGGCAGCGAGGGTTGAGTATACATCAGCGGTAGGCAACAGGAAACCATCGCAGCATCCCGCGCCTGGTGACACAAGGGTAATAAATATGCTACAGTGGCGGAAGGCAACAGGGAGCCATCGCAGCTTTGGGTCTGGTGGCGGCGAGGGTCTGCTTGGTGTCCCCACAGGTAATGACAGATATACAGTTTCACATTGTCATCAACATTGGTGAGCTAAGTTTTTTCAGTGAGGCTTAAACGAGGGGCCCCTACGCAAACCAAAACAAAGTATAGCAGCAATCCGGGTGGACATTACACAACAAAGACAATATAATGTATAAATCTTAATTTTAGAAAATCTCAATATGTTTTTAGCCTACTTTACGAAGGAAAGAAAGGCTTATGAGATCACTTTCCTTTCTGTGTGTGTGTGCGTGTAAATGTGTGTCTGGGCATGTGTGTTCCCCCTTTCAATTTTTAAACACATGAACCAAATTTCACCAAACTCGGTACGCATATAGTACTAAGTAAGGACCGGGCACATACTTTCAAAACGGATGCAATTTTAAAATTTAGGGCGATATGTCATATCTTGGAAACCATTAAACCGATTTTAACAAAATTTTGTATGCTGACGGTGCAAGTTGTAAGCATTTAATTCAGAGGTGAATATTGTTGTAGGTGCGCCATTTTGGAAGATAGCGCCAAATAAAAAATTAAGCTTTTAAGTTATATCTCGAAAACTACTCAGCCAATTTTTGCCAATTTGGCATGTACATAATACCATGATAGGGCAAGTAAATAAAAGTAAATAAACTTTATTAGGCACTTATTCTCAAAATGGCGGCCATCTCGCAATTTTAGCATGGTATGCTATATCTTCCAAAACATTTAATCAATTCCAACTTAACTTTGTATGCTGGGAGTATCAGTTATATCCATCAAAATTGTCTATGCAAAGCCATTTCTCTGCTATTTTGTAAGATAGCCCCACATGAATTAATACAATTTTATGTGGTATCTGAGGAAACAATCTACCGATTTCTTTAAAATTTTGTGAAGAAAACGTACTGTGGTAGGCTGTATTAATTTTAATGTTTCAATTATATAATCTTTTATTTTCTGAATGGTGCGTATAGAAACATTTTAGATTAGTGTGCTATAGCTACAAAACTATGCATCACATTTAAATTTAACTTTGTGTATTGCTTCTATGACAATAATCCAATGTGCTAATATATAATGATGCAGTTGATGATCGTAAGCTAGCTTAATTTTACGAGTTTATCTGAATTCGAATCTTGGATAAGTCACTCGTGTATTTTAATTGTCTTTTGTACTCTCTCACATGTTTCTGGTTTCATCTCTAATGATATTGCTGTCGATGAGACATCAATGACTACCTATCATCTAAGTTTCCAGGAACTTCACTGAAGTTTATTTGCACCCATGTAGAGGAAAGTAGGCTCATTAGTTGTCAGTAACTTCTTGTTGTTGCTTATAGCACATATGAAAAAAAAATTAAGTGCACAGGTGTATTTTTGAGTTAAGTTTAGAAAATTACAAAATAAATTTAACAGTGTGTGTTTAAGGTGATTTTGTAACAGCATTTAATGTTTATGGTCATATTTTAATGTAAGGTAGGTTTTGAATCACAGTCAATGAGCGGCGAAATAGAAGCCTTTTGTAACATTGGAACAACTACAGTGTGCCGCTGCTCACCGCCTGACGCAGCTGGCTGGCCTTGCCAGCGAAGCATCGCGCAACTACGTGGAAAATGTGTTTGTCTGACTTTTGTATGCATGTGTGTATACATGTGCATTCTGTCTACTTTTTATAATGTAATCAGACACTTGCAATGTTTGACACAAAGAAATTGACCTGTGAAACTAAGAAACAGCTGATCAAAATTACCAACTGACATACGGTTGTATGAAATAAATTCCTATGGATATTTTTATTGATAGCCAAATGTTAAATGGAATACACGTGTAGTAAGTCTGGTGTATAAGATTGAGTGCACCCACCAATGATGCTGCTTTTTTTTTTACAAAGCTCATTAAACAAAGTACAGAAAATCCACAATATGTGTGCTGTCCCTTTGCTGCTGTAGTGAAGTGCATTTAAACGTCAGTTTCTTGTCTGCCATCTATTTCAATTTGCACTCACTAAATGTTACATGTTGCACTGTGTTTGGTTATTTTACAAGGGCCGGTCCAACATAACCTCTTCTATGGTATAGTTTTATTTCAGAAAACATCTGCCAATTAAATTTATATTTAATAAAAAAAATTCATAATTTTGCACCACAGATGATTAAACATGTGATATGAAAAATAGCACATTGTGACGTGTAGATGTCTGGGGCGGGTAAAAATTGGTCCAGAATTTCCGAAACCCCTCATTTCGACCATCACTTACTAATGACCTCATTGCCAGAAACTGTGACAGGTCATATCAGCAGGTTTCTACTGTATTTTCATAATAAAATAGATGGAAGCTGCTTGTACTCAATTATTTATGCACGTAAACAAAAATTATATGTATTTGTTACTCTTTGTATGTGTGTATGACAGTCATTGCAAATCAATAGATAATGCAGTATATGCACAACGCCAACACATATACAAAATACGGTTCCATCCAATTTCTGCTTCAAGATAGTAAGTTCTACTTCTAGACACCATTATGGTATTGGAATTGTCGTAAAGTAAACATACAAACTTGAATGTTTTATTCTATGTTTATTGTTAGTGTTTAACGTTTTCATTCGGAGCACAATTCGGACCATACAGGAGTTAAGCAGAAGCTATTTTAAATGGAAAAATCTTTATAATTGTGAGATACAACAATTTTATGGTTTGCAAATAAAATTTAAAGAGAGCAGAGATGTTATCAAATTTCACAAGAACCGTTGCTCTAACTTAAAAGTTGAAAATCAGCTGTTGATGGCAGAAAAGTAAAAGACAAATGTGGCAGCACTTTGACACATTTATTAATTGAAAGTTATTCTTATAAACAGGATTTCCACACATCTGATTCATTTTGTTATGGAAATACACATTGGTTTCTCTGCCCCCCACTTNTTGTTATGGAAATACACATTGGTTTCTCTGCCCTCACAGTGCATATGATTGCTTCTTATCAAATTTAATTTTCCGTCTCCCTTGAAAAATGTTACATTAGGGGTCCACTGTAATTGTAATGCACCGTTAAAGAAGAGCTAACCTTAACCTGGTGCGTAAGTGGAAATTTTGCTCGAATCCTGTCTCAGTTACTCACATCCTCAAATCCTGTCAAGTTGAGGAATTTGATGAATCCTAGAGTAAACCACCCCAATCCATAGCATTTTTTTTTCTTAAAAATAATTCATAATTACTTTGTGTTTAAATCAAATGAAAGTCCAATTTGTAAACTATATAATAACATCTGTCTTAGACTCCAGTTATAGTGAAAACTCAAAATTATGACCATTCACAATTTGCAGGAAAATGGCTGATACTTTGGGGGGGTCGACAGTTTGTTTTGAAACGATTATGATCCACCCCACCACTTACACACAAAAATTGCATTAAAATTTCACACTGGCCGTTTTTACACAGTTTTAGTGGCAAAATTACCTGTCATATTAGTTAAATACAGTCAAGGGAATCGACTAGCAAGATCTACGCACCTGTAACATCAAATATAACTTATTTTGATTGACTCTGAACCCCAAAAAGTAAAAAATTGCATGTGTCCAATTGTTTCTAGTGTGAAAATAACTTGTTTTAATAAAATATTAGTATGTATATTTTAATATTTTGAAGTTAAACAAGCATGTAGGCCCTCCTCTTGTCTCTAAACAAAGCCTAACCACAGCATGCGGAGTGGCTTCTAGTGAGCGCGAACTAACTTTTCACTGACCTCTTGCAGGAATATTAGCTGATTTATTATTTAAACGTTGACGCGTACGGACATTTATTTAAACACGACTGCGCCTCATCTTCACCTGTCATCATGTCACCCCTGGCAGGGAAAAGCAGGAGACTGCGTCATTACAACCCAACTGCCAAACACAGAGTAGGACTGCTGGCTCCCTTAACCGGACGCACGTACGTCGCAAACACACCCATACTGTGCACCTGGTGTACCGTATTCTAGAGCTGCCCGAACACTAGGAATTCAATCCATAAGGCGTGTGACGGTAGAGTCTTTACAACCCGTATTGCTTTCACATGTTGCAGCTTGGAGCTGTGTTTTCATACATTTTCACTGCAATTTTTTGTTTCCTAACAATTTTTGACCACATTTTTTTTATGGTTCCAAAAACTTTGTTTTTACAAATGAGGTGTTTGTAAAACTGGGTGCCGTACAAACAAGGTTTGAGTGTATAACACTCGAAGAGTAAATAAGAGCACTCTTCTGAAAATAAGGTATCACCTTATAAAATCTCAGGTTGCCTTCAAACTACTATTTAAATGCAGACTGTTGACAAGTTACAAAGATGCACTGAAGATAAATTTTTAAGGTGATACAATCGAAACCAGACATAACGCAAGTGTAACAAAAACAGCTATCTTAAGAACAGGTATTCAGGAACCGTTATAAAATTAAAAACATTTACGAAGAGAATAAATTATCCTTGTTGAAATGTAATTAACTGCAATGAAAGCCTATTAAAAATACAACCACTGGTCCACGGCAATAATACGCAGATATTTCTCAGTAGATACCCTTAAACTAGGAGCCAAAATATAACATATATATATATATATATAATTGAAATCTGCTAGCAGCTCCACCCGCAGTAACTTTGAGTTAAGCGCCTCCACATGGCGCGTGCCTAGCAAGATAGACAGCCACGAAGGACTCCTTTGTTCTTCACCCACTGCCTCGCTCTTTGCGCCAAGCTACCCTGTAAGCACGCGCGCATAGCAACAGCGATAGAAAATAACAGATCTTCCCTTTCCCTCCCATGAGCAGCTTTTATCTCGTGACCACGCCATGTTCCCATGTCTTTGTGCGTGGTGTTTAGCTTCGGGAAACGTTTTTCAATACTGGTGTTACGACAATTTTTGGGTTTTCTTCTTGGATTTTGATTACGGATTGCGATTGAAATTGACTGCATTGCCAGTTGACGACTGCTTACGTTATTTTTATTGGAACAGCAGACAATTCAGCCACTCTGCTGGATGCGTTTAATAGACAACATCTTCATGATCTGGGATTCTAATGAAGATGATCTCATCCACTTCCTCAATAACCGTAACTTGCACAGCCTGCTTAGGTTCACCTGGACCTGCTCTAAATCACACGCCATACATTTGGATCTAGAACTAGCCCTTCACAATGGCAAAATTGAAACAACTGTTCACATTAAACCTACCAACCACCTACAATACCTACATTTCGGCAGCCACCATCCACTCCATGCCAAGCAATCTCAGTCACACAGTCTTGCCAATAGAGCTAAACACATCTTCTCCACTCAAACTCACTTAAACAAGCTATGTGATATAGTAGCCAAAGCATTCTTCGTTAAAGACTACCCCCAAATAACTTGGATATCCCTCTGGTTGTCCCCTACCACGAGGACATGGACAAACTCAGAACCTTTCTCAACTGTAGACACAAAATTCTGGCCTCATCACCACTCACTCGGAACTTGTTCTCCAAACGACCCCGAACATCAGAAACAAACTGCAAACTGCCACCCAGTTCCACAGTCAGTAATATCACCTCCCCCAGGGATCTCATCCTTGCAATAGCCCACGTTGTAGCTCTTGTGCTATACACCAGTCTTCCACCTCCTACAGCAGACTTACCCTATCCAGGGCAGCTACAACTGTGCAACAGTAAATACCATCTACCAGCTACAGTGCGTTCACTGTAATGACAGCACACTGGCCTTACCACCAACACTCTCAGACGGAGAGTGAATGGCCATAGACGTAGCTGGGGCAAATGTACATTTACAGGAGAAGCCAGTTGCAGCATCTCACAACCAGAGTGGTGAGGGCCCTACCTCCTTCTAATAATAGTGCACAACTGCGATACTGGGAACTGGCCCACCAATACATCACCAAATCCAGACAAACACCTGGCTTAAACATAAGATACCTCCTCCACACCATTTCAAATTTCCTGCCTCACCCTAATTCACCTCCTAGCCGCTAGGTTCTCTGTTTGCCAACCACAGTTCACAAGACTGCAGTGTGCCACCGCTCGCCGCCTGATGAAGCTGGCCTAGCCAGCGAAACATTGCAACCATGCATTTGTGTGTGTGTGTGTGTGTGCACGAGCGTGTACCATGAGTACCACCTTGTGAGTAATTGTGTTTTCTGTCTACTTTTTAAAATGTAATCAGTAGCCTAGTGGCTTACTCCCATCATATGCAGTTTCACTGGGATATTCTGATTTTAATGAAAATCAGTGTATCTTTTTATACATATCTTCAATTATAAATGTATTAAACCCATTTTTTTTTTTAATCAGTTGACTATGTTGCAGAAACCAAACAATTTTATAGGGAGTCCCTGTTCGCATTATAACTTAATTCATTTTCCAAGTATTCAGTATAAAATNAAAAAAAAAAAAAAAAAAGTGTGTGCACACACACACACACACACACACACACACACACATATGCATGCACAAGTTCACACATACATTCACTAAAGTGTTTCATCACACAATCATCACCATTGCATAATAGTAACATTATTTTTAAATACTGAAAAGGGTACAAAATATTGCCTATAAGAGGTGATCTTTTCTTAGATACTCCCAGATGTATCAGAAGTAGTGCTGAGCCGATACCACTCTTAGCAGATACCAGCGATACCAATACTGCAGAGATGATACCACCGCGATACTTGATACAGATACCAGCAGTACTAATAACTAATGTTAATTTTGATATTACAGTGGATTCTCTAAAATTTGTTTTTCAGTGGACCAAAAGAAAAAAAAACAAGGCAAACGGGAAAACAATGGATGCAGACTTGGATTTTAGACCTGATAAATATCATACACAACCTCAATATCAATATCGGTATTGGTCGGCACTATAGGAACACGTACTAAGCCAGACAAGAGGCAGCCCAAGCGTACGACTAAAGTGCTTATCCCCCCTCAAGGGTCACTCCATCATATTATAATAGAGAAATCGCACACTATTAGGGTGCAAGTGAGGTGCTGTGTGAAGGTTATGCAGGTCGTGCCCAGCTACTAAGCAACAGTTGACTGGAAGGAGAGGAGACCACTATAGATGTAACCTTGTTATTTGTATTTCACTCGTATTTGTATTAAACTATTGTACAATCCACGCCAGCGCTGGCCGGGAACATACCTAACTAACACTACATTGCAAACAGGTGCTGTTAAAACCCCTTGTTCAAATAATAGCCGCAACAATAATTAAAAAAAACTTTATTAGTGTAAAATGTGAAAAGATTATGCGGTAAAATATGGTATGTGCCCACACACATACCCATACATGTTCACATGCATGCATATACATATGTATCACATGCTCAGATGCACACATATACATATGTATCACATGTGCCCACAACAGTAATTTCAAATACTCCTTTTATACAAAAATCTCAAACGTAACTGTATTATAATCATTAATGGGAAACGCATATCAAAATAGTCTGATTTACTAAAAGTGCTCCATGAAATGTCGTCACATCTGTGAGAGACGATCACACCTTACAACACTACCGGGAAGCACTCTCTCTCTCTCTCTNCATTAATGGGAAACGCATATCAAAATAGTCTGATTTACTAAAAGTGCTCCATGAAATGTCGTCACATCTGTGAGAGATGATCACACCTTACAACACTACCGGGAAGCACTCTCTCTCTAGCCTTGCTGATTACAGTATTTGTCATCATATTCATTTATCTTCTCCTTTGTTCTCCATTTAAGAGTTTTTCTTACAGGAATTGCCAATTTATCCATTTCTGATTGCAATGCTTGGACATACACGGGCACTCGAATTACGGACGGACATCAAGGTCACAGACGTGCGATGCAAGATGAGCTCGTCAAATGTGTCTTGAGGTTGAGGTAACATCCACTGTAAATGTATGTCTTGAAGCTTCATGTGTTACACCTGTACGTAATGCAACACTCTCCTGGCCATCTGTGTGCCCGACTGCTGCTTCAGTAGTTCTAAACAAGAAAGTCGGCAAACAACTAAGTATAAATGGCTTCACAGTATAATTTGTGCTAGTAAATGCATTCACCTTTTCCTGAAGAATGGCAACCAACAGTGATAGTGATACAACACTAAATTCTTTCTTCAGCTCAGTATGATAGTGCATTAAAGTTGGCAATGGTGTAATTTCCTGGTTCTTCTCAGTCCATGTTCAGGCTTACCATTACAAATGTTTCACGTTCTTGGAGTAAGCTAAGAAAGCGTTGTGTGGAGCTATTTACATGAAGGCCACGACTTGTTAATGAAGAAACACGTTAGTCTTCAACTAGCAGCTTGCATTAGTGAAAGTGAAATGCAGCAAGAAATAGTTATCTTGATGAAAAATGGCTTGGAAACACAAAAACTGTACTCACTGGAAGGAAATACAAGGTTCCTGTTCTTGTGATATTTGTTCCAGCTAGGATGGAACGTTTGTTTATCACGAGTTGAGAAGGGCAGGAGGTAGGCTTACCTGGCAGGTGAACGGCTTGCGTTCCGTGTGGTATCGGCGATGCACGATGAGCTGGTAGCGGTACGGGTAGATCTTGCCGCAGATGTCGCAGATGTGGGTGCCCGGAGTGGAGATGACGGACGACGGCAGGCTGGCGGGGGTCGAGATGCTGCTGCCGGCGGCCCCCGGCTCCGCACACGACTTGCCGGGGACGGGCGGCGCGTTGCCGGTGGCCGCGGCCGTCTGGCCCGTCCCCGCCCCCGGCCCGCCGTTGGCCGCCACCATCTCATTCTGCAGCTTCCCAAACACCTCGTGGTACGCCAGCAGCTGGTTGATGTCTTCCACATTGACCTGTACAGCAAGACACAGCCGCTCCCACCAAGTGCTCTCACTCCGGTAGCGCATCTTGCCGCGTGCTCCGTCGACCGCTGGCCGCCGCTCCCCACTGCACACACTACTGTTACATGTTCCGTGTTGTTCGCTCTGCCACACACGCATCACTTCTCTACACTCATTTCCACAAGCTGTCGCCATCTTTCACACTCTCAATGACACAAGTGTTTTGACAAAGAGCACACAGAAAGACATCACAGCTACAGAACACTCCAACAACAGTATTACAAACTTTCAACTATCACCTGTAGAAAGAAAGCTACTATTATCACATTTATACACCACACAGTCCAGGCTGTCTAATGTGAAAGCCCAACATGATCTGGATATTTCATAGTACATTTGAAAGTAAACTGCAAAAACAAATTATATTATCTTATAAGGGAGACAGTAAGGCAAAAAATTATTTCAACTGAGTACTTTGCCTCCAAATTCTAAAAAAAACAGCACTATGACAATTGAAATAAGCATAAAAAAAGCAAACTTCAATAACATGCACACTTATGCAAACAAATATGGGTGAAATTAAATATTATTTAACCAAACAAATTTCTAAAACTTGAGAAATTGACATAGTTAGTGCCGCTGAAAGACGAGAGGAGCTCAATGCACTGTAACCACTACTTTGTTTACAAAACTACGTTACCCGAGTGGAATGCTCCAAACATCAGAGGCTGTGTTTCATACCTCATTAACGTAGTGATTCACGCATCACAAGACAGGTACGAAACTTACGATGGGGAACACATCTTCTCAATCTGACACGTCATTTACAAATGAGAGAAAGCATGCTACTAAAGCTGAACACGGTGAACAAATGGCTTGATGTCACAGAATACATACACGTCACTTATTACAACTGAACTATTCCTGAAGATGCTATCATCAGCCGCAAGNTGCTACTAAAGCTGAACACGGTGAACAAATGGCTTGATGTCACAGAATACATACACGTCACTTATTACAACTGAACTCTTCCTGAAGATGTCATCATCAGCCGCAAGTCAAAGTGCANTGAACTATTCCTGAAGATGCTATCATCAGCCGCAAGTCAATATCACTAACATGCACTAACATGCAATCAGTATAACTCTGAAGGCCACTACCATCAAGTGCTGGCAACTCTTGACAAGTCATGAATTACGCATACTATTTTCAAATAGTTCTGTGAAGTTATGTTGCAAAAAACTAACAGCTCATAATATTATTTAACTTCCAAAATAATTTACTTTTGTGACCATACACTTATGCTTGGTGATCCACCAGTATCTGACGAGAGCGAGTGTTGCGTGACTGCAGCGCTGAATGTCTTCACCCGTCACTACTACCAACCTCAAACACAGTATGTCCGATGCCTGTTCACACTGGCCACGCCCAACACTGTGCAGCCAATACAACTCTTGGAAAGCAACACACATTCCTCACTTTCATATGTTCTTCAAAATCACAAGCATCCCATGTGACATCATGAGTCTCATCAAATTAAAAAAAATCCAGTTCCATCTTCTGTGTTTATAACTAGGTGGTTGATCCTAACAGAGGAAGCATATCCAAGTCATGATAAGTGTGCGTAGATAGGAGAAGGTGGGAGGGCATCGAAGGATGTGTAGAACAGTGTACCAACAATAAGTGATTACAATTGCAGAGAGATGGCGTACGCAAATATTATTAAACGTGTGTGGCATTTGAACACCTTTTTAAATTATTTTTATGCCTACCTTATTGTAATTAATGGTTTCCCACCAACAACACCAACTGCTTTGCTCTGATTGGTTGCCAACAAAGTTTTACTTAAGATATAAAATACAACTATTTATTTTAACGCTTAAGGAAATCCTAACACAGCACGATCTGCCAAGTTCTATTGGAAACCAACACACAAGATAACACATTTTCAGTTGTTCTGTATATGTCATAACGCATAATTTAACATTTAATTTTTCTATTGTAAACACAGTTCACAAGAAAACAGTTACAGATATAATGCCAGACGATGCAAGACAATGCACTCGAGAATTTCCGCGGTATCAACTAATCAAACTATACTTCAAAGGCGATCCTGATGAACGAATTGAGAAACGCAGATGTCTTGATCTAGACAAAAAAAAATGCTCCTGGTGAATGAATGGAAAAATGCCATAATCTCGACTACACAGAGCGCTCATCGTGTTGGAACCCAGAAACGCTGCAATCTCATGGTTGAGAAACGGCACTCAATGATAGTCAAAGTATGGCCGATACACTTTGGTAATAAGTCTTTGATGTTATGAAACTGCAGATAACACCAGCCGACAGTGCATCATCAACAACCTTGCAAAAGGTCTAAAAAAAATTAAAGCGAAGCAGTAACCTTTTTAAATAAAAGTGACTTGTATGAAATAAGAGACTATTTTCGACCCCTGATGATGTGAGTGAGTTTGAATGGGGCAGAATGATCTGTCTCTGGGTTTGTCATATTGTGACATTTCGGCTCGTACAGGGCATGCTGCTATTATAGTGATGCACGTGTGGCACCAGTGGATAGAAGAGGGTCATACGCAGTGATGAGCGGATACTGGACCACGCAATATGACCACAGCACGGGATGACGCCATCTTGTCCGCGTGGCGATAACGGATCGCATAGCCTCGTCTGCAGTATTGGCTCGACACTGGAGAACTGCAACAGGAGTATACCTGTCAGTGTCAATGGTTCGATGCCGTCTGCTGCAGACTGGACCGGTGGCATGCATGCCATTGTGTCGCCTTCCATCGTCCATAAACGTCAGACTGCAATGGGCACGTGAACGCCGTCGCTGGAGTGTTGAGTGGCAAACGGTAGTGTTTTTGGACGAGTCCCACTTCAACCTGTCCTACAGTGACGGCCGCATACGTGTTAGATGCTACCGTCGTGACTGCTACCTGGCAGCTTGCATTGTGGAGCGGCCTAGCGGACAAACGCCAAGTGTGATGGTTTGGGGCCCCATTGGATAAAACATGCAATCTCGACTCCTTCGTATTGATGGAATCTGAACAGCGAAAGCTAAATCAGGGAGGTTTTAGAGCCTGAGGTACTGCCCCTTCTTCAGGCGACTCCACATGCCATTTTTCAGCAGGACAATGCCCGGCCACATGTGGCGAGGAATGTGCACGGCATCTTAAATGAACTATGAGTACCACTTCCCTGGTCTGCATGTTCACCTGACATGTCGCCTATCAAACATGTCTGGGATATGGTTGGTCTGCGACTTGTTCCTAACGGACCTTCAGCAACCACTGTTGATACTTTGTGGACTCGCATACAAACAGCGCGGAGAGAGATTCCACAGGAACATATCCAGGTTCTCTTTGATTCCATGCTACCACATTTAAAAGCTCTGATACAAGCCAGCAGACAAAGGCAGGCAACAAGAGATCATCGCTACGTGGTGTGAAATCCCTCATCGTTCACACCTCATGTAGGAAGTGTAGGAAGAATTACACCAGAACTGACAGCATTGAGGCTGATTTAAGGAGGCAGGCTGCATCAACCTCAGTCGTATATGTTTACTTGTAGATTTTAGATTATTCTGATACTCAATACTCATACTGATTAATAGGTAACTGATAAAGGAAAAGGATATAACAGTTTGGCTTTGCAGTAAATACTCATACCTGTTCAGAAATAACGCATTGATAAGATACTCATTTGATAAAATACTCATATCCAATTCCCGTACCTGTTAATTTTTAGTACGCTGTTTTGCCGCTTGGGTAACTCTAAAAAGTAACAGGCTATTTCTAATACCTGTTATCTGATATTTTCAATACCTGTTTCGTAGAACAGTTTACTCATACTTGTTACTAATACCTGCTACGTTATTTTTGTACCATCTCTAGTAGCCAACAAAAAATAATCCCCTCCACAAATCATCCTTTCGTTTTGCGTGCTCACAACATTACCAACGTCGAGTTAGTTTGAACGTGAAAGTATAGTTTGTTTTTGCGAGTGTTTTACTTTTTTGTCCCTACACACATTCACAGGCTGCGATACAACCTCAGCAGCATTTAGAAAGAGCAAGGTTGGTTTCATTAAGTTATACCGAAAGAACCATGACATTCACAAAGCCACTGAAGTGTTTGTAAACTCTAATTCAACACTCGCTCAGGTTGAGGAAGAGGGGAAGAAATGTCTCTTGGTATGATGCGACCACCACGAAAACATCCCTGAACCTTTACCGCTATCAAGCATTTGTGAAGTCAGTATTCAGTATAAAACCTGACATCTCACCACTCCCACGACCGAGGCGGCAGCTAAGCAGCATTCATACGGAGCCTACCATCAAGTACAGCAGTGGNACATCTCACCACTCCCACGACCGAGGCGGCAGCTAAGCAGCATTCATACGGAGCCTACCATCAAGTACAGCAGTGGTCAGGGAACGAGCTACCCCCTGAACTGTGGGGTGGGCACGTACGCCAGGCAATTACCTCGCTCCTGTGCAAACTGAAGGTCCCGTCGCACCAGACGATATTTTAAAAATGATTTCTTGCCGGTGCACCAAAGACTGCAGCAGTGGTAAATGTGGGTGCAGGAAAGCTTTTCNACATCTCACCACTCCCACGACCGAGGCGGCAGCTAAGCAGCATTCATACGGAGCCTACCATCAAGTACAGCAGTGGCTAGGGAACGAGCTATCCCCTGAACTGTGGGGGTGGGCACGTTTGCCAGGCAGTTATCTCGCTCCTGTGCAAACTGCAGATCCCGTCGCACCAGACAATATTTTAAAAATGATTTCTTGCCGGTGCACCAAAGACTGCAGCAGTGGTAAATGTGGGTGCAGGAAAGCTTTTCCTGAAATGCTTTCCCGTTTGCCACAACTGCCACGGTAATTGTTCAAACGGCGTACTCCTATTAGAAAACGAGGATGAAGATGAAGAGGCACTTCAACTTCCTCCCACACTCGTTGAAGAATCAAACTATAATATGGAAGAAAGTACAGAGGATAAAGACGAGGGTTACAAGCCCCAACCTGGACCTTCCCGCTCCAAAAGAAGCAAATTGCTCTAATTTCCCCATTATTGATATTATTCTTAATCATAATTATTACTTGTACTATTATAGTCATTTTCCTATTTTTTAATTAAATTTTTTATTACATTTTTAATGTATTTAATTTTTAATTATAATTATTCAGTTTCAATGAATGGTGGTTTTTATTGTATAAATACCTTTTCCCAACGTATTACGGTGCAATACATGGTTTCATGTCATATATCTCAGATTTCGCACAAAATGTTTGAATTGCTGATTGGTCATTTGAAGATAAAATATTGAATAATATTGTAATGACGCAGTATTATTAATTTTCGGGATACGCGGTTAATTTTCTTTCATTTAACGGAGCTTCGTAATTGTTATCGGAATTTTAAATCAAAGCAGTGGGAGTTCGTTTATCAGGCATCCGGTTGCCGTTTCGAAAGTCGTAGTTTTCAGTACGCGTCAGCATTAGTGATAGAAGCTTTCCAAACTGCGTCAACAGTTTCTGTTCTAGAAGGTTGATTATCTTTTACTATGATGCAGTTCGGATAGCGTGGGAAGAGCGTGGCGACACATGCTAAGCCCATATTTGGTAACGGTTGGTGGCACCCTGGTGTGAGAAGGGAGGGTGGCCACGAGAGATAGAAACCCTGGACGAATACTCGCTCGCAAAAAAATGGTCTAGAACAAGCTACCAGAGAAGACGCATCGGGCGTGATGAACATAACCCACACCGGCAAGCACCCGCAACCGCTAAATCTTTCAAATTCGTTCTTTTTCGGCAAAACCTTAACTGTAATAAATTACTTCCGTCGTTGTGGGAGGTCGATAGGGTGCCAGGAGGGAACGGACATCCCTCCTGCCTTCGTATTTTCTTCTTGCGAGGCAAGTTTTTGAGATGTAAATAAATCAATAAACGACTGTGGCGCTGTTCTGCACTTGTCTGTTTATCTGTGAACCTGTTCGTACTCGGCATACCTGAAGATCGTATGTGAACTGTTTCAATTGATTGGTAAATAAAGGTATACAACAAATAAACCGGAACTTGACTTTTTATTTAATATTTAATTGGCGTCTTTTTTAAAAGAGTTTCATGTTGCTACCATTGAGCTAACCAAGTGGTAACTTCCAGCCGTCAATACCTTGACGTGCATCATTACAAATATGGCGCAATAAGAGCGTGGTGCAACGTTACAAATATGGCGGCCTTAATGTGGGGCTACCACGTTGCAATATACTCATACTATGGGAAATGTAATGCTCTACAACTTCTCAGAAAATATTTATTTTCAAATGAACGGCAAAGAAGATAAACTGAAAAGTTTATAAAAAACGTGAGCAATTTTTTTTTGTTGTAAAATTGGTGATTTTAGCAAGCAAATATTTCCTAAATTATAACAGATACGAAAAAATTTATATATATATATATTGTTATAGAAAATTTAATTTTCCTTAATTTTGTATAAAGTACTTTTGACGCTATGGCTGACCGTTTTTGAGATATAGGTGAAAAACGGAAAAGCGGAAGCTTCTTCGCCCCCCCTCCCCTCCTTGCCCTGGTCCTGGGTCCCAGGACTGTTAGCATGCTTACCTCCTAACAAGTCTGAACCAAGTCCTGCGTCAATCCTTGCCGTCCCGACATTCCCGTCCACAACCCCTTCATTGACTGGACTACTGGGATGTCGAAGAAAAAGCAAGTGTGTATTGTACATTTACTTTATGTTTTATCGTCCATAAATATTACATATGTGTGTGTGTGCGATATGTGGCGACATTGTGTGTAGAGATCAGTAGCTGTAGTTTAAAATAACATTTAGCATCTTGTCAGTTTGTCATTACTGCATAACAAAAACTTGACCGGATTTAGTTGTTGGCAAACAGCACGATACAGCCTGTCTGCCAAATGTTCCACGTAACTTTTTTGTTAAATAATTTTATTATTTCCTAAATCGAAATGGTTTGTGTTTCACTTATTTTCGTTTAGAGATTTGTATGGTTTATTTAATGCTTCATGTACAAAGAACTGTTGCATGAAATCTTAAAGACTGGGACCAAAAGATATTTTGATCAATGCAATATTCAATAAAAAAAAAAAGGTGGATAATTTTTANGTTCCACGTAACTTTTTTGTTAAATAATTTTATTATTTCCTAAATCGAAATGGTTTGTGTTTCACTTATTTTCGTTTCGAGATTTGTATGGTTTATTTAATGCTTCATGTACAAAGAACTGTTGCATGAAATCTTAAAGACTGGGACCAAAAGATATTTTGATCAATGCAATATTCAATAAAAAAAAAAGGTGGATAATTTTTAACATTATTATTTGAATTTTGCGAGGACCACTGAACATTTTAAGTGGATGCGGTTTTTCAGTACACAGAGAATCCACTGAACCTATAACTGCGGAGAGAGGTTGTTTACAATTAAGTAGAATTATCATATACAAAAAGTAATATTCACTAATGACCAGCAGATGCACCTTCATAGTTTTAATAATCTGCCAAGATAAGATGTACATATATCTGACCAGTTCTATATATCCCAAAGGGGTTGCTCATGTATAATTGATGGAATACTGTTTAAATAAGGAAATTATGAATTAAACCTATAACTTGTAGTGTGACCTGTCTGTCCAGCATGTTGCACTAGAACACAAGCCGTGCATACACTTGAGTGCCACGCTCAGATTCATGCACCACACACATCACCATCACCTTGTGCCGTGCACACGTGTTCAAAGGCACATGTCATATCTATGGTGTTGCTCACATCCAGATCACTATTCTTCACTATCCGTCTGTACAGGGAGTGTGTTCTTTCACTGCGTCTGTCTTGTGCAGTTGTGTTCACCGCACACGTTTCCTCAGTCCCTTCTGTGTGTCGACACAGGCGGTACACAAACTCATAACCAATTCTAAACATAACACCACGCTATGTCTTGCTTTTTCTTCTCCTCTTTATTTTAATTTGATTTCTGCTTGTACAAATAATTTTTCTGGTATCTGTTGAAAGATCTCTAGTGGTGTTTGTAGTTCTGCAAAGTATTTTTGTGCAGAAAACTTCTTTACAGAAGTTATTTTTCCCGCTTCTTTTGCTCCTCAGTGCACGATTCATGCAGTCATTCAACGATACGGCTAATAATGATGGAATCGACTCAACTTTACGGTGACAATGCAAAAAGAAATCCTCACACATATTGCTTTCCTAATGTCACTACTTTTCGTACAACTGAAAGTGTAAAAAGAAGTAATTTTATGCAAAAAAAAAAAAATGTTATTTTCAGGTAATACAATTAAGTTACACCTCAGTTTATGATGTTAGCTCATTATTTGATTTGAGCAGTCTTTACTTACAATGCCATTGCTTCCTCTGTTGTCAGACTATGGCCAAGCTCAACATAGCTGGCTGCCTCCACTAAGCACAAACTTAACCAAATGCCACGTAGAGTGAAACTCACATTTGACAAAAACAGCCATTTTACTAAGTAATTCTTGGTAACTATCAAAATATCTAAAAAAAATTATATAAAAAAATATAAAAATTTTTACAATAAGAAATTAGTAAAAAATTATGTTTGATAAGCCTACAGCAATAAAATATAGGGGTTGCAAATCACTGTCAATAATTGGCATGCCACAATATGAAAAATAAATATCTAAATTCTATTGAAAACTACAGTCAACGTGACGTACAGACAACACCCACCTCTGCCCCTTGCATGGTAGCCCTCCTGCAACACACATGATCTTCCCAGCCTCCCTTCCCTCGACTGCCACACCACCCTGTTTACAATTCCTGTTCTCCAATATTGCGTGCACATGCAGCCAACAACATTATCTACACGTACAACCTTTCCCCCTGACCGCATCCTTCACTTGCAACATGACCGTACATGCTTCTTATAGTTCAACTTTACTAGTTTCTTTGCAGTGTTTGGCTTTGCTGTTGTTATATTTATTTGGCCCTTTTTTGTATTTTGAGTTTGGATTGCATTTGGAACTAACTGTATTGATGCTTGATGGCCTACCACAGCATTTCATATATGTTTTCCAATTTCTATTTCAACGATGAGTGTGTAGTCTCACTCATGTAAGTTTGCAATTTATGAAACAGAAAAAACATTCTACAGTGCTTGTAAAACCCATTCCCTTACACATCTAAACTGCACAAGTGTCGCACTGGGGGAAATAACATTTAAAGCCTATGTCGTGGAATGCCTAGCAGAGTTTTACAGTGCGGTGGAAGTGGTTTCTTGCTAAAAGTTACGGGGCTCTCTGTTTAAACTTTCCTTTGCATCAACAAGCGACAGTGCGCATTCTTCTGGCTTATCACTTCATTCTAAAGATGTCAAAATACTAAAATAAAGTCATATGTTTGTAATAAAACCACAGATTTTCCTGTAAACATAAATTGGAAATGAAATTCGCACTTGCTGAAAGTTACACAACACTGTGTTTAAAACTGATTTTTTGTAACAGAAAGTTGTATTTATCCTTCTGGGTTATAATTTCATTCTAAAAAGTCTGAATATTTATAAGTTTAAATGAAAGTACAGATTATCCCAAGCAACTGAAAATGTAATTTACAATGCTAAATATGACGTTGCACTCTTTTAAACCTAATTTTTGCCATCAATGAGTGGCTGTACATAACTTTCTGCTGTATAATTTTATCCTCAAAAAGACTAAATTTTAAAATAAAATTTTATATTTACATTCTTTTAGTAAAATTGTTGTTTTTCCTGCAAGAAGGAACTGAAAATCTAATTTGCGTTTGCTGAAAATTACCCACGCTGTGTTTTTAACTTTTTTGGCATTAACAGGAGGTTGTATGTATCTTTCAGTTTATTATTTCATACTAAAAACCTCTGAATATTGAAAATAATTTATACACTTTTTATAAAACCTCTGTCTTTCCAGTGATAAGCTGTAAAAAATGGATTTCGTAGTCACCTAAAGTTATGTGTGCACAATTTAAACTATTTTTTTTTTCATGGTTGTTCATAGACTTCTGGGGTATTATTTCATTTTAAAGATGTCTCATAAATGTACCCACGAAAATGGACTTCACTGTTGTGAAAAGTAATGTGGTGCTGAATGTAAACACTTCCTGGTGACTAGGGAGTTGTATATACTTCGTGGGGTGGATTGGACTTTGCAAATGCCTCGTCTGCCTATTAAATATAATAAGCACGTATTTCATTTGAAAAACACTTTTTTGCACCAGAGATAATAAAACGTAGACACTGTGCGAAAAGCAACACTGTGCCATAATTTTTGCATTATGAGAGGTTAAATTCAGTCTGGTTTTATTTTACAAAATCAGCAATTTAGAAAGTTTTCCTCGGGAACTGTAAAAATTCGTAAAATCGGGGCTCTACTGTATGTTTGTGGCAAAAACACAGCAACCCCACAGATTGTAAAATGTATCTTTATTCCCTTAAGGCCTTATGTTGTCAATTTAGGGGTTGCTGTGTTAATGGCATTAGTAACTTCAGTGCGTTAACTTAGTGTGACAATGTTGTATCTATTCTCTGGAGAATGTGTTTAAGACATATTTTTTTGTAACTTTGCCTTCAGTTGACATTATTATTCCTATTGCTTTGCCGCTCCCCGACGCTTGCTTGCTACAGACAATTACTCTCTCATGTAGTTACTTACTTAAACTGATACTCAGTGCGATGTCAAATGTCAAAATACATTTATTTCTTAGTCGGTTCACAACTGGAAGAAACTTTTGAAAATCAACATTTGAAAAAACATCCCAGCCGTTAGCTACATGCATATAACATTACAAAAAGCGGCGAGCGCGGATACAGTTATGCCGTTAGGTTGCCAGCACAAAGAGAGGAAATAGTTCCAAAGTTTTAACGTAATTGTTAATTTATCGCTTACAAATGGGTGTCGAAAAGAATTGTATCTTATTATGCCAATTATTAATGGCGTGATGCTAACATATTTAGATTTCATAGTTTCTTGCATAGTCACATGATCACGCTCAAGGTTAAAGTAACGCGGCCATTTGTTTACTAACCTTCGTAGTCCTTGTGTTGTTGACACACGTGCCAGAGAATTTGTGCGATTATCTCGTTTAACCTATAATAATTCATTTATTTGTCTTCTTTTACTATTATTTGGTTTTTAATAACGTATGATTTTAATTTGTGCTCACTTTCTCGTACTAATTCCTTTTGTTTTTGTGTGTTTCGTGCACGTGTCTTTCCTTTGCCACCCTATTCTAATGTTGCAGTATTTGCACATAATAATTGTTTTCACATTGTCGAAGACGTAGAATCCTTCACTCGCAAACTCTGCCGTCCTGTCGAAAACCGTCACAACCATTTTTAAATAACATTTTGCAATTGCGTTAAACATCCGACTCAACCACCACGCCATTTTAACGTCTGTAGCAATTTCGATCAATACTGATGGTCTTGCCTTCGATGTACAGGAATTTATCGAAAGTCACTAACAATCAATTGTAAATAGACAACAACTATCGATTTATCAAAATACTCCCATTTTGGGTTTATAGAATGAAATATTTTTCGCTGGCATCGCATATTCTTTTGTGTGAAATTCTCAAGATTAAAAACTTTACGCTTGTGGAATATCCATTAATAATATATACACGACTTTTATAATGGGTACGTGCATGTACGAACACACAATTCCAACTTTGCCATGTCATATGAAATTCTCTGACTTTTCCCAGTTTTCCCTGTGGGTAGACATCCTGAGATATCGCCCACAAAACTAAAATTATTTATAGCCGCCATTCTGAAAATAAGAGTCCTACTTTAAAAAAAAATTTTATTGTGGCCCAGCATAGTACAACATTTTTGCCAAACTTTGTAAGACTGGGTGATTGTTTACCAAGATATGAGATAAAATCATTTTTTTTATTGGTAGGACTATCTTACAAAATTGCAAACACATGAGGTTCTGCATAGACAAATTTGATGGTAGTAATCGGTACGGCCGACTTACAAAATTAAGTTGGAATTTGTTTTGTTAATAAAATATACTTAACTAAAATATTTATATAGCCACCATTTTTAAAATAAGTGCCTGACCTACATAAAACATACCAGGTTACACCACCTGCTGCAGTACTATTTGTTTGCCGCATTTAGAAGGAATCTGTTAATTGTTTCCTGAGATACAACAAAAAAATGTATATACTCACATAGTGCTATCTTACAAAATGGCTGACAATACAGGCTCTATGTACTTGAAGTTGATAGTTGTAATATATACTGCCAGCATACAAAGTTTAGTTGAAATTTATTACATGGTTTCAAAGATATAGCAATCCAAGCTAAAATTTACTACATGGTCGCCATTTTGAAAATAAATGTCTGACATACTTAAAACATACCACTTTACATCATCTGCCTCAATACTACCTGTTTGCCAAATTTGATAGGAATTGGTAAATTCTTTTCTGAGATGACATAAAACATTTTATTTGCATGGCACTATCTTACAAAATGGTAGGAAAAATGTTGCATGTAGATACGGTGTAATGTCTATTGCCACCACACAAATAATTGTTAATTGATTACATAGTTTCAACGATATAACATTCTAAACTAAAATGTTTATATGGCCACCATTTTGAACATAAGTGTGACATGCTTAAAACATATCACTTAACCACATCTGTATTATTACTACTTGTTTGACAAATTTGGTACGAATATGTGAATTATTTATCGAGATATGATATAGTTAATATATTTATTCGTATAGTGCTATCTTCCAAAATGGCTGACAAAAGTTGTTATTTATTGGATGTGATGCTTGTAATAGATACTTTCAGGATACAAACTATTGGTCCAAATTAGTTAAATAGTCTGGGAAATATACCAAATAAACTTAAAACCTTTGTATAGCAGCCATTTTGAAAATAAATAACTAATCCAGTTCAAACACTTACATTTACATGGATAACTATAGTATTACTTACATGCCACATTGGGTGAGAATTGGTTGAACAGTTTGAGATATAATGCAAAATCTTTATTTTTCAATTGGTGTTATCTTACAAAATGGCAGAGTAACAACACTATCCATCTTAAAATTTATTTCTTACACAATGTTCTGCTAGCACGCACAATTTGGTTTCAATCGGTTGAATGGTTCCTAAAATGACATATCACCCAACATTTTAAAATGGCCACCAATTTGAAAGTAAGTGGCTGACGTGGTCGAAAACAAAGTCAGGTATTCTTACTAAGTATTATATGTGTATCAAGTTTGGTGAAATTCGGTTGAAATGTTCAAGAATTGAAAGGGGACACACACACACACACACACGTGCGAAAGTGATCTCTCTTTCCTTCGAAAAGGAGGCTAAAAATGGTACTAAAACATGAATGGAAAGTAAGACAGATGGGGAAAACAAGAAAATGTAACCTTAAACCTTAACATTGTATGCAAGTTTTATATTGTTGGTTTGTATACTTTGTGTGTATGTTTGTATAAAGTTTTCTTGTGGCAAATGGCTAATCCAATGGGCATTCTAAGACTTGGAAGAATACGGACTGTTGTGAATGCAAATCAATCTGTTTTAAACCTACTATTGTATTCCCCTATAAAACTAATGAGATCAATAATCCTCAACCTAACAAAACTACCTGTTACGAGCAGTAGGGAATCAATGACCAGAGAACAAGTAGAACTACAAAGCATATTGTCAAGGGTATTCAAACGAAACAACTTCATGATAACTTGTTTCTTTCCCTAAGAGGGGAGGTGAAGTAGCAGAGAAATATTTTGTGTGTGTAATATAAATAGCATGTTTATTTCCTGAGATCGTATTTAGTGTAGAGGTGTGATGTAAATGGTAAGGCGGATGTTTACTTTGTAGAGCGTGCGGGAGCTTGGTCACGCAGGGCAGAGGACACCAATGTTGGCCCCTCCGTAGCACACAGCCCTTAGTTAGGTGTCGCGTGCAGGCGAATACCCGGCATCCTTAGGGCAGGGAGGGCCGTAGAGTTCTCCAGAAGACATCAGCTGAAGATTACAAGTATGTAAGTTACCGTCATCGCTGGACACTTGTCCATTAAGACTCTTGTACAATATTGCTCTAAAAGAAGATATGTAATCTGAAGGAATAAATTAAACTTAATGGAACGAGCTTTGGATTCACTTGAGTATTGTGTATTAGCACTTAATCGCTACAGAATACACTCCTCATTAATTGAGGAAACATACTCATCAAGTGAGATTTAAATAATAGTCTAGTTTTAACCGCTTGGGACACAACACATAGGATAAAGGTACGTGTTAAGCTGGTATGGTCTGAGAACAGATAAGGGAGTTCACCAATGATGGTGCTGGAATGGCAAGTAGAAGGAAGGAGATCGAGAGTTGACTGACGAGTGTGAAGAGAAGTGCAGAAGAGAGAGGTGTTGACAGGGTGAAGGTGCAGGATGAAGAGCAGTGAACAAACCAAATGAGACTGACAGGTATTTCCCCTCCAGGCACTCTCAGACAATGCCTGCAAAATTATTAACTGAACATTTGAATTGCTTGTGCATGAATTACTGTAACTGCAACAGGGAAAACAAACTGAAAAGTTATAACAAATGTTCATGGCAGTAAAAAAAAAATGTTATGCCGGATTACAGGTGTCATAGCCTTAATGTGTGCCCCTGAGCAACCCCTCTCAGTCACATGTGCGAGGCCCCAGAGTTACCCTACCACGAGTAGTGGAACGTGGGGTGCCTGCACACGGGAGGAGCACGTGCATCTGGCTGGCCTGCCAATGACATGCTGGGGATCTCTTTCCACCGCCTGGTGATGCAAGGTTTCTCTTGCTTACCGCAGGGGTGTGCGCGCGCCCTGCCATGACGTGCCTTCTAACTCTGTAGTCTCGGTGGCCACTCACATTGGCTTCGTGTCCTGGCAACCAAACTTCATCCAGGCCAGGAGGTACGTGTCTTATGTCCATAGACATTCCCGAAGCCTGAATACTAGAAGAACTGTGGACATAGTATGTGTTTTCCCAAAGTGCTCCCAGATTCCACCACAAGGGCGACATTACGACTCTGAACCAGGAATCTCATGCTCTCATTGTGCCCATGCATACCTTCTCAGCCGGCACCTGGGTACTTATCAAGGGGATCATGTTGAAAGGGGGCAGGGGAGCATGATACGGGGCGGGGGAGCACGTTGACAGGCGACGAGGGAACTCGTTGACAGGGGGCAGGGGAAAATGTTGACAGGGAGCAGGGGAGATGTTGGCAGGGGGCAAGGAAAATTTTTGACAGGGAGCAGGGGAAGATGTTGACAGGGAGCAGGGGAAAATGTTGACAGGGAGCAGGGGAAGTTGTTGACAGGGAGCAGGGGAAGTTGTTGACAGGGAGCAGGGGAAGATTTTGACAGGGAGAAGGGGAAGATGTTGATGGGCCAGGGAACATGCTGACAGGGGAAGATGTTGACAGGGAGCAGGGGAAGATGTTGACAGGGAGCAGGGGAAGTTGTTGACAGGGAGCAGGGGAAGTTGTTGACAGGGAGCAGGGGAAGATTTTGACAGGGAGAAGGGGAAGATTTTGACAGGGAGAAGGGGAAGATATTGATGGGCCAGGGAACATGCTGACACGGGAAGATGTTGACAGGGAGCAGGGAAAGATTTTGACAGGGAGAAGGGGAAGATGTTGACAGGGAGAAGGGGAAGATGTTGACAGGGAGCAGGGGTAAATGTGAACTTTAAAGAGTTCTAGTCACAGAGCTATGAACTCTGACCCATTTTTGTCCCTTGGTTGTGCAAAAAAAGGTTGAAAACAGTAGACGTTTTGCCTCTGCGATTACCCCTACTTTCCCTTTTTCCTTCTTGTCACCCTCCTACCTGCTTCTTCTATGATTGTACAGCATTGTTCTGCCTGGCCAACGGCTCTGCTGTCTGTCTGGACTCTACCTTACTTTGTTCTTCAGCTATCTTAATTACTGTGTTGTATGTTGGCTCCCTTTACGAAGCAGGCATAATGGAGCACGTGGAATTGTAAGTCAGTGTGAAGGGTTCTACTAAATTATGCTTTGGCACCTGCCTAGTAAAAATTCTGTTTAACTGTATCTACAGTCAACTCTCGACTCTATGACCCTTCACGTTTCCCGGGAAACGGGTCATTTCGAGAGGGTCGTTATTGGGAAATTATTTTATGGTTCCCCAATAAAGGGTCGCTATTTCGAGAGGGTCATTATTCCAGGGATCTTATAAGCGAGAGTTGACTGTGTGTAAGTATTGCATTTTTTTTTGTTACCTGTCACTTGAGTGTTTAACCTTCAGCCTTTTGATTTGAACCAGGTGCTGAGTGGAGTATGAGAAATACAACCATTGGTTCCGAAGCTGGCTGTACCATGTAGATTCAGTATCCTCTTGTGATTGTGACTTTGTCCAGCATTTACTTTGTTTGAGAGTACATAACAATTTGTAACGTCAATAAAGCATAAATACGTAACCTGGAAAAGACAAATGTCAAATAGATAACTTGTTTTTGGGTCCTTTACCACTTGACACAGAAGTATTTGTCTGTTGACCCTTTCAACCAGCATCTGTTTACTCGAGGCAGGTTGCATGCAACATTGTAGCGTAAGGTAGTTTGCAAGATTTTGCAGTCTACAGTTTGTTCTTCCTGAATTTATTGTGTTCACTGAATATTACACATCATAACAAATAATCCTGTTAAACTTTACAATTTCAGGAGAATGAGAAATACAAGTTTTTTACACACCTGAATTTATTTGTACTGTTGTAGCAACACATTAAATTGTAATCTCTTTCCAGTAAAATGGTATTTACTGAAATTAGTGATTGCCCTGTGTTTAAGAAACTCAATTAACAGTATATTTTCTCAGGTGGTAAATCTAAATTTACCAAGCAGCGATTGCAATTTATTTCAGGTAAACTGTACCTACCAAGTTTGGTGGTATCATTAATTATCTATAGCAGTTTCATTGTGGCCAACATATTATAAAGTTTCATAATTAGTAATGTAATTTATGAAAATCTCTTGGTATGGAAATGCTTTTTGGAAACTCTTGGTTACGCCCTGGCATTGCTTTGTCTCCAATTGTTGTTTCTTTTCTGTTTATTGAAATAGAACACTCACGGTTATTCTGTGATTTAACTGTTTTGTTGTTATTGCAAACTTAGTCTAGCAAACAACGAGACTGCACAGTGTCACCCTCATGATGGTACAACTTGTGCACTTCCTCCGCTGTGCTTGGACTAACATGTACTCATGTTTGTTTTATGCTTTATCATGGCCAAGAGAGAAATGGCAGTTTTTCACATCTACAGAATGAGAAAATCATAACTTCAAGACTTTCTGCAGGGTTCAGAAGTACCACTCGAGGAGACAGAAATATCCCGGCATTGCAGACGTAGGCCGTGAATTACGTCCGGACTTTACCAGTGGCTGAAGGGCAACCTGATTTGACGCTAACGCAGACCAAGTCACATTTCTGAAATCCCTTGATCCCGTGCCTCGGTACTCTACGACAGAGTTGCGACATGTATTGGACGTCCTAATTAGTGCAGATAAACTTGACAGTCTTCAGTTGGTGGCCGAACAAGCATTTGTATAGGCTGTGGTCACTGCAGTAAGTGAAAGAAACAGTTCACGTAAAAATGGACTACCAACATTCTAAGTCAAAACTGCTGTCAAACACCTTGCCAACCAGAGTGATGTAAGAAGGAATTTGTAAACCGGTTTCAGTGATCCAATGAGTTGTAGCATGCTTTCACTAAATCAATAGTTGATCATGGCAGGCTTTAACACGTCTGTTTGTGCACTTTAGAAAATCAAGCTAAATGGAGGGAAATAGTCTTCTAGCCACTCTTTAGTATCACGAGACTTTTACTATGGCATCAATTAGTAATTTGCATCAGAGTAAAAGATCTACTGGGTATCTGTTATTTGGTTAGTTCAAAGATTTGCAGATTTCTTTTAGTCACTGCCCTCTATACACTACCTCCTATTCCAACATCTTTTCAAGCATATATTTTTTCTTCTTTTTGAAGAAGGAATTAAAACAAGTATGGAATTTCCTGAACAATACTTTACAAGAAAAACCATTACCGAGATAAGTTTCCACTATTTTGAACCAGCATCAGCAGATGACATAGCGGCAGAGAAAACCATTCTGGGCATTTCTCTCGGGGTACAAAACATTCCAAGATAATCCACTGTCAACTGGCACGTCACTTGTCTGTGTGAACGAGAATGGTGGATAGGAACTGTTAAAGGAGTAAATTCAAGTTAGCTGTCAGCAGTTTCTAGAGAGAGAAATCGGGAAATCCCCTGTGTACCTCGCGCGTTTTTATGCATGATTTTGTCTCTCATCAGCTACTTGTGTGCTTCAACTAGGACGGAGGGAGGGTGCGGTTAATGTGGCGGGGATTCCTACGGAGCTGGGTCTGCACTAATTCTCGTCGGGGGCTCCCCTGTGTCCTTCGTCGAGGGCTTATCTATCAGCTATTTCTCGGGACTTACCCTCTTTCATTCGGCTTCGGTTCTTCCCCGAGTGGCCTCACGTGTCGGGACTGCCCCGGAAGTTTCGTTGTCAGCGGCCTGCCCTGGATAACCATAGCAGGGTGTGGAAACAGCGCAATGCCTATCCCATGTACATGCCACGCGTCAAGATTACAGTAGTCTTCAAACCACTTGTTTTCTGACTCGCTGTTTATACATTTCAAGTCATGCTGGGGGGAGGGCAGTGTGCTGGGATCACACTTACATCCCCCGCCAGAGGAACGTGGCTTGTTAGCAACCACGGCCAACCAGAACCGTTAGAGGTGTCAACATGCTTCAATTCATAATGTGCAATGCTGAGACCACATTACACTTGTCCGCAACAGGTAAACAAGTAGTTGAAGACAGCTTCTCGAGGCTGCTGGTCACTGCAAGTTTAATTATTTTATATTTGTGGCAAAAATTGTTCAACTTGTAGATATTACATACAAGTACTATTCCCTCGCATAAAAATTTTTTACTGAATATTTCTTGCATAATAGCATGTCAAAATGCACAAATAAAAAAAACTAAAAAACTTACTGAAATGAAATAACTTGCACTGAAATATGGTACCACCAGCTACTTCACGAAATATGGTACCACCAGCTACTTCACGAAATATGGTACCACCAGCTACTTCACGAAATATTTAAAATCACTGTGTGAAATGGATTGTAATTTTTAAAAATTGCTCAAAATAAGCAAATTTTTGCATATTTGAATTAAGACAATAACTTACTGCCACCCTTATTAATTTTTCTGTGAATATTTTCATTTATTTTATTTGTATGTACCAAAAACACTAAAATTGCAATTCCATAATGCAAAATGCAAAAGTTGCAACATAACATTTTCTACACGAGGAAAGATAACTTGTAGTAATGTGCACATGTTGAACAGCATTCCGCACAAATATAACATAATGAATGTTTCGGCGACCAGCAGCCTCAATCCCGGAGGTAGGTTGGATAATCCTGGGCGATGGTCTACAAGTAGATTATATCACTTTGTTTTGATAAGGTACCTTAATTCCTACAAGCAGGAATGGAACTCTTACTAAATGCACTGCGATTCAAACAAGAATTTGTAGGAGCACATTTCAATTTCTAAATGCTTGCTTAATAAATTCCTTATAATTTACGTTTTTGATTCCGAACGGTCACCTGAGAAATGTTTTGCATCTGTTAGATGGTTTGGCTTAATAACATCGGTTCCAGTTATTACAATATTTTGGCTGCCAGTAACAGGCCACCTATAATGGTAAACTAAACTCTTGGTTACCTTGAAATATGACTTCCTGGTTGGAATTGTTACAGAATGTGAAGCCATAAACAGGCGGGTCTCCTTGCAGTACTCTCCATTTTCACAACAACGCATTCTGCCGGTGCTCCATATACGTTGTACTTGCAGCGATGGCCGACGCCTACATTGAATGTTCACCACGAGGTGGGTGATGCCCTGTCGTAGAATCAACTAACATTCAATATTTATTTCTAAATTAAGAGTTTAGCTTATCACTTATGTGATGCATACAATAGCTTACTGTAATATTTACATTTTTCATTCAGTTATTTTATATGCTGATAGGCGCTGCTACCAAAAAACTGTTATTTACGTCTGTGAGAAATGCATTTTGTTACGTGTGCGCTCCAGCTAAAGTCGACTAGACAAAACCTAACTACCTCAGCATGACTGTTACACTAATTATTCAGATTCATCAACTTGTATGGAGCAGTGAGCGATTGTGGAAGGTCTCAAGCAGAGTATTCAGTATCATGGAGTGATTTGTAAGCATTATATAGGAGATGGTGATTCCAGTTCACTTTTTGTAGGATACAAGAAGGGGTTTCCTATGGAAGGCAAACAGTCAAAATTGTGAGCACTAATCATATGACGCGTGCATTCAGTGAAAATATTTACAAGACAGTTGCCAACTGCTCATATCCTCTTCATGTACGTAAGCTACTGAAAGAAAATGTTATTGGCCTTTCATGCATTGATAGGATGGTGATTGGCGTGAAAGCAACTATCAAATAATCTGGCACAGACTTCAGCCATGCTTCTGTAGAACTACGCAAAGACATACTCAACCACCCCTATCACGTCTTAGGAAGGCACAATAACTGCCGTGAAACATGTTGCAAAAACAAACAAGAAGAAGACGAAGTGCCAGTCTTGCAGCAGATATTAGTAGCGCTGTTAGGAAGACTGAGTGAGTGGCTCACAACAACCACAAACCAAACAGAAAGGTAACATGAATATTTTGGGAGCATAAATAATGCCTTAGTTTTTTTAGATGGTGTTGTGGGCTGACTTTGCGCATATCTATGGGGCTGGCTGGCCCCTCAGACCTGGAAATGAATGGCAAGGCGAAGCAAAATTTTCAAGAGGATATGTATATATAAAAAAGAAAAAAAAGTAAACAGTTTGTCACCTCTTGCTTCTTTCAGCACGTAATTTGAAAGAGTGCAGAAATAAAATGAGAGTCGCTGGTCCTGAACAAGAGTACGGACCAGCCGCCGCTCAGCCTGATACAGACGGCCGTGACACGGAGGGGAGGAACGCAGATGTAGAACGTGATACCGTAGGACGACACAGCAATGTCAAGTAGTGCGAACATCTCATGAATCACCTCACTGCATCCATGTTTGGTACTGTTATGTGCAGATGTGAGAAAACATCATGTCATAATTAAGTTACAAATATTCTCTACAAAAAGATCTTTACACTCCTGCGATTCACTATGGGAGAATACACGAACCAGTAGCTGTCTAACTGTACAAAAAAGAGAAAGGTGTCAATGTTGACAAATGTGAGTTGTTCGTTAGCAACAAACATTCTTATCTCGGTGCCAGTCTAGATGGGCTGACAGGATTAGATGGAGGTCAAGCGTTTGTACTCACTTAAAGTCACTTCTTTGGAAGAGGCTGTGACTTCAGGAAAGAAGAAATGTTGCATGAAAAGAATTGATGGAAGATTGTAGTTACGACGGAAGCGCAGCTATTGCTTTGAGGTTCGGGGCCAGCTTGATGTTTGTGATCGGAAATATCGTGACTTGGTTGTCTTCGCAGGAGGAAGAACGAGTGGACTGTGTTGTGTGGGATAAGATACTTAGGGAAGAAACGACGTTGCCAAAGCTATCGTGGTTCCATATGGACTGCATACTGATAGAAATATGTGATCCACGCATTCCTTGTGGACCTCGATACATTACAGACCTACCCAAAAGAAAGCTGGCTCCAAACCGGATACCAATAATGTGTGATGTTTACTTATGTTGTTGCTAATAATGAAATGTTTTTACCTTGCACCCATATTTTAATAGCGCTTTGCTATCAACAAATAAGTTAGGCATGTAATTACACATTTTTTAAAGGTATTGTAATGTGATTTGGATACTTAAAAAAATACAATGAGAGTTATTTTGTGTACGGTTGGGTACAAAGTAATATACTTATATTCTGCCATGTATTTTAGTAAGTAAGTTTTTTTTATTATCAGTAATTCCGTAATCTCTCACTACTGTGTGTGTTTGGTAAAAATGTAATGCTTGTTTTTTCACACATTGCATTTGTAGTTTTTACGACGACACTATATTGTTTATTTGCATACTACAAATCCATTAAATACATTATTAACTATGCAAAGTTTACCACGATTAGTAGAATTTTTCTAGAATATATATATTCTTGTTTACATCTTTCAGAACACAGGTAAACATTCACATGTTTAGGGCTGTTCTCAATATCACCACCGATACCAAAACTTGTCTACGCAATATTATCACTGGAATTGTATGTGTTTTCACGTAAAACTTATTGCAGTTCAGCAATACATTAAAAAATAGCCAAATCGTACAGTATTCCTTCTATGTTTGAATAAAGAGGAAATGGGTACTTTGCTGTACAACTTTACAGCTATGGTCATATGAATGTTCTGATTGCTACGTTAATCAATATGTTTCAGTTATTATAAAAGTTGGTGATTGTGATTACATGCAGATTACACATTATATTGGGCGCAGGTGTTCAAGGTCACAGCTACGTACCGAACAGTTTCAGACAATGACTCGTGGTTCGAGATGAACTGGTTGTTGTAACATTCATTGGAGTAGTGCCAGAGTTGGTAACACGTCGCCATTACATGAAAATAATTGTTTACAAAAACAACAAATATATATAGTACATACTTTGGATCTCGGTTGGGAGGTTATATTTCAGTTGAGCAGAACAGAGGTTTATGATCTGCGGTCTGGATTTCCCGATACCTGCACCAATACTGGTACCGATTACTTGCGACTCGGCTAGATGCTCGATATCGGCCGATGACCGATACCAAGAGTTGGTATCGGAACGGCCCTAATATTTGGTTTAAACAGGTCAGAAACATCTTGCATTCCCCACCAGCAACATGTGTTGAGTCAACAATTGGAATGTGGTTGGAAAGGTTGATTAAGTATTGTGTTGGAACACATATATTAAAACCAATTTGGACCAATAAGATGCCAACGAAAATTTGTAAACACAAAATTGTTATTATATAAATTAGTAATGCACAGAAAAAACACTTTAGTAAATCACAAAATACCAGAATATATAATTTCTATATATTATAAATTGGCTGGTTTATTGTTGTAAAAAGTTGGTAAACATACTGTTGGTAATTGGCAAGCATTTTTATGTTGGGCCAAGATTGAAAAACCATTTCTTTATTTGAAAATTGTGGATTTAATATTTATAATAATAAAGACACTGTCCCTTTCTTATTTTTCATAAAACACTAGTGTTTTTAAGTTATTAGAGCTTTTTAATTTGAAATATGTGTGGTTGGTCTTATGTTGGGGCAATGTTGGAATCAGAGGTTGGTAATTAGTGTTAATTGTAAAGTTCGGCCAACATTGTTAAACCAACACTATGCCAACCTTAGGCAAAATTTCACTCAGAATGTAATAAAAGGAAAAAAATTAATATATAACTTTATATATTTGTGATAAAAGAATTTTTTTTACATATAAATGACTTAACATTGTTGGTATGACAAAGAATTGTTGGAGAATATAATGTTTTCAGTTGATATCTATATTTTTCTGGGCCAACGTCATGAAATCAACCTTTTAAATAAAACAAAAGAACAATTGATTTAAACAAAACCACAATTCCTTTATTATTTTCCGTAAGATATTGTAATTTCAATTTGCAAAATTTTTAAAATATGTTTGGTTGGTGATAAGTTGGCTTAAACGTGGAACCCAAAAGTTGGTAGTAAGTGGTGTTGATTCTCGAGTTCTAACACTGCTCAAGATTATGCCAACAAAAGGCAATATTAATTTCAGAATAAACAAAGGATCACTAACATTATATTTGCGATACAGTTCTTTCTGCGTAAATATAACTTTTATTAAAATTGCAATTTGTTGGTATGGTGTTGGCGAATTCTTGGAACACACATTGCTGGCTGTTAGTTTTATATCCATATTGGGCCAAAATTAAATTATAACATTAAAACACATAGGACACATGACTGTGTCATGATTTCGTAGTGCTGAATCAAGTAGCTTATATATATTTAAAAAAATAAGAACTTCAAAGAAAACTCAATGTGTGAAGTTAACAAGGGGCTCATTAAATTATCCTTTCTGTTAACTTCATTAACTTACGAATAATATTGACGTAATATTAGCATAAAGGCCTACGTTAAATGGTTGTACAAACAGGTTTGCTCGTGCAGAGAACGGAAATAAAATAGAAAATATATTTTCTGAAAGCACTGTTATATATGTAGGATTGTTGAACGTGATTTTATTCTTTATAAAAGAATTAAATTACACGTACCTTCAACATAGTAAAGAAACAAAGAAGTCACAAGATAAACATGTGATAACAACATTGACAAATGAATGGAAGGTTGCAGCGAGGTTGCAGAGCGTCTGTGGAGTAGTGTAGCCAACCTTCACATATACACAACTAGACTTATAGTTCTAAGTAATATATAGTTTTTTTATTGCAGGATTAACGGCAAGGTAACATATGGACTTCGTTTAATTCAAGCGTTAGTTCCAAACAAAAAAATAACAAAAATACCAAGTGTTTTATTTTAAGCTGACATTTTAAAATTTGTTTTATTTACTTGTGCGCTCAAAATCGACGCAATCAGTGGGATTCAAATCTTACCAAAATAAACATTAATTTTATTACTTTTTTGCAGGTTTGCACCCATTTTTTTTTTTACAAAACCCTTCATTCTTCGAAAACCCTAAGTACCATACTGCACTTGGTTAATTTATTCAAGTGTCATTCTAATACCCATAAACTGCACAACTTGAGATGGTAAATTCACTATAGGCTGCTCATGGGGAAGTAAGAACTTTGTAAAGCCCTGCTGAATTTCCTTTTCCACCACTTTTTAATATAAACATTGTCCTCTCACTAAGAAACACTGTGCACACTGTCCATTCCATCACTTTCAACAGTTAACAAATGCCACAATAAAATACATTTATCAGTAGTCAGAGCCTCACAACGTGCTCATTTTACCGAGACCAGCCAATAATCCTTTTGAGAAGAAAGTAGAGGAAACTACTCGACCACATCAAGCACTACGAGCCGGCGTGAACAGAGACGAGACTGCGACCTTGGTGAGGTAGTACGAGTAGGCTGCAGGGGGCGGTCAACATTCCTCGCACCGCGGGCCCACAGGTCACNCCCCCCCCTTCTACTACCAGGCAATGTTGGAGGTATCACCCACGGGGCTTTATTCAATACGGCCCGGGTGCGAGAGAGAGCGCAGTAGCAGATGGTCAGCGAGATAGCAGCCGGGACAGTCGCCGAAATAATAGTTACCCATGCTGCCTGGTGCCCTTGTGGCGACAGTAATCACCTTCCAGGGCACTTAAGTGCGGCACCTAACTGTCGCTTGAATAGTGTTGCAGTGTTGTAAATCCGTGTTTCTCTTATGAAACCATTAAGTGTTTCTGTTAGATCATTGTACGAAAAGAAAACACACTTCAGACGAGGTACGTTTAATACTCTCAACACGTCACGCGTGTTATAAATGCTACTCCCAAGCCCCCCCAACACAGCTACAGACTGCGTTATCTCGTAAAATAATAGTCGGAAACATGAGAAACTACTATAGGGACTTGCACTGAACTTTACTTCAATAAAATGATACAGTCACGGCTTAAAGTCCCATAGCTACACGCAGCATAACGAGAACACTGTGCGCCAGTTCAGCATCTTGCGCTTGCGAGTGATGGGGCACGACGCGCACGTTAGTGTCGCCCTTACCGCCAGCTTGTTTCTGAGCCTCAAACGCGCAACAAAGATACAAGTAGGCAGCAACCTAAGGACCTGTAACTTACACTTCAATGGGATTTTTAAAAAAATCTATGTAGGCCAATAAAAAATGCTCAGAAAAAGTACACCAAACTTTATAAAATTCTGAGATTTGCAATTTTGTTACAATGAGTGGAAAGAGAGCCAGCTCATCACGCTACACGCGGGCCGTGACCCGGCTGCACGCGGGTCGTGACCCGGCTACACGCGGGCCGTGACCCGCTACACGCGGGCTGTGACCCGCTACACGCGGGCCGTGACCCGCTACACGCGGGCCGTGACCCGGCTACACGCGGGCCGTGACCCGCTACACGCGGGCCATGACCCGCTACAGTTGACAAGGCTCAGTGTTTGTCAGCTGTAAGGGAGCAGCTGCAGTAAACAATAAATATTTTCTCCGTCGGTGAGTTCATAGTTTCGCAAATCTCAGCATTGGTATTCGCTACAATTAAAGAAAAAGGATTAACTTATGAAATAAACAATAAAATTATATTTCTCATTTCATTCAATACTACTTGAAAATAAAAAATCATACCAATACAAGTTACAATGAATAAAATAAATTGTATAACATAAATTCTGTTTTGAGTGTCTTTTTGTATTGTTTTTGTGTGGAATTTCAGTCAGGACTATTTTGTATTTGATGATGCTACCGCATCCATGCCATTATCTCGTGTCTCTGGCATTACACAACCTCTTAAGCTCCAGTAAAGTCAGTGTTGTCTGTAGTCAGTGTAGCCTCGCCACCCGGTGGCACGTGGAAACAAGTGCTAGTGCTCATCAACACAACTAGAGCATTAGTTGGCATTACTGAAATAACTGGCCAGCGAAATGTGGGAGTATCGGATCACGGCCCATGATTGTTTATGGTAAAGTGAGCATTTTGAAAGTCTTTTTTTTTTAGTTTCTACTTCCTTCAGTTTGCGTAATATTATATAAACGTTGCGCCACAATTTCATTTAATGTTTACATCAACTACACAAGTCTGCTATATTTACTCAATAAATAAAGTACCACATAATCACTGTTATACAGTAGTGATCATCATAAATGTTAGAACACTGTTTCAATAACAACTATGTGAAGATGAAAGCAGCCCACGTGCTTGGAGAGCAGTACAATAGTGTGCAAAGTGAGCTACGGAGGGGAGGGGAGGGAAGACAAGGTGTTCATTGGTGCAGTCTGTAGGTGCCGGGCAGGTTATCGATAACGCACAAACAGCCGTTCCACTTGCAAGAGCCTGTGGAACCGCGTCACTTAGCTTTGTTATGTTGGCTGATACATCACATTTTCAACTCAATAATATTAGTTCATTTTAAAAATTTTTAATTTTTTGAGATACCGTAAATTAAATACTGGCAATTAATTTAGCTTCTTATGACCTTCAGTAATTAATAACTAAAACTTTAAATTTGCCTTGAGTTACGGGCACTCGGTGCTTGTACATTATTTGGAGAGAAAGACATTTCACATGATGCCCTTCCAAGATATCAGTTTGTTCTGCAGACGTGTGTCTATTGAAATAGATCCACAAATAAATAAATAAATATTTCAGTAACAAATCCTCAGACCCCACTGAGAATGTACGTAGCACTCGGTCGCCGCAAAGTATTTAAACGTTTATGACGACAAGGTGAGGTCAAGTACACTTCTAGGTTATCATTTTATCTTGAAGACATCTGACAATTGAACTAAATTACTGTTCTCTGCCAAAATCAGCTGATTTTATGCCAGAGACGACTGAACACGGATATACAAGTTTGGTAAAACCCAGAGCGAAACTGAATTTTGTAACATTTTGGAAGACAAGAGGAGGCTAAGCACATAGACAATGTCTACCTATTAAAATTAATGTATATTTAATTTTGAAAAGTGTCACTTTTGCAATACAGAAGATTAAACACATACTTCATACAAAAAAATTGCAAATTTTCAGGTATAGGTGTTGGGGGAGTGTCAAAATTGAACCAAACTGTCCAAAATATCTATAGCGGCCGACCTGTCATAACAATGTTATTTCTGGAAATCATGTCAAATTGTTTTAGTACGGTTCTACCATAAAAAACTAATTAACATAAAGTTAACAACTGCAATTAAAGATAAATAAATGTTGCTTTGGCTCTGTATTTAAACGAACTTGATCTGTACTAACACAAATACTGTATGTCCATCATATAACTTAATTACCACATTTGCCACACTTACAAACAGATAAACTTAACAAAGTACTTACCTAATGCTGTTTCAGTGGAGGCTATCAAATCACACTTGTAAGTGGTTTATATGTCTTCTGCATATAACGACGGCAGTCAAGCGTGTGATAACATTCTTTTCTGGAGTACAATATGGTGTTAACTTTTCTATTTGGGTGTCAGATTTATTTTCCACTCACTGAGGAAGTACATTGGTGGCAAATGGAAAATGAACACCCAGGCACAATGGTCCCACATGAATGAAGGTTGTATTGAATAATTATACATGTTGTACGCTGTATATGATAATGACCACAGGGTCATACACCTATGGACAGAGGCTACAGGGCGTCTTGAACAAGGCCAGTGCTAACTCCATCTGACATTGCAATCGGATAGTTACATTTCTCAAATTACGCATGTCTTTATAAAGAGCACATGAACTATCGGAGCAATTCTCAAGCACAAACCTCCATTTTTGTAGCAAGAAAATAACAGCTATTGTTAACAAAAATAACATCTATTTAAAAAAAAAATAGCACACCTTTTTGAAAGAAAAAAAAACTACATTTTCAGGTTGCTACCAATGATGCCCAGCAGACACTTTACGTCCTACGTGTTGGGCAATTCTTTCGAAGGACCTTCCCATCTCCCTCAGGCCCACAACACGACCTCTTCAAAAACCGTTAATTGCACGAAGCGTGGTCGTCTATGCGGTCGTGGCACGTCTACAATGCTTACTGCACACAGGCCGACGCTTGAAACAACAGTCTGCTCTTTCACCGAGTAATCTACTATATTTGTATTGGGCTCAGAGTTGTTATGCCTAGTACGTGGTTCCTACTCTGTCCACAGCACAGCACTGTTCATTATTGCATGTACTGCAATCTATCAGCACACCATGCGCATATGGTGTTTCTACATCACCACTTTGGTGTTCACTTTTCATTTTCCACCAGTGTATCATATTTACTGTATTGTCAACCACACTTTTTCTCTTACTAATTATCTTCTACCAAAGCAACCAGTTCTTTTTATTGATGTCGCCGACATCACGTTATATTTATTCTGGAATGGAGTGTTCCTAAAACAACGGCCGCCATATTGGAATACCTAAACGTGGTAGCCAATTATAAAAGTCAAACATTTTACTTGCTGAATTATTGATATTAAAAAAAAGTAAAGTAAAACATGTATAATTACTACGCCAAAGTTAGTACGCCAAAAATTACAGGCAATTAAAATGCTGTTCCTAATTTATTAATGAAGTTAAGTTCTACAATAAACAATTAAAATGATCCTGCTGAAAAGCAAACATTGCAGTTAATTTCCTGCGCAATCTGGAGCACAATAAATGTGCGTAGAATGCCAGCACTTCCACACTGCTGACATCCCGGATACAGTCTTCGCGTGGCAGTCGTAAACATAATGATCAGATGACGACCTTCAGGTAATGTGCTGGCAATCCTGGTCACACTTCACAACTGCAACGTGCACGTATATATCTGCTTTACATTTACAGTGAAAACTACTGAATGACAGTGTATAAGTTGGCTTATATCTGTAGCTTACGAGTAGGAAGAACACGGGATGGACTCCATACGCCCACTGTCCAAATAATCTTGCATACCAGTTGCGTAGTTGTCGCCGCGCTCCGACTGTTTCCGCAGATCGACGATGGCGCACAATAACTGGGGCTGGATGCACCGAGAGGTAAACGCACCACGTGCATGCGAGTTTCTTCTGGTCCACGTGTGAACACGAAGGCTGACTGGCATGCAGTATGTGTAGACGACGCATGTTTCTACGTCGGAACTTATCCGACTGCTTCACCACTTCTTCCAATGCTGGTGCTCGTGACACTTAATAAATAAAAAATTCCGTGGCTCAAGTGGGTGAGACAGAAATCTCATTATTGAAATTCCTTCTTCAACAAAGCATAGTGTACTACTCACATGATAGAATAACTGTACTATCAGTGGATTACCTGTACTGTGAAACCTCTATTATTCGTTTTTCATGGGACCTACTGAAAAAAACTGAGCATGTGGACAACTCTCCTCCTCAAAAAGTAAAACCTAACCTCAAATTTCGAAAATCCACATAATGTTTACATAAAATTTACTAAATTTCTGCCAAATGTAGAAAAAGTGGCCAAAATCAAACAAAATTTATTAAAAACAATGATTTAAAATAGAAACGTACTAAAAATTGTTAAATTCAAAGTACAGTAATAAGGTACGTAGTTTCAAAATAATAATGCTGCATTTTATATTTTTTACTCGACTTTGGAGGCAAATTTAACACATTTTTTTGAATCTGACATGTAGAAATCCAATTTTTTGAAATTATATTTTACGCTGTTAAAATGTATATTTGTCTGCAAATGTTTTTAAATTTTGCCAAATTAAACGGAAAGTCTGCTAAGTAGAAAACACTCGCCATCTTGTGTGACAGTTGATATCACCGCATTACTCTTAAAAAAAGTTACTAGCGTAGTTTTATCTTAACATAATTAGTCCATGAAAGCATACTGTGCCCCTTTAATGCTTGTAATTTACATGGTTATTTGCAGTACTGACCTAAAAATTATTCCGCTTCCTTTGTGTAATCAGAGTAAAGTTCAAATCCGTTCCGTCCATTAATAATGTTTGGTTCTGGTCCGTACCACATCAATTATAAATACGTGGTTTTTTTTGCGCAAAATTTTGTGTGCTTACTTGAAACAAAGAAGTGCCTGCAATTATTATGTTTTACCTGTTTTTCTACGTGATTAATTTAAAACAAATAGTTATTGAATTATCAAAAATAAATTACGTGGTTGTTAACAATTGCAACGTTTCTCAACTAGTTGTGTACACTAGCATTTGAGGTTAGGGAGTGTCTGTTTACCTTCTCTTGGCGCTACTGAATTTTGGTAGTAAGAGTTTTAAGATAGTTATTTCACAGATCAACAATTGTTCCAAATATATTTTGGTTTTCGGACACAATATCTGATTGATGGATGCAGGAAATTAATGATTTAAGGGTCGTAGCATGCAGGTTTTTTTTAACATTGTTTATATAGGATATTTGTTGGGATAATCCAAAAAAATCGACTGATACGGGAAAATGACATAAACAAGAACTCAACAACAAGGTTTCACTGTATTTGTTTATCATTTAGAATGGGGATCAATTATTGACTACATTCTGAGAAAGATAATAGAAGTGATAGCTGTACAAGACATTAAAATACAATCATTTCTAAATACAGACTGGGTATAAATGAATACCCCAACATTGAAGGTCTATAATATCAAAACCAAACAACCTACAACCTTGATTGACCAACCAAATGAACCGTGGAACCATGAAGTTGATTTAGAGTACATTCATAAATGTTCAATGTGACCACCACGAGCAGCCTGAATAACATGTACGCGATAATCAAACTCGTTCCACACTCTTGTCGGCATGTCCGGTGTTACGGTATGGATGGCGTCCGTAATTCTCGTTTTGAGGTCGTCAATGTTGGCAGGCAATGGTGGACGAAACACTTGATCCTTTATGTACCCTCATATGAAAAAAATTGCACGGGGTAAGATCAAGGCTTCTTGGGGGCAAGTGATGAAGAGCCTGGTCACCAGCTGCTCCTCGACCAGGTATCCGTGAACATAGGTGCGAAGGGGGTGGCGCACCATAAAGGAAACATTGCGCTTGCCATGAACCAGGATCAGCTTGTACAGAAGGTAATTTCCACAAGATCTTGTACAACACTCGTGCTTCAGTGCTATAGTGAAAATACTATTGGCTGGTGGGCTTTATGAGATACACTTTATACTGAGCTAGCAGGTATATGAGCTACCCCCTCACCCCTTCAGACAATATAATTTAGTCCCAAAGACAAACATCACAAGCATGTGTTACATACAATAGACTATGACCTTGAAAAGCTAATTTAATTCTCTCGTACAAAATTTTCACATCTTGGTTTGTTGCTTTTCTGTGTATAAATGTTTCTTTGGCGCGGCCTGGAGGCAGCAAGACTCGGACAGTTTACAGCAGGAGGGTGTCGCCACGAGCATCTAGACTGATGTCTCACGGAAGGCACTGTTGTCCACAGGTTCAGGACTCCACTTCTGTGAAATGTGCAGTTTTCACCGGCGGTAGGCAGCCGTCCTGTTGCGAAATGTGGGGATAACGAGGAAGTGGCCAGCAGCGGGTCATCAACTAAAGTCTCGTCAAGTTCAGCAGTTGTAGCCACCGAATACGCATGGCGACAAGTTTTACGAGGTCGGGGAGTTAATGGCCTGGCATGAAAGAGTGTGCATTGTTTACGAGAGCATGCATTATGTCTAGGCGGGGGCTTGGCCCAGCCTGGAGCCGATTTTGATTTACGACTGTGAGACGTAACGTACAGTAGCGAGGTTGGAGTTCACCAAAACGACTGGTCCAGGTGTGAGATGTGGTATGATCTCAGCCAGTGATGGTGTTACCTCCTACCCTTAGGAAGCCTGGATCATGCTGGGGTAGACGGGCTGATGTGGTCGTCAGGGAACGTAAACATGTAATGTAGAATTTGGTATCATGTAAGATTAAGTTGGGATCTGTAAGCTAGTGTATTAGGTACAGATTATGAGGTCTTAGGACATTCAAGCTTACATTGTAATAGTGATGTGTGGTTAATTGAGCTTAGCACACCTGAACGTGAAATTATCTTTATTTCTCCAGTCTTATAGCTGATGTTGAGAGGGAAACCTTTTATATCTGTTCTGGATAGATAAAAAGCCTGCAACAACAAATTGGGTAATTTTTAATGAGAATCAGCTGCTTTCCTTTTGTAAAGGGAGGGAGGGGGTGTGGTCCACTGGAAGTTAAGGTGTTGATTAAGTGTTGAGTATTTATCGTAGCTTTTGAATCTGTTTTCAATTTGTTTCGGCAGGCACTTGACCGTCCTGTAGGGGGCAGATACTAAATAGTTTATTATCCCAGTAAATGTGTGGATAGGATAATCAAGCGAGTGAGTAGATGTTGGTTATGATGCCCTTATATATTAACGTTACTATGAACGCTATACAAGTGTGTTGAAGTATGGGTTGCAGATGGGGAAACGTGTAGGGGGTGGCCCGTACAGTGAAACATGAATCTTGGCCGGCCGGCCGAGTACAACAACATACAAACTGGGTGGCCTGTGCCACGCAGTGTTAACACATCAGTTACAGCTGTTTATAACAAAGATGCTGGAGTTGCAACAGTGAAGGCACTTTGTGTGTCGTGGTGTTGCTCACTACGAGGTGCGGACGTCTTCTGCTGAATCACAGGAACCTTCTCTCTCTCCTCAAACTGGAGTGGCGTGGTGTTGCTCACTACGAGGTGCGGACGTCTTCTGCTGAATCACAGGAACCTTCTCTCTCTCCTCAAACTGGAGTGGCGTGGTGTTGCTCACTACGAGGTGCGGACGTCTTCTGCTGAATCACAGGAACCTTCTCTCTCTCCTCAAACTGGAGTGGCGTGGTGCATAGCCTGACGTGGCTCGACATTTGACAGACCTTAGCCGAACGCGCACCCCAGTAAACCTCTCTGAAGGTGATTTAGACACAAATTCAGGACAACGTTGAAGCTTATGAATGAACTTTGCCTTCCTGATGGGAGCACACCAATAGAGTAGAACACCTTTTTCATATCATCTTGATTTTATAATTCCACATTTTACACCTACCTGGTCCCATTTACCATTTCCACAACATAAATTTTCCTCTTTTTACAATTTTCTGCTTTTTGCAACAACTTTTACTGGTGACTTAAAAAGTGTAAAACAAAGTGCCCCACTGTAAAGTAAGTTAAGCTCCAGGCAAAAGAAGAGTGCGTTTGCAGGAATTAGGATATGAACCTTGCTCTATGCATCCGCCACCTTCACTATGGAAGTTTAAGAAGCCGTCGCCTCCATAGACCGACGCTACTACAGGAAAAGCAACTCTTGTCAACGTGAGGTGAATTAACAGGAACCGTCTCAGAGCAGCTGCGAGTCCTGTGTCGTGTTAGGTACCTGCTGAAGCACATCAAGCTGTTGTGATGTAAGAAAGCCATTTTCCTTGTTCCTCTTAACCATTGTCCCATGCTGCTGCATAATTACCTTCTCTAAGTGTCAGCAACTCAATTAACAATAACAGTTCCAGCGCTAACTATGTCCAATATGCCACACAGCTTACAATGCTTAACAACTATTGTTTCTATCAAAGACTAACCGGTTAGGAAAGGTTACCCATGATGTTACTTCGTCAATGAAGGTGGGGAAATTAATTTGTGGTTGTGCCTCATGCATGCGACTCTACAATTCCAATACGACGATCATAACCTCACAAAAGTTGTCATCTAAACACGTAATGCAATGCTGCATATGCCAAGGCATCACATTTCCCGTAGCTCTTCGAAGCAATCTCTAGGAAAGATGATCATCTTTTAAACACTAACGTAGTTATGGCAAATTTATGGTGGCTTTAAACAATTGTTGTTTAGATGGGTCCTTAGTTAACTTCATCCACCAATCATAAAGCACACTTATTGCTCCTCCCTTCCTTGCAAGTAGCTGCAATACCAACGAGTCTGCCATTTCAGCATAAATTTATTCAACAACAGAACAACAAAACTCACGCCCACTCCAATTTTAACAAAACTATTTTTTAAACGATTCTGAAAATTATGTGTACCAACCATAAGCACTATTACTTGTAGGCTACAAATACGACATACAAAAACTAAAGCTAATGTACCGTTGCCGAGCTACAGATACGGCTGATACCGGCACAACTCTACCCCAAATAGACCAAAATGTATCGCAGCACGTGGAATCCAATATGGACGACAATGACAAAACAATAACATTGCCCTACGTCCAAGGCTTATTGTAATTTCCAAAGCAAATTCACACAAAAACAATCATGTTAGAGTGGCCATGTTGATGCGACTAAATTATATTGTCTCAAGTCACCACATTAAAATGCTTTGTTTAATAACCAAACAATGAATGTACTATACTAAACACTCTGCTGTGCGGAAGGGGGGACGGAAATATGTTCCATTAGTGGAATATGGACGTAATGTGTATATCAAGTTATCTTCATTTTCTACACACATATGAAACTGTGAACAATCTATACACTTTCCATACTTTGCAGCGGTGGCTCGGTCATAGTAGTGCGCTGCTGCTTTGTAAGAACACGACACACAGCTGCGGTACGCTGTGCTGTCATTGGTCCTACTGCTCATCCCACACCCGGGCTTCACCACTTACGCCGAGCACCAGCACAATAACTCCGCTGCTAACAACTGCTCACGTAGCACGGAACCTCATCCCACACCTAATGTTACACTTACCTGTATTTTACATAACACACCTCCATCTTACTCTTGTCCCAAATCATGCTTGTACAGTGTGATTTTCCCTTTGTTGCAGTCCGGGACTATTCTTTCTGGTTCCTTGGTACATTTACAAATGTGTTATAAATGAAAGTAAAAGCAAATATTATTTATAGAGATTAAAGAATACCACAGTAAGCCACTAGCCACTTTTCAAAGTTGAATATCTCAGTATCAACTGTTCAAACTATCACACTTGCACAAAATATTAAAAAGTGCCTACTGACTTGCTGAAAGTATCGGGCATGCCAGTCGTAATAAGCACGTTGCAGAGAGCAGAGCGGGAAGGAGGTAGCAGGTTCCTACCTTGTACATGTTCTGCACCATCTCGACCCCGAGCGTCTTGCTGAGCTCCTGGTCGCCAGCGCCCGGCGCGCTGATCTTCACGATGCTGCCGTCCGGCGTGCGAATGTCCATCATATGTCCCTTCATCTCTGGCATGGGGAACCTGCCACAACACAATCCACACTGCACACACCCTCGCCTGTGTCCGCTCACCCGCTCATCTGCTTGCTGCTTCGCACGGCGAGGCCAACGCTTGGGTTTTCCCAGGGTGCTTCTGTTACCACTCCACCTCTATCTCACCTCACATTATCCATTGTCTGCACTGGCCTGAGACACTGATGTGTCCCACTGCTTGCACAAAGTGTCGGTCATCAACACCGGCATCAGCCTCAACATGAAACCACATACATTTGTAGCACGCAGATTACTCTATCTCCGAGTTAACACGAGTGGTGGTGGATGCAGTCGGAACACACGTGGAGCTTAGATTCCTCACGTGTCCCGCAAAGTGGCCGGTGGAATGACGACTGCTGCACTCACGGATGGAAGCAGGCGTCCACAAACGCATGGATTATTTCCATGGGACTGCCATACCCTGGTATGATGTGGTGTCCTGGAGAAGCCTCTGTTGCTACTCAATTTTTTGGGTGAGATGCAGGACAAGTTGTGTTGGGGCTTCTGAGACGAGCACAATGCAGACGGTGAGGGCCATGAGTTGCGACTAACAGATTCATATTTATCTCATTATGGGACTTCCATTTAAGGGGCTGCACTCACAGCAATAGTTAAATTATTTTCTCATTAGATTGTGAACTTATAGGATTTAACCAGATTTACTTAGGACGACTGTGCCTGTTGCAAGAACAATGTCTTCAGAGTTCTGTACATTTGTGATGGTGATGCTGTAATCTGAGAGACAGAACTCACAAACTCACTATAGCAAATGTTGACAAGGAAGGAGGTATGATGGTGGACACCACGAGGAGTGGAGAAAGAACTTTGTCAGTGTTGGATACAAGCGGTGGTTGTATTTGCACCCAGCACGGACAAGGAAACTGTGAAGCTAGGGGCATGAACTCGGTAACAGTCCCGGAGTGCCCTGGGGGGAGCACACACCTTCTGCCTGTAAGGAGTCGTACACACCGCTCCTCATCATCGCTGGCCAGCATTCTTCCACAAGCAGAACGGCTGTAAGTTCTACTTTTGGTTACTGATTACGTATCATTCCACTACATGTAAACATAAACACTGCCAAGTGACTTATACATTTTAACTGTCAAATGCTTTGCTTACTGTTTTCAGCTGTTCAAAGAATTCGGTCACATATCAAATACCATTTCTTACAAATTTTCAAAATTTAGGCCTATATTTAGGTTGACTTTTTAACAGTGTATATATTGACTATAGTTCTTACGGTTATTATTGTTATCCACGACATAGCACATTACATGTAATACATGTTAATATTTTGCAGCGACTGTGTTTAACCCTGCTAAAACTGCGGGGGAAAGAACTATATTATTTAACCTCTGGTTATTGATGCATGTTGAATTATTTCTTTAAAAGAATGGCTTCAGTTGGAATAAATACTAAAATGAAGTAACAACCAGTGCAATAAAAAGACACAGCAAATTGAAACACCCAACTCGTGTCACTTTTATTTTGTAAGTAGCATTGACAAACTTAATGAATAATGGTTAACATGTACAGAAATAGACCTACCGTAACTTTAATTCCGCTCATATTTCTATGTATTGGCACTTACTGTTTTCTAGGTTTATTTCATTATTTATTTAAATTTATCTGGTAGGACTTAAAATTTTGTTGGGACTCTGGAAACACTCATATCACAGAAACGTTAGCATGTTAGACAATTGTGTTTTAAACACTTACGGCAAAGTTACGTGGTGATAAACAAAGTCGTGACTTTCCAAACATTAATCCCGCTATAAAAAAATTGAAAGAAAAAAAGAGAGAGAGTAAATTATGTCCGACATCACGGGTCTGGTAGTCACTCCCGCGTGCGACAGAAGCCAGCCACTAAGCCCAGCGCTGCTCCTAATCTTGCGGGAGCGACGCAACCTGCACGAAAGGAAAACTGCACTTCCAGCCTTCACCGCTAAGGGAGGAGCTCTAGCCCAAAGGGAGCAGGACTTGCAGCCTGGCGACTATATACTCCGGTGCGCAGCCCCAAGACGTTAGTTGTGTACTTGCAGCTCGCTCCACCACCTCGTGTGCTGGAGCTCTCTGCTACCGCTTTCCGCACGAGAGATCAACCAGCCTTCTAGTAGTCTTTCAGACCTTCGCCCAGCGACCCTCCCTTACACTCACTACCACTGTGGTAGTGAACCCCAAGTCCCTTCTGGACAACAGTATAGATTAGTTAGGGTCAGTTGTTATCACAGCTACCTAACTTTCTGCTCTTGATTGGTTTTGCCCCAGGTCCCCTTCACCTGGTTTACCGTAACTTACTTCTGCCAGTTTCAGTATCTAAGAGATAGTACGGGTCACCGTGTCAATTCCTCTGGGGAATAAACACGTATTCTTACCTAACCCCGTGTGCTTATACTAGGGTGATTGCGACTTCCTTCCTCGTAGACGTCAGACCCACCAGGGAGAAGCACGAGACTGCATCTTGAAAGCACTTTACTGAAACTAGTGTAGGACTGCAGGCTACCCTTGACCGGGCACGTCATAATACATAACCCAGTAGATGGCCACCCATACTGTGGACAAGGTACGCAAAGGTACCTGGTGCGCACGTACGGCAGAGCCCCGACCACTAGGAACACACGCAGCCAAGCGGCTAGACATTCAGATCAGCTAATCCACTTCATCCGTGTTGAACTTCGTCTGTTGGAGTGACAGGACTGATTCTGGTTGGCCTAACCCCTTCTGGTTACACTCTTGGCCAGGAAACCCGTCACCTGCTCCTATTTCGTGTGTAGACCGTAGTACATTCCTCTATGCCCTTAACTCGTAGAAGTGGTGCAAGGTGGAGAACTAAAAGGATAGCTACTGCCTCTAAACCTAGTCAGTTACTCTGCAACCCATTCCTGTCTGCTGTCAACAGACCCTCCCCTCGGGACTGAGCTCACACCACCCGACAACTGGCGAGGTCTCACCTCCCAGTTCCCCCAATCCAGAAGATCTTCGGAGAACCGCGCCCGCTCGTAGTGAGCATACGACTGGCTGGGCATTGCCTGTCCCTACTTCAGGCCGGCAAGGACCAGTAGCCCGCCGCCAGTCGACCAGCAAAGCCAGCAGCACCACCGCCACCCCAGGACAGGGCCCCAGTTCCAGCCAGCAGCAGCCGAGCCAGGATCTACCCCGGGTGACGTCCACTGCAGGTAAAAGAGTGCCTTTGTCCAAACTATGAGAGCATAGATCCGTCATTGTCACACCTGACTTCATGCCAAGTCGAAGGGCCACACGCCCCACCCTATACCGCAGCAGAGTTAACAATAGGAGAACTCCCCCTCAGTGAGTTTAGCAACTACGACAGAGCAAGCAGACACTTACAATCAGTGAACGTCATTCTAAAAGTGCTCTTTCCTTACGCTTATGCAGTATCTTGATTAGAGGTGAGCCGATATGGTTTTTGAGCCTTTTCCGATATTGCCGATACAAACTTACCGATATTGCCGATACCAATACCGATACTGCCTTGACAAGGAAAAATAACATTATTGCAAGTTTCAAAAAATAAAAACCTTCAAATAGTGCGTACATTCAATGTGCCATCTTAAGTTTGTGGTACTATAGGACCTTGATGATATACCGCCTCTCAAAACCAAACATTTGCAAATATTGTAAACAGTTTTGCATTCTTGCGTGTTGCTTACGGTACAAAGAAATTCCACAAATCACTTTTTATTCCAGCCATATCATTTGTTTATTGCTGGCACACGTAAATAATTTCACCACGTTCGTACCCTAACCTAACACTGTCATGTTACTACAGCAAACAAACCAACAAAACAAACAAAAAAAAGGCACAGCCAGTTGGGTACTTTAATAAAAACCAATTAAAATAGTGATTATTTTAATAAAACCAAATAGTGAAACCTCTGTTATTCGTTTTTCATGGGACCTACTGAAAAAAACTCAGCATGCGGGAAAACTCAATATGTGGACCTCTCCCCTCAAAAAGTAAAACCTAACCTAAAAAAAAAAAAATATTTTCATCCTTGGGTATACTGAATTGATTACCTGTAATGAACAGTGGGCATATCTTAAATACTGGATGAAAAAACATATCTCAATCATTCAATATAAGTATTGTATTATAAAATATTGAAATGCACTTAATTTCGAAAATCCGCCGAATGTTTACATAAAATTCCCTAAATTTCTGCCAAATGTAAAAAAAAGTGGCAAAAATCAAACTAACTTTATTAAAAACAATGATTTAAAA
>NQII01002423.1:185791-210989 GCA_002778355.1 Clitarchus hookeri | reverse complement strand
TGTTTATATAAGATATTTGTTGGGACCATCCAAAAAAATTTACTGATACGGGAAAACGACAAACGGGAACGCAACCACGAGATTTCACTGTAGTGAGCAAAGCACTCCAATTATGGCAAGTTGAAAACATCATCATCTTAGAGATTCTTAGGGCAAAATATCGGTTATAATATCGGCGATTTAAACATGAATTGCGCACAATTCCCATAATTACGATATCGGCCGGTTTCGATATATCGGTACCGGTATCGGCTCAGCCCTAATCTTGATTGTGTTGTCCAAATAATTTATAGGAAGTTAATGATTTTCAATTTGCATTCATTAAACATAGTTGAAGATGCCTTTTTAGCGTGTTTTCTTGTGTGAAATGTAATGGCACGTGTTATTGCCAACCGCTTCGTAAAATGGCTTGGTCCACAATTTAATTCAAAAGGTTTTCCCAATAACAACCCTTTTGAAATAACTACCCTTTTCCTAAAGTGAAACCTCGTTACGATCCCGTTTATTAATTAATTTGGTTTTCCCATCACAGTTTTTTTTGGACTGTCTCGACAACTGTTTGATATAAACAATGTTAAAAAAACCTGCATGCTACGACTCTTAAAACATAAATTTATCGCTTCCATAGATTGGATATTCTGCCCGAAAGCCAAAATGTATTAGGAACAATAGTTTAACTACAAAACAGAGTGGATTTTTTGATTATTCGTTTTTGTTATTTACGTTTTAACGTAGTTATCATTGATGCATTAGCCAAAGATTGCGGGCAATATTCTTTTTTGGATGATATGTGAATGCAAAACAACACAGATAATAGACAACTGTATTGTTTACATTCCGCAACATTTTTTCGTACCATTCTTCTTCTTTCTACGTCTTTACTGAATGTGTGGGTTGGCGACAATGAGAAACCAACTCGTATTCTTATTGCTGTTACGTGTTTACTGCGCTCATAGGTTGGCGACAATGAGAACGAATCACACATTCTCCGACACTGTATTCAACAATCTACGGCCATGTTATTGTAAACGGAATTTGGAATTAGTTTAGAGCCATGGCAGTATTTTGACGGGTGTAATTATTATCTGAAATTATCGTGCAGCGTGTTTGGTTAGAATTGTAAAGGTTTGAAAAAGACTTGGCAAGTAATAATTGGCCAAAATTGTTGCAAGTAAATCAGTTGTGGTAATTTTAACCAAGGGATTTAGCATGGCTCGGCCGACGAAGGAACACTGAATAAAAATATTAACATAATTAAAAATTAAATTTTGCTCAATTTCAGAAATTGAAGATTTTAATTTAAAGTGAATATTTAATCATAAATTGAATTGAATAAGTTGTTTTTAATGACATCTTTAGGGTGTTGGTTTAAACAAACATGCATTTTGAGGTTACGTACAATATTTCTCAGGTCTAAAATCCAAGTCCACATCCATAATTTTCCTGCACGCTTCGTTTTTGTTTTTTCTTGTTGGTCCACTGGAAAAATCGAGAATCCACTGTAGGAACCGTGAAAGGTGTTAGTAGTGAGAGTTTTCTGTACGCCAGCCAGTTACAAATGCTGCAGGTTGCACGCTCGATGTACCCCGTGTGGTCAATGCTGTAAACTAAACAAACGTTTTACGAGTGCAGGTGACTGCGTTGGTAGTGGTTCGGTCGGACGGAACACAGCACGTCATGTTGAACACGTACATGCCCCAACTAGTAGCCACCAGAGCGTTTACACATCAGTAGATTCCATGTTGTGTGGCCTAGTGTCACTCACGTCACTCGTAATGTTCGATGTAGAGAAATTTATCTATGAAATTGAAAAACTGCTGACCAAAACTACATTACCATGAAATTTCCTATGAATATTTCCGGTGAACACAGAATTTTAAATGGAATACACTAATACAGTAAAACCTTGATAATTTGAACTTGGTCAATTTGAAATTATACGTACAACAAAGTTACTGTTGAGCCCAGATCATAAGAATGTGATTTGCCTTTGTTTTAATTATCTGTTATCCGCTACCAGCTGCAATGAACGTAAAAGCAGAGTACAAACTCACAACAGAGCCGCTTGATGCGTAGTGTTTTCAGCAAAGAGAAACAATAATCGCCATACAAGATGGCAGCTGACAATGGAAACACAGTGCCGGTGAAGCTGCTTGGAGGAATCTAAGTGACTATTCACAAACAAAAATAACACACTAACCACTCGGTTACGTAATCCCTGGTCTGTTAAAAAATTGGTTTAAAAAAGAGTTTGCCGGTGATGCGTGACTTTGACATTATTTCCATATCTTTAGACAAGAAATGCTGCTTGTTATGCAAAGGTTGTCGCAACAAAAAGTACAGTACTGTAATAGTTCAGGCAGTGAACATCACATTACAAGAAGCGATAATTGTAATTATTATCCAGTTATGTCGTGTATGGAATAACTTTAACGATCTTCATAAAGACAAAAATGTACTTTCTGATTATTGTGGAGTGCAAATTTTCTGCAGTGTATCCAAAAACACTTAACACATCCGAAAACATAACATGAGCAAAACACGTACATAACATAAGCATGCCTCTCGCAGATAAAAAAGAAAGTTCCTTTACAGGAATTTCTAAATCTTTCACACCAGTTTCAAAACTATTAACTGGAACCGAAAACTGAGAACTGAGAACCAAAATTCAGGAAACAGAACCAGGAAAAAGGTGGAACCGTCCCATCACGAGTGCCAAATTATGTAAACTTATAAAGCAGGAAATGTTAGTAAAAGGGGACTAGAAGGGTTTTACTGCACATGTGGATGGATATTCGTACGTAGCCGAGGACTAGACAGCATGCTCACCCAGGCATCGGCAGCCGCATGTCCTTGCAGCCGTTGGCGGCAGACTGCTTCTCGTCCTTCACTTGGTCCGGCGACATGTCCATCTGCGTGCCCACCTCCTGGGACGACGGCTGCTGCTGCAGTTCCGTGCTGTCGGCGCCTTGCCCCATCTGCGCACACAACGTCGCCTCTACATCTCCCGCAGCAAACACGCTTCACTCACTCTCGTAAGTACAGTCCATTCACGGTTACATACAACTTTTCTCAAGCCCTGCTCAAGTTCCTCTGCCTTCAGCTATTTAAGCTTTATCAAGTCCACAAAACTAAACCAAACGGACAACGCACCGCTTTGTGCACTACTATGCATTGCAAACACACCTACTGTTATAGTCAACCACTACATAGTTTGTAATGATGCAGTATTATTAATTTTCGGGACACATGCTCCATTTACTTTTGTTTTGCTAAGCTTCATAATATTTTCATCGGGTTTGAAATTAAAAGCTGTGGTGGTTCGTTTTATTGTGATAGTTTGTTTATCGGGCATACGTTTGCTGTTTAACGTTTGTCAGGCGTCCGGTTGCCGTTTTCAAAGTCTTAGTTTCAGTAGCATCAACATTAGATTAGCTTTTTTTTCAGACTGAGTCGACAAGTTTTGTACGAGAAGTTGGCACAATTAAGGGACACAGCGCAGTTTGGATGGCGCTGCTGGCAGATGCCGGCTGCCGTGCCCTTATCTTAGGAGAAGGGGAGTGTAGGCCCGCAGAATAAATACTGCGGGTGTCCATCGCCTAAAAAATAAAAAGTAACCAACAGTCAGAGAAGACGCATCGGGCGTGACGAGATTCACCCACACCGGCAAGCAGCCGCGACCGCTAAATCTATTTTCAATTCAAAATCTATTAAATTTTTTCCGCCAGTGTGGGAGGTCGCTAGGGTGCCAGGAGGGAACGAACATCCCTCCTGCCTTCGTAACTTCTTGCGACGCAAGTTTTTGAGACATGAATAATTCGTAAACGACTGTGGCGCTGTTCTGCACTTGTTTGTTTATCTGTGAACGGTTCGTATTCTGCATACCTGAAGATCGTATGTGAACTGTGTCACTTGAATGGCAAATAAAAGTATAGAACAAATACACCGGAACTTGACTTTATTTAATATTGGTATTGGTATCTATCCTTTTTAAGGAATTTTGTGTTACTACCTCTGAGCTAGCAGCGGTAATTTCCAGCCGGCTATAACTGCGCGCGTGCCACATTGCAAGTTACAGTTTACAAAATGTTCGAAATCATGTTATATTTTCATGAATTCGTATTTTTTATACTGCTATAGTCGGTTCACAACTGGAAGAAACTTTTGAAAATCAACCTTTGAAAAAACACCAGAGCCGTTAGCTACATGCATATAACATTACAAACAGCGGCGAGCGCGGATACAGTTATGCCGTTAGGTTGCCAGCACAAAGAGAGGAAATAGTTCTAAAGTTTTAACGTAATTGTTAATTTATCGCTTACAAATGGGTTTCAAAAAGACATGTATCTTATTATGCCAATTATTAATGACGTGATGCTAACGTATTTAGATTTCAATGTTTCTTGCATAGTCACATGATCCCGCTCAAGGTTAAAGTAACGCGGCCATTTGTTTACAAACCTTCGTTCTGTGTGTTGTTGGCGAGATGTGGTCGACACACGTGCCAGAGAATTGGTGCGATTAACTTTTTTTTTTTTTTACTAATATCCGCTCTTTATTATTTCTCGTTGTGCCGATTCCTTTCGTTTCTGATACCCATATAAGAGATTACTCGTGGTGCGTTCTCACGTGTTTAATATTTTTAAAATTTATTTCAGGTTTGCTTAAAATTTTATTTACTGTATTTTACGTTATATGTTGCGGTAGTTTTTGTGTGCAGTCATGAGTTCTAGCAAGGTGAATAAAAGATAAGTCACCAACGCCAACAGGATATCATTAACCTCACCGAATCATTGTATTCCCTAATTAGGCGAGGGGAAATGAAACCCTGCAACGTCGCCGAAAGAGCGGCAGAAATGTTGAGAAACGCTTCAGATCCACAGTTCTAAGGTATGTTAAAATATATGTAGTATTAACCATTGCGTTTGCAAGTTGTGTGTGCTAAGGTCAATTATGTTGGCCTACGAAATGTGTTTACAAGAACATAAAGAAAATTAGTTAATGACTTGATAACATCGTCGAACCTTGTCTACTTGTCTTTTCAACATATTATTTGGGTAATTATTAAGGTTAGGGGGCTTTTCTGTAAAAATAACAATAATTTCACAGAAAATGGTATATTTCCACTTCACTAATGAAGCAGAACACGAATATACGAGGGGCATTTACGTCCGACTAATTTCGTAACATGTGCCCACCTAACCTAACAGAACCTATCCCCACGATGGGTGAGTCACTATTTTACATTTTTAAACTAACCTAGGATTGTTGGGTTTTACACTAACCTAGGATTGTAGGGTTATATAGACTCAAATGTGAGTGTATGAATCACCTAACCAAAAGGTGGTATTACAATGTGTAATTAAAAATAAAAACTACTTTGTGTTGGAATTTGTGTACCCCTGCGAGGGATTCTTCATAAACAACCCAATATATACAGTGAAAATTTATTATAAAGACCACTGACAATGGTAAGGAAAATTGCCTCTATAGTGAGTTTGTTATAGTCAATTAATTTTATATAGGTTATGGAGAGATGGTGCATTTTAAGATTCTGAAGAAGGAGCTTGTTTTGTATTTATAAGTTGCATTGCAGCATTAATTGCCATTGTTATACGTCACTAAATAGATTACAGTCATATAACTGGAACTTCCCCTACTAAATTTGTATAGACATAGTGAAGTGATTTGTACTCTCCTGTAGCATTAGCATGAAATCGCAGTCATAATCTTTTATGAAAACAATTGTGTATTAATGCATTTCCCCAACACCACTGTTCTACAGCCATTGTCTTTTAGTTATTGTAAATTATCAGTGTCATATTTTTCACTTTCAGTGCTACATAGCCAACCTAATTTGCATAATTTAAAAAGGACCATAATTCAGTTTCTGGGTCAACTACCGTTACTGATACCAAAAACATACAAGGGTCATCGTCATGGACAATGCACACAGGTGTGAGCTCCAACCTTTTGTTTTTGAATAAATAAAATGTTTATATTGTTTGTGACATGTTAGATTCTGTGCTAGTCAACACAGGTATCAGGAAAACAGTTGCATGTAATACGATAAAAAGTTTAAGAATGCTGAGCACAGTAGTTATAGACAATCTTATCATGTTCACATTATAGAAGTCTCCAATCATACATTTGGTATCATATTTANAGTAGTTATAGACAATCTTATCATGTTCACATTATAGAAGTCTCCAATCATACATTTGGTATCATATTTAAAAGTTAATGTTTTGGAAAGAATTGTGCTTAATTCAAACATTCTATACAGCAGACATACTGTTGGCAANCATATTTAAAAGTTAATGTTTTGGAAAGAATTGTGCTTAATTCAAACATTCTATACAGCAGACATACTGTTGGCAATATTCAAGGGTAATACATTTTAATTTGTTGTATTGTGTGGTTATTTCAGCTGGAGAAGTTCCCCAACAGTAGCTGGAGGAAGGATGCCATCATCAATTGGCTGCAGGAGCACATCATTNTGTCCTTTTTTTGCAAAATCTTTTTGTGTAGTGTTAAATTGTAGGGTAATGTTGTTGAGCATTGCTTTATAGCATAATATGTAAAGTAGCAGTCTACATCAGAGAGCTGCTGTTGAAGAATGTAATTTTTTTGAATAATTTGTTTCTAATTTTTGGAGTGAAGATGGATGTATTCATTTTTTTTTATAGTTGCTGCTGTGTTGAGTTGTTTATGTACTTTTTTGTTTTGATCTATGGTAATTCTGCTGCAAAAGGAATCACTACAATCCATTAGTTATTACCGGTACTTCTAACTAACTAATAAATAAATAAACAGTATATATAAGTACTGCAGCTTATGCCTTTAGGATGTTTTAACTTAATGCAAACTGTACATGTTAGGATACACCATTGTCAGCTTCTTTAATTATTTTAAACAACAGTTCTCCCTAATATTTTGTTTACTGGAGCCACATTTTTTATTTATGTTTAATTTGTTTTTGTCATTTCTTTACAAAATCTGTAGCACACTTATTTTGTTCCTCCTCTAAGCATTTGCTTAGCAACATGTTTCAATTTAATTGTTTGAATATTAGACATTAGTGAAACCAATGTCTTTTCGTATTAGTTTTAAGTTACAATTTTGTTTGGAAAAATATTTTAAGATAGCAACAGAGGTTAACAGCATTAAATACGGGCCCGGAGCCCAACTAAAACATAAACACAGCGGCCTACCGCCGGCTCAATTATTTGAACAAAGTCTGTCTGGTTGTATTTTTGTTGCAAACCCACTATAAGAGTTATGGGAACTTCGGTTCCTGACCTCGTGACAGCACGGCCATCCGGGGGCTCATGAGAGATTGGCGGTCCCATGTTTAGGTTGTTGGATGGACTCGAATGTTGACACATTTCAATGCAAAGTATTGCGCCACATCTATAATATGTAATTAAAGTGAAAGTTTTTCTCCCCCACCCAATCCCCCAGTCAAATCCAAACACACACACACACACACACGCACACAGAGAGAGAGAGAGAGAGAGAGAGAGAGAGAGAGAGAGAGAGAGAGAGAGATATATATATATATATATATATATATTGTTAGTCCACTAGGAAAGTGTGCCAATGCAGCGTTCACGTCTATCGTGCACCACATAATCTATGAAAAGCGGCTGGCAAACATATTTTATTTACATATGAAGCAGCGTCACTTTAGCCTACATTTGTTTACTTTTCATGAACAGAGGATGGAGAAGTGTTCACATATGTTTACTACCCTACAAAATGTTAATTAACTGAAATGCCATGTATTTCAGGTTCAGTGAGTTTCCCTCTTTTCCCTCAGAATTCCAGTATTAACAAAAAAATTACACCAAAAACTACAATTATACAAGAAACCATCAAGTAGAATAAAAGTCATACAGCAACACTTGGTCGGTGACAAAGGCTATCTCAGACGGTGCTGCCATCTATGTTACAATGAATACGTTACTACCAGCGACNGTGACAAAATTCAATACAATACAGCGACACTTGGTCGGTGACAAAGGCTATCTCAGACGGTGCTGCCATCTATGTTACAATGAATACGTTACTACCAGCGACACTTGGTCGGTGACAAAGGCTATCTCAGACGGTGCTGCCATCTATGTTACAATGAATACGTTACTACCAGCGACACTTGGTCGGTGACAAAGGCTATCTCAGACGGTGCTGCCATCTATGTTACAATGAATACGTTACTACCAGCGACACGAGTGCACTTATAAACCACTCAGAAAAAACTGCATTTAAAACTTATCATACAGCACCATCAATGCAACAGAGATCATAAACATAAACATTTTGTGAAGAGGTTCTTGATAACAACTGGTTCAAATAATTCAACAAGTTTACTTTCGCTGTAGAGGCAAACAAGTGTTTTTCTCGTGTTACATGCTGTATTTTCTGCTTCTTTTCTTTTTTACAGAAGTAAGTATTTAATGTTCTTTTTTCTCTGTCGTCGTACGCCGAGGAAGGCAACATCTGCACTGTATTTATACGCAACAGCCAGTCGGCCACACTCTGTCTATCGCTCACTGCGCTGCGTTGTATCGGGCTACTGTGAAACCAACAAGTAATTATTGTAAACCTGCTATCTTAAGTAGCATACGAACAGAGATTGGCTTCTAAATAAAAACCATTCTAACCGACAAAAAAGCTTAAATAATGAATGTCATCTTCACCTGAAGTGCTAGCATTTGGAACAGATCATCACTCAAAATTAAACTGCAGTAGTAAATCATTAATGACAAATTGTTAAAATAGCAAGACTACAACTGTAAACAAAATAAAAGCAAACTTCCNTGCAGTAGTAAATCATTAATGACAAATTGTTAAAATAGCAAGACTACAACTGTAAACAAAATAAAAGCAAACTTCCCTACAGAGTGATAAATAGGAACATCCAGAAAACAAACAGCTTCCACCTCTGGAGCAAGAAATTACAGCTTCATCATAACTGCAACAAGAAAATATGGCCGTCATAAAAACAAATTGTATTTACTTGCCTAAAACACATAATGGAAGTGTTACTCCTACACACAAACCAAAAAAAAATATGACAAGACTCGGTAAACGGATTAAGTAATTCTATATTAAATTTTGTAATAAAAGTGTTAACGGCAACTGTGATTGCCAANAAGACTCGGTAAACGGATTAAGTAATTCTATATTAAATTTTGTAATAAAAGTGTTAACGGCAACTGTGATTGCCAACCAGAGAATATTGTATGTAGTTGAATAAATAACGCAGTTTCTACTCGCACATGCGTGCACATATTACTAGCAGATCTGATAACTGTCCCAAAATGTCCACTATACATATTACATACTATTAAATAGGAAGTGAGTTATCACATTGCTGATAATTACGAGGGTCGTAGGCAACATATATCAGATAGCAATCATATTGTTAACAACAACGCAGCAACAACGTGGGTACAGCACTGCATAAGTAGATCAAGTACATTGGTTTTGCAGTTCAGTACAAGTAGATGAAGCATGTATGAACGTGAAGTAAGCATCAGAGAATAAAATGCAAGGATAGGCCTGCTGGGGCGCAATGAGAATTAGAGTGTAAGTGTTTACCAACTTGCCATTATCAGTGTGACCTGATATGAGGCTGAGCAATGTGTGGAATCAAGAATAATTAGCTCACCCCCCCCCACCCTGTTAAATCTACCAAATTGGCGTTACTATTCTGCCTACACGAACATGACGAGTCTGAAGAGTTATCCACTACAATTACTATTATTAAGCTTCGACACTCACACCAAAATTAAGCAAAACTGTCTTAAGACGTTTTTTCAAAAAATTAGCCTACTCTGAGCTTATTAAGCAGGGTTACATCAAACTAGGGTGGTGTTGTGAAAGATACATGATTAATATGTATTTTACAGTACACTGTACTACTGTATTTGCTGGTTCATGATTACACAAACAAAACTATAAGAAATAATGCCATTCAGTTTTAGTAATTTTTCTAAATTGGGTATTCCCTTTGTCTTGATGCCAGTTGTAGACGGGCCTGTATTTTGTAAACGGTCCATGTTTTCAGTATTCATTCAAGCTGAAATACAGACTCATTTGGTGTTATACAAACACACAAATCATTAATAAATATTATAACGACAGGAATTAAAGTACTCGCAGAGTAGTACTTGTCGAGAGGCACACACACAAAGAAGGACGATACAATTGCAACGTTTTGCTGGCTAAGCCAAGTTCATCAGACAGCAAGTTGAAGGACACAGTGTTGTCATTTGTGTGTGTGTCGACAAGTACCAGACCACAAGTACTTGGATTCCTGTCCTTTTGTATATTTCTGGTAGCCTCGTGGCCTACTTGCCACCTTAACTAACACAAATCATTTAGGTTTTATTGATATACCAAACGGTACGTGCAACTTTCAGTCAACATTAAAAAAACCAGCACCTAAACCATTTTATAACTAATAAACAAGCAAAACAATTGAAATTACAAATTTTTTTTAAAGCAGAGATAATCATGCTAGGAGCACACATAAAAGCGCACTGTTCTATCGCTTTGTGAACTTCATCAGAGGTCATGTGAATCTTGCAAACAGATGAGAAGAAATGGCCTCATTGTTTATCGTTCGTTAACCTGAATAACCTTTGTAACCCCATAATTTTTTTGTTAATGTGTTTTCCTTTGTAGATCGTATGTTTGACAAATGCTGTAAAGTATGTGTGTGCAGCGATCCGACAGCGGCATAATATAACGACAGGCAGACGCGACCTTGCTTCCTCTTCCAAGTTTGTGGAAGAGGTGTGAGGGAGTTAGTTGCCTACCAATCAGCGCGCTACTTCACTCATTGTCTCTCTATCTCTGTCTCACACACACAAAGCCTGGAGATCACTGAACGTCCCTCCCTACTTCCCTATACCGCATTGTCATTCTCCTCATGTCTCTCGCCCATCTGCCTTCTACACCTTCTCCTAATGTCTCTCGCCCATCTGCCCACTACACCTCCACACCCATCTGACTTTCCTTTCTCCTCCCATCCCTCATCCCTCCTCTCAAAACAGAAGATCAATAACACACTTCCTCCAGTTCCAGGTGTAGACACAGTACATTTTCGTAACAGGAAGGGCTGGCACCATGAACAGATGTTACTTTCCCTTTATGTTCCGACCCACAGACAACACACGTATCTGTCCAAACATAAACAAATGTAGCTTTATGGTAGGTTAGAAAAATATACGGATAATCAAAAATAATATTTTGAAGGAAATGACAAATGTCAACATTAAAAACCGGCATTTACAACAANAAATATACGGATAATCAAAAATAATATTTTGAAGGAAATGACAAATGTCAACATTAAAAACCGGCATTTACAACAAGTGAAAAACTTATGATTTTAACTTGTTTTACTACAGGAAAGTGTGAATTACCAGCATGTTTACAATTAGTTTACTTACTTAGATACAAAAATTACATTTCCTTTATTTTTCCACTACTTTTATCGTGCAGAATTCACTGTCTTGTACACTTGTTACAACATCTCATAGATTGTACTTCACAATTGCATACATGTCCTATTGATATTTCTACTCAACTCCACAGTATGTAGGCTACTATAGCTGGTTGCCATTCCGAATTTGTTTTATTTTTGTTATGACCACACAATATACTAGTTATGGTTCTGTTGATTTTATTAGTGGTGTGAAGAACTCTAGTTTAACGTCTTCCGTAAGACGTGATTGTTTTGCTGGTCTTCTTATGAGTGTGTGTTTTGATGATGCAGTGGAAAATTTTGTTTGAAGGGAAAAAATAATTTCAATTTTAACTTCATCGAAAGAACTAAATGCAATAAATGTGTCGCTGTTCGTACCGATGCGGGAAATACTCAACACACAAATATTGCTGCATTATTTATATAATGAACTACACTAAAATGCTGTTTATTTAGGCCACATACATTTGAAGACCTCGCATATGATTTGAACTTTGTTGCAATGCCAAGAATTTATCTTTTATTAGCTCACTCCATAATTTAAACAGAACTAAGGTTTACTAAAACCGTCTATGCTCACGATATAAATACGCTCAACATAAGATGCAAAAACCGCACGAACCATCATAAACAATGTAACATTGTCTAGCAACTGTTAGATGCAATCGTGCTTTCCCCTTACACGCCTGGCACGCGGAGAAGCGGCTAGCGGCAGTCTTCCTACCTCCACAACACAGGAGGAGCAGTAGGCGGATAGCATCTCACTGCCCCTCCTACATTCCACAGTACGTACCATTCCCCTGCATCCCCTCCTAGACTGTATCTAACGTGCCTGCCCCCTTTGTACCCCTCCTCCTATCTCTCACTACAACACCCGTACGCACCCCTTCCCCCACTACACCATCTGACGTATCGCTATAGTGAAAGGCTTCATTAACAGACTTGCGTTACAAACGAAATTAAGTACCTTTCAAATGATAGGGCAAATTACGGTGCATTAAAAAACTATCGCAATGGTGGACGTGACACTATAGGCCATACTCGCAATAACGCGGTTCCACTGTAGTTTAAAATTACCGTAAAACTATTATTGCTTGTTCACATAAAGATAAAACAACCACGAAAACTTAATTTTTTTAGTTTTCTTAACTTTTTAGATGGGAAAACATACCCAGGAAACATATTAAAATGGTTAAATGTAGGTTAAAAGAAAAGGTAAATTTCTGTTACATAAAACTAGCAATTATTAAGCGGGGTGTAATCTGAAACAGGTTTTACTGTAAATGACCAAGCCGCCTGTTGAGGTGATGAATGAAGAGGAGTCTCTGTTATTGTGCATCGCAAATATCGCGACAAAGAGAATGATGGGACATGCTGCTGACATTTCTACTCCAGGGAAGTCAATGAACCCACCCTGCACACGTGGTAGCTGCTACAGCCTCACTCTGGCTGCTTCTCCACTTCCAGCGTATAGAGCTGTGACCAGGAGAAAGGTTGCAATGGAGAGCAAGCACTCACGAAACTTGAAATAACATGGTGTGGTAAGTGTAATATGGAAGGAGGGTTAGCACCCAGCCGGTGGTACATGATGCACATAGACAGCACTAGAGTGGATAGTGGCAGCAAGGGTTGGCACACATCTCAGGGAGTTCCAGTTACGTACATATAGTTTGCTAACAGTGTGTTGCACATCCCTCTCCTACCTTCAATAGTCTCTACCAGGAAGGTTATCATTTCAGAACAATACTCTGTGAATAGCTAAGAAACTGACATTTCGACAAGTACGCATGTTTCTTAAAAGCTATTGCTAAACAGTCACACTTAAGATTTTAAAACAACATTCGTATAATGTAGTTAGTCAGAGCCTGGACGCACCATCCAGAAGCCTTTCCTGGTACCCACTTTAACCAAAAATAACAAAACAAAGGTGAATAAAATTGTGATGACAATGGAAAAAGAAACCAAACATAATTGTAATCCCAGTGTCCTGTTTAATCAATTACTGCTTGTGTTACTACAGCAGGACTGCCACCAGCCTTGAAGCTGGAATCCTCCTTCTTCTATATATAAATTCTGCAATCATTGGGTAAAATTCTTGGAACTAACAAAAAATTGGCAAATAACAGAAAAAAAAAGTGGATATGAGGGCTGTTTACCTATTTAATGTAGTAGTGTTTGTTTGGAATGTACAAACCGTGGTAATTTGTTTCTCTACTCACACCTATGCTTTTGTTTATATGACAGTGTCTGCGATGACTTTAGTTTCCTCTCCATTGAGATATCAATGCCAAACGCAAAACACAGTCACCAATTTTGGATTGCATGCGCAAAAACCGCAAAGTTCTTTCCAATAACGGCATTGGTTTTTGCACGTGATCAGACAGCCAGGAACAGAAATATGTAGATAACTGCATACCTGCACCAGTGACACATCACTGCGGGTGCTAGTGACGCACGCACGCAGCAGTCATTTTGAGGAAAGCGCTGTGTGCACGCACAATATCTTTGGCACTGTTTACTTTTTATGTTTATCAACGTATCGCTATTTTGAAGACAAAACGATCAAATGATGTGTAGATGACACTTGCGTTCGTTCAGAGAGATTTTAAACGCTATTTAAACATTAGTTAAGGTGCCTCGCGTATACAACATAGTCGAGATATAAAATTATTTTGTACACCTCAGAGGTATATATTAGAATTATTTCACAGGGATTTCCCTAGAGTTAAAAATCTGTTAAAACGGCAGGTCTGCACTAGAGTGCACAAAGTGGCACTCTGCTCTGGCACAAGTGCGTGCCACACACCTGCTGTTGCTGCTGCTGTTGTTGTTGCTGTTGTTGTTGTTGTTGCTGCTGGTGTTGTTGGAGATGTTGATGCTGCATGTGCTGATGGTGCTGCTGGGACATTTGCTGAGCTAAGCTCTGCTGCTGCGCTGCCATCTGCTCGTTAGCCTGTTGCTGCTGCTGCTGTTGCTGCGAGTGTACTGCGTTGACCATCTGCAAGTCGCACTGCACCTGTGCCACACACACCACGCACTCCCACACTGCCTTCATCACATCATCTTATATCACAATTGTAACACACATACAATACAGTCGCTCAACTACTGTGAATAGAACAGCGCCAAACAACCACAAACATGATACATTGTAGGCAGTTTCTGGCCACACCTTGCCTCAATGTGTGTGGACCTCCCCCCTTGGCAGTACAGTACCACACGTAACTATGCCTGTAGAGAGTCTGCTCTGACCGCCTGGTCCCATGTACAGTCTGCTCTCATATACACAGCATTCTCACCTCATATCCCAATTAACTTCTATAGAGATCTCATCCACTCTTCTTGCTAGTGCAATATATATGACCTTGGACTGAGAGTGCTGTGCATGCTGCCTTCATGTTTAAGGAACTTTCAAGAAGTGACCAAAGCAATAAAATGTAAGGCTGGGATTTGAGGATATAAAGTTGCCTTCATCTGCCTCAGATGACATACGAGAAATGGGAACCTCTTCTAAGTTGCGAGTCAGCTAACTGGCACCAGGCTGAAGCAAGCCATGAACCACTCTACCAAAGCCAGCATCACCAGGTCTGATCACCGCTCAAAGGCGAGGCTGTAGACTGTGTAGTCTCACTTACTTTCTGACAGGTCCTTGCAATGGCATCACCATCAATTCCTGTTAGGGGCAGTGGCGGCTCGCAATCGACGCGTTTCACGTGCCGCTTGCTGCACGTACATTTTATAATTACTATTTATTTACTTCGTTTTAATTTTATCTGTCCAATCCATGATTTTATACAATTCCTCCATTAGTTTCAAGACCAAAAAAAATGTTTCTTACGCCGTTCTTTTTAGGGATGGGTTGATACCACATTTTCTCGATACTCAATACCAGTTTCGATACCAAAACGTAATCACGATACTCTATACCGACACTTTTCTCGATACTAGGGGTGTCAAACTCGATTCCTCGATACCTGCGATTCTTGAAGAATCGTATAATCGAGAATCAGAAGACCAAGAATCAAATCATTAAAAACCTATCACTACAAATATATTACCTATCACCTTTCAAAAAACGGTTTTAAATTAGTTGATTTATAATGGCAGTAATTGAATCACTGTTGGAAAATTTTTTTGTGCATGAAAATATGAGATGCGGAAATAATCTGAAAATAAAAATGTAATGGCCGTGTTAAAATTCACCATTTAGTACATTTGTATTTAGTAGCTTCAGTTCAGTTGTGATTTGGTGGTTTTGTATTTTAGAAAGTTTCGTTACATACTAAAAAGCAAAAACTAAATACTAAATAAAATACCAAGTACGTCATCATTTTGTTGACTAATTCAGGTGACGTGACCCTTTAGTAAACTAAAAGTGTCAATTCAAACACGGCCTCACTTTTTGCGTGACCTATACTTTTCTCTCGCGAATAAAAAAGAATGTTTAAAAAACCTACCACGCAGCATATGATTTCAACGTTACCATGGCACTTCATTAATTTGCATGTGACAGAAAGTAACTTTTAATTCCACTCATGGAATGTTCACTTTTGCACTTTTTGTGGCTTTGATATGATGTTTCTTCGTTCACATCGTAAACTACATGCGCATACTACACTGTTTGTGTTATGACTTGGTAAGGGACGAGAAGAAATTATATATGCACCGTTGTAATATTTCCGAGAAATTAATAAAAAATTAGGGTTATCGTAAAAGAAAACTAAACTTCTCGACATATTACGGCGTTGGAACGACCATCTGGCGTCTGCCATGGTTGTTTACTAGACTACCTGCGCCGTTGGTTTAATTCTGCGGCAGCGCTGATAGTACTCAAGCAAATAAGCCAGCCATTTCCAAAACCAAACACGTTTGATTACAACAAGAAACATTTTTGCATGCAATCATTAAAAAAATTAGCAGTGTAGCAGTGCAGAATTATTTTGTGATTTTGCAGTTTTTTAAACTTTATTTTGTGACTTCAAGAAAATTACTGCAACGTTTGTTTACTAAAACATCTGATAACCGAGAGCGAATTGAGTGACAAGTGCGGCAACTTTATGTCCACTCAGGCCAGTGCTAAGCTCAAGGTGTGGCCTCATTTCCTCCCCTTACACTCATGGTGAGAGGAGAAGTGGTTGCTTAACAACTGGAGTGCCATCCTCGCATTCTCTCTCTTCTGGTCGGCTACCCTCGAGTACGCCTGGTTGTAGTTCGTCCCGGCCAGGTTCAATATTACTTCTCCCCTTACACGCCGGGCGAGAGGGGAAATAGTTGCCCAGCGACTACTATGGCACCCTTCCCACTTTTGTTTCTTCTTGAGGGAGGGGAGACAACTCGCCACAGTACTTCCAGCTTCGGTACTTCCCCTCCCGTCTTTTTGTGACACAACTGGAGTTACAAACTATTCGTAGACGGTTTCCCACTTTTCAGAATTTAAAAATTGTGCTACTCTTATGCCGCTGCAATAATTATGATATAAAAAACAGTATGCAAATATTACGGGAATTTTGTAATTTTGTGCTTTACAAAAAAAAAACATACATGGTAAATACCATTAGTACAATGTTAAAATTCAATACTTCCTGATATTCTCACGTAATACTCAATACTATACAGTATCAATGGTATCGAGGTATCACAGCATCGAGGATCCCATCCCTAGTTCTTTTACTGAGGCACGGAACAACACTAGAATACACAGCTGCAGCACCATTGATACGCTAGCCATTTCACCTCAAAAATGCAGATCAGGAAACAGATGGTTTTTGACAGGGAGAGCGCTTGGAAACTAAATATGTTTTCCTTCCCGCTGATGCACTCTTGCAGCCCATACTGTTTCGCGTCAACACCTGAATGCTGCTGAAGTTTTTCCAAGCTCGGCCGAAGAAGCAACGTTCGCCCGCGTGTCTAGACATGGCATGGCAGCACGTACATATCTGTGGTAATGGCGGTCTCAAATATGAATCCAATTAGCAATATTGTGTGTAACATTAGAAAAATGCCTTTTAATTGGAAGAACTGTGTCAGTGTTAGTGTCAAAAATGTGTGTCAACGAAGCAGCTAATAAACAGTTGGTTACANTTGTGTGTAACATTAGAAAAATGCCTTTTAATTGGAAGAACTGTGTCAGTGTTAGTGTCAAAAATGTGTGTCAACGAAGCAGCTACGAATTTAAAACTTCGTAGTATGATGGATATAGGTGATTGCGTGGCAGCTGTTATCTGGAGCGTTTATTATGTTTCCCATGCTTGCTGTGCAGCATTAAACTTGATACGNTCAACGAAGCAGCTACGAATTTAAAACTTCGTAGTATGATGGATATAGGTGATTGCGTGGCAGCTGTTATCTGGAGCATTTATTATGTTTCCCATGCTTGCTGTGCAGCATTAAACTTGATACGTGTTCCAGTGTATTAGGAGCGGTTGTGCACAAAAACTCAGCATTTGCCTCTCCCCTTACTTTCTAACCACCCTTGTGACATACTTTTCTGCACAAGCACACGAGGGTTGCAGCTGATCACCTATGTTATAGCTCATACACTGTCGCAAGAAACCTTGAACCAGATATATTTATTTTCTACTCAGAGCAGTTTTGTAACAGACCATTGTCCTTTTGTTGTGGTGCATGCTGGGCAATATCAGGAATTACATAAACGTGACATTTGCTGCGCGCAACTTGTACATGATTGAAAAACTGCCCATGTGACTCGAAACAAAAATTTAAACACTGTAAAAAATCGTAAATAAATAATTCTGTATGTTTATGTCAGTGTTTTGTATATGCAATGACACGTAAACCTAACATGAATACAAGGCCACACAAGGCTCTAGACAATTGGATTTAACAAAAATTGTGTGCAAAATTATTTTCCGATTTAATATTAAACGTCTGAGGTACGGAAAAATTTGTAGAGAACTTTATTGTTAATAATTTAGTTGCCCACATTTATGTCCAATATATTTATTCAAAGATGCTGCGTTTTTCAGATATTACGCGAAATACAATTTGTAGGAGTGAATAGAATATACCAATTTGCGGAGTCATGTTTTAGGAGACCCTTTATCCACAACGATCTGTATACCAACATGTTATTCTGACTGAGCAGGTGTATTTAATTAATGGTATTGACCTTGTGAGGTCAGCTAAACTAGGCATTAAGACTAGTTACATATTGTGTTTCGTGTGTGTGTGTGTGTGTGTATACTGTGTTTATATAAGTACATGATTTTGAAGCGCTACGAGCGACTTCATTCTCTCATCTTGTCCCGCCACTGCCGTGGCCCCCTCCTAAGAAGAGCCTTTACGGTGTACACGCCATAGGGCACCTTCCAAGCTGGGGATGGCTTGCCCGCTGCTCGCCTCGCATCACGTCGCTGCTCTCTACCCCTCCAGCACCTGGCGCGTGAGGACAAGTAAACGCTGCTCTCTTTTACTCTCTTCTCTCTTCGCTTCTCTCTCTCCACACTCCGCAAACCCCACGATGACCCCTGTGCACCGAGTATAAATAGGACCCACAGTCCTCAGTTCGAGACTTTCTCATGCCAGTCCACTTGTCCAGTGTTACTCTGCAGAGTCAAGAGTTCTACTCTGCAAAACAACGGCATGCTGCCTGCCAGCATACAGAAGCAGCCGTGCTTCCAGCTACCTTGTAGCCCACCTACAGCTTTAACAAGTACGAGTACAGATGACTTGCGCCCCCCCCCCCTCGGATTGCAGCATCTTCCGAGACTAGGTAAGATACCTGTTGGCATCTTAGGACTGGCACTTCAGGCCTCAGCCAGGGTACAGGCTGGTTTATGTGTGTTTGATTGAGCTATCAATAAAACAGGCATAACAAATCTGGGTCAGACTGCGACGTCCCGCATGCCAAGCGGGAGACCAGTAGTACAGGTCTCCAACACTACCAGACCTTCACCCCATCAGGCCGTGTCTACACCTTTCTGGTTACCCCCTAGTACCTTATGCCTCATTATAGGGATGGGCGAGGCAAAGCTGCTAAGCAGGGGCTAGCTCGGGCTGGGGTATTAAGGGAACGCGGCCCGGTTGGCAACCAGGTATACACCTGGAAGAAAGAGGTGGCTGCACGTCAGAGAGGGTCTACCACCAGCATATCAAGCTCCACCTCGAGTCTCCTCTCGCACATGCCAAGTGCAGTGCTGTCACCTACACCGCCGAAGAAGATGCCTACTTTTTTCTGGCCAGCAGACGTTACCAGGGTGGTCAGGACCCTTAACGTCACACCAGTTTGCATCCCCATGAGGGTACACACTCTCCCATCGCTCGCAAGAGCGCCACCCAAGGCTCAATGTGCAATTATAGAAGTGGCCGAAGCCAACAACCTAGGCATCAGGAAAAACCCCGTTCAAATTACGACCACGGCTTCACCGTCGTCCAGGGGGGAAAAGACCTCGGCCTCATCCTCCAACGGCCTTTCTCGCAAAGGTGAACGACGAGTGACAACCTGACATAATTGTTGAAAAATAACTATCACAATTATTAGAAGTTTCTAGTGATAGGGTCCTACCAGCAACACCTTTTAACCCAACGAACTCCAAATTCTATTCCCAACCTTCGCTCATGTCACTTCCACCTACTTTCGGACTCTTCGGCTCTCAAGACCTCGCTGGTAAGAGCCGCCCAAATCTCTTTGCTCACTCGCTTACTTTCGGACTCACGAACCGCCACTGGTTAGGGGAACTTGTGCAGTAGCCTCAGTTTAACACTGGCAAGGACTGTGGTCATGTGAGCACACAGGGATATCATGGGGAACTGCAACTCTGCCAAGTCATGATCCCCAAGAATTAAATTGTGAACACTTTTACAATGCGTCCAAATACAGGACAAAATACAGTGGGCTACAGGTATAGTCAATTCATGGCGACTTTTGAAACAAACCTTCGAAAAATCACCTTAGGAGTACTATGTACACCTGTTTTTTTTTAAATAACTTCTATTCCACAAATATTTAACACTGTGATTAACTTGTAAAGTATTATATTTTTGATTAAATGAAACTTTCAAATAGAATCTTTTATAACTTGTAACATTTGTTTCGTATTTAATACAAATTAAAAGCAGCCAAAGCAGCGATGTGTTGACAACGGCTAGTAAGAAATAGTTCACAGTTAAAATATTGTTTTAGTATAGTTTTTTGGTATGCTATTTGCAAATTAACGTTGCCTATTGAAATATCAAATTTTTTAGGTAGCATACTTCATCGTTACTGTTAAAAACAACAGTATAAAATACGGTGTGTAGGCCCTAATGATGTTGTTTTGATCCGATGAAGAAACTTTGCGTGCATGCTCTCTCTCTCTCTCTCTCCAGTTTCCCAGCACTAGCAGAAGCAGAGAAATTATACATTTTCAATTTCGGCATATTTCATACTTATTGCAGTAAAAATAATGATTTATAAGTTTGTAATTTAAAACTGAAATGAGATTTTAATGTTTGAAATCTTTTTAAAATATAATTATATGTGGTGACGGGACAGTTACAAATCTGAAGTTGGCAGAAGTGGCGAGACATGACATGGCGTGTTGCTTTATTGCCAGAATAAAGTATTCTTCAAAAAACCCTTAAAATTATCACATCAAATTTGATGCATGATGCATAGCTGGCAGTTTCTTTTTTGTTTCTCTGACTTCAACTCAGCCCGTGTGACGTCACGGTAACGAACAGGGAAACAAACCCCAAGCCAGTGACATCCAGAGAACGACAGATGAACTTACATTGCCAGTTAAATAAATATGCCTGTCAGTCTTGCACCCCTGCCTAGGCAGCCGAACAAAGCCAACCAGCCCTTGAGCGAGGGTCAGATACCACTGGCACACAGAGACACTACCCTGCTTCTTTCCCTCGCCAAGAGAGAGCAGCAAGGTCTGCACCGCCTACGACGGGAGTAGTCACCTGGCCAAAGAGAGATGTTGTCGACCGTATGTAAGGCTGGACGAGCCCTCAGAATGCTAAGTTGTCATCGCATCATCTTGCCCTGCCTCCAACACTGAGCAGCTCGCCCTACCACTCCTGCGCTAGAGCTCCCTGCTCCTGAACAAGCCAGTTATCAGTCCAACCAGGGTTCTCTGACCGAACCCACTAGAACCCCCTTAGACTAGGTGACACGCTAAGCACCCCGACAGTCACGTGTCAAGATAGGGGAGTTTTTCATGGTGCCCAACATGGGGTCACACATCTTGCTCGTTAACAAAAAGAGACAGAGCCAGGCCAGCGCGACTTTGAGATAGAGCCAAGGGAACCAGCTAGCCGTCCCAAAGACATCGGGGAGTCGTGAAACACCCCGTTAGCCCTAGACACAACCCTAATCTCCCAGAACATGGCGAAAGCTCCACGACAATGGAGCCACCAGAAACCCCAAGGGTCAAGTGATACCACATAGCCACTTGCCATGGTATGGGGAAACATGTGATTTATTGCGCTCATTGCATAAACCAATTTCACTATAGCTAGTTAGGCTGGCCGGACAAGCCCTGATTTACGGACGGCCTAGAATATATATACTAAGAGTGTCGGACGTGGCAAAACGCTTATTGCGCATGGCTGACAGGTAGTGGATGAAGCATAAACACCATAAGGTGCACAACATGCACACACACATTTCATTATGCATGTATAGGATGACTCGAAGAATGCAGCACGCGCCCAGGATTAGTTTACTGGCGCAAAGTATGTACACGTGCGGAGGAATACCGTCTGAGCAACCCCTGACCGCAACATTGCACCATATCCCCTCGAAACCTGGATTGGCCACAATCACCAGAATTTGCCGGGAGGCCGCAAGAGGATCCCACGACGTTTACGCAGGACTGTGAGAAATAATTTAAAGAGAACGGAGATGCGCCTCCTCCAACTACAGATCAGTCATTGCCAGTCCCAGCAGAAGGACCCCCAAAGCCCAGAATCACTTGATCAACATGCCACAACGCTTCCAACTCCAAGATGGGATTATTTGGTAATGGAACAACAACCCTGGTGCCGCCTGGAAGACGTGGGCAACGAAAGAGCTCTGGACAGACATTTGCAGTAACCACCACAACAACCCCAGAATGAAGAAGACTCTTGGAGACGTTGGGGACGCAATGAGTCGGGATATCTGCCAGTATGTGACAGGGTGTGAGACGTGCTGCAGAGGGAAGACCTACCAGATACCCGACCCACTGGACAACCTCACTGACCCCAGACACCCTGGACTCACCTGGCTGCTGAACTGATGGGACCCTAGCTCTGTAGTAAAAGGGGCAACAGGTACATCTTCGTTGTAAGAGACTTGTTTTCCCGCTGGGTGGAGGCTTTCCCCCTCCCCAACTACGAAGTCCGAGAGATAATCCGCAAATTTGAAAATGAGATATTACCTCGTTGGGGGTACCCCGCAAGCAATACTTACGGACAACGGGACTTAATATACAGGACGCAAGTGGCAAACTGCCTGTAATAAATGGGGGGTAGAAACTTGGATGACCCCACCACACCATCCACAAGTCAACTCCACTGAACAGAGGAACCAAAACTCAAGAAGAGCCTCCGACTCAGTGTGGGCAAAGACCACCAACACTGGGATGCGAACCTCACAGACATTCTGTTCGCACTACGACAGCGGAATAATGAAGCCATTGACACCAGCTCCAGCAAGCTGATTTTGGGACACGTTATCCTCCGACCTGGATATCGGCAGTGGGAAGGAGAACCTACTACCATGCCCCAACCCAAAGACAGTCGCGTGAAGGCCCTAGCCTGGACAGAAAAGGCAAGGAAGGCACAGGACTATATTGGGCGGAAATACCCACCACCTTGGACCGGAAACTGCCAATTTTAAATGAAAGAGTTTGTCCTCCTGTGCATCTATTCATTGAATATGGCAAAAGATTAATTCAGTGCCAGATTAGCACACAAATAGAAGGGCGCCTATTACATCATCGGAAGACAGGACCAAGTGTACTGGGCCAAAGACTACCCAGGGAAAAATTAGGAAAGAAACCAGAGGACAAATGATACCCTATGCAGCCGGCCTAGGGTTCACCGTACCTGAAAACCATGAAGTGGAGGGCAAGACTGATGAGGGAGAGGATGACAACCTCCTGATCTCAGAGACAGAGAACGAGGTAGCTCACCATGTCCTTCTGGACACACCCCTCCACGCCCACCAGTCTCCTGGTGAGACGGCCCAACCAAGGGAGTGGCGGATCATCCCCAGTGTGGTCGCAGCTCTCATGAAAGAGCCCTCTAGACCGAGCACCAAAACAACCCGTTGCACTGCCAAACGTCATTCCAAAAGAAGATGAGCCCAGCAGAACTGAAGAGGCGGAGGAACCCCAAGAGCCCCTGCCTCCGACGCCTACCTCAGAGGACGAGATGCCCTGCAAAACTGAAGAGGTGGAGGAGTCCAAAGAACCCCTGCCTCAGACAGCTACCTCAGCTGATGAGGGGCATGGCAGGACGACGGTGCCTGATGGTACTGAGACGTCAACATCCACCCCCGAAGCAGATGAGCCCAGCAGCCAACTGACAGCCGGTAAAACATGACAGCGATGCTCGCCCACGCTTGCCAAACGGCCTTCCATGGGCAAGTAGGGCGCTACAAGGAGTTATCCTGGCAACCCACCAAGGGCTTTAGGCCTTACCAACAACATGTGGCTTTACATGGACGCCAAGGCCGCCGTGATCAGTGATGTGCAAACAAGGACATTAACAGTGAATCTCGGGAGATATTACAGGAGTGATGGCCCTGAATAGAGTGGTGGGTAAGAAATGCAACACTGAACAGACAGTGGAGTTACCGTACCGACTAAGTGAAAATTGTGTGGGGGAACAAACTGTCACAACACATGTGCCAGGGACGGATGAACCAGGGCACACTGCCGACAACCTAGCCAGGCAGGAAGAACCCACGTGAATTATTAATGAAGACCATGCCATGTGTAAGACTCGGCCACTGAGCTGTGTAGCAGCACCAAAAGGACGGTGAAATTCTATATAATGTCGTCGATTTTGAGTAATTGTGAGTTTTTTTCTAATTTGTAGGTCACCTGTACGACATTGGTTAGGTTGAATGTAAATATTTATTAAATGATAACTCACGGAGGTTAAGTTATAAATAGATGCCAGCCTAAGTGATGGAAGGTCTAGCGCCAACCCATTGTCACATGTAATTTACCTGCTGTGCAAGCCAGAGGAGAGGCCCTAAAGCAAGACCCTTTTCTCTACACACCTTCAGCGCCACGGTAGGTACAGCTAGTATCGCATTTACAGATTGTGAGTTTGTGTTTGAAAACACTACTAGTTTATTTCAGTGCTAAATACACATGGACGCATGTACTTTCTATTTACAGATAAAATTGTAAGTTGATGTAATGTACTCACAGCCTTCAGCTGTTATGTGTGAGCGACACGATTTTACGTGAACAAGAAGGGCACGTGCATTTACCCAACACCAGTACAAATCCAGTAACACGCTCTCCCCAGGGGGTTGAAGCCAATAGCGAGCCACTCGCCTCACCCGTCAGCTGGTTGGAAGAGAGATACAGCGCTACGAGGAAAACCAACCGCCACGCGCCAGCCCGAGCGAGCACACAGAAGAGCAGGAGGAACAGAAGGCAACATTAGACATTTTCAGTGACAGTTCTACATCACTCTGAAACTCCTGAATTCCATGAGCAGAGTTTACGTTGCAAAGAACGGTGAAAA
>NQII01002423.1:110498-185777 GCA_002778355.1 Clitarchus hookeri | reverse complement strand
GGGGGGGGGGGGAATTGACGCAGGACACATAGCTCGCAATTTACTTCTTTTTTGTTTCTCCGACTTTAACCTGCCTTTAACCGAGCGTCGGATACCACTAGCACACAGCGAAACTACCCCGCTTCCATCCCTTGCCAAGAGAGGGCAGCAAGGGATGACGCCACCCACAAAGGGAGGAGCCAGCCGTATGAAGATGACGGAACCACACTGAAGGAAATCGAAGGGAGACTGCCGACAGCATTAGACGGGCGAGTCCTCAGAACGCCAGTTGTCATCGCATTGTCTAGCTCTGCCTTGAACACTCAGCAGCTCGCCCTACCACAGCCGTGCTAGGGCTCCCTGCTTCCGACGTCTCATAGAGAACTGCTACCAGCGAAGGGCTTCAACCCCGCTTACACACTCCACTAGGGAGTGCTTACCCCATCACTTCCGGACACCACTAGACAACGGTAGGGTTAGAGTCGTTCTCACAACTTCTTTATTTCGTTGCTCATGATTGCTCTTTGCCTAACAGGGCCCCTTCCCCTGGTTTGTAACACAACTTCTGCCGGTTGCTTGGTAATCACGAAAGCATAGGAGTTAGTACGGGTCACAGTGCTTATTCTACTCAGAATAAAAACGTTTGTGACTATTCACAAGAGTTCTGATTCCAAGGGTGATTTGCACCTCTCTCTCCTACCTTGTAAACGCCATCCCCCAAGGGAAAGGCAGGTGACCACATCTTGCCAACCTGTTTCTGACCTTGGAGTGGGACTGCAAGCTCTCTTGACTGGGAGCACGTAAATCACAAAAACACCACACATTTGGCGGTCACCTATACTGTGAGCCCAGTGTGCCACAGCAGAGTCTCCTACTAGGTACACCTCTGGCCAGAAATTTTTTAATAAATAATTTAATAAACCTAGTAAAAAGTAAGTGCCTATGCGAAGAAATAAGACCGGAATAAAAGTTATGGTAGGCCTATTTGTGTGCATGTTTGACACTATCTTATGAGTTTGCCCCAGCCGCATACAAAAAATAAGCGACACGAGTTGCGTGCTTGAATTTACCGTCTTTTTCGTTTGACTGGTTGCTCCTTCATTTTAATATTTATTACAACTACAGCTGTACTTTTAACGATATAACCCAACACATATCAATAAGAAGAGATTAGGTAAATACTACAGTTCTTTCCCTTTCAGTTGTAACAGGGTTAAACAGTCAGAGCAAAATAGTGTGTATTGTGTGTTATGTGCTATATTATGTATAATACAGATATGTTAAAAATATGTAAAATAATAACCATAAGAACTGTCGTCAGTACAGACGTTGTTAAAAAGTCATAATCTAACCAAAATATGGTTATAAGCTTAAATTGTGAACATTTGTACGTAATGGTTTTTGAAACATGGCAAAATTCTTTAAATAATGGAAAACAGTAAACAAAGCATTTGAAAATTGAAATTTAGACGTAACATGGCAGTGTTTGTGTTAACATGTAGCGGAAGGATACGTAAATGGTAACCGAAAGCAGAACTTGAACCCACTATGTTGACAAGCAGGTTGGGGCAGAGTGCCGGGTCGGGAGGATGCATGGTCGCTCGTGGAACTCCAGTAGACGGTGTCCGACAGCGAGGGGCTTCTCACCCTTCCTCGCAAACTGCACACAGCAGCCGACAGACAACTGCTGGTTGGCCCCTCAGTACCTACACCTAGCCATTCTCCGCTCTGTGCCGCAATAGGTGAACCCCATTATGTGCCAGACACCACCATCACACATATTACATTCCTGATATGTTGCCCCACCAGTTCACAAATGCACATTTATCAGCAATTTGATCAAAGTACTACAAAATATGGAAAACAATTCCAACCAACAAAGCTCTTATCTTACTTGCCAGATCTTGCGCTTCAGCCAACCACAACACCGTCAACATACGTGCACGGGTGAGGTGAAGAGGGCAGAGCGGAAAGCGTACCTGGTTGTCGGGACAGCGGTCGACGGTGCACGTTCCCTTGTCCAGCTTGTCCTTGTCGGCGGGGTCGGGGGCCTGGCCCGGCACTGCTACCTCCAGGTGCTGCTGAGGCCCCATCGCGATGCCATTGCCGCCCGGCACCGACACCGGGATCTGGAAGCACAGATCTCGCTTTTCCACAAAGTTTTGCATGGGGAAATTTTCCTAACTCAAAATGGATATTTTCCTAACTCAAAATGGATAGAGTATTTTATACAAGTGCACAATTTACACATACTTCATAAACAAATCTGAAGTTCTATATTCTATATGTAATGTAAATTTTTCAACTAAGCAAATCATAAAACAATCATGCTTTATGAGATTTAAATAAACACACAAAACATAAAATGTGAATCGTCAGGGTGTCTACAAAACCTGTTCTACAAAATTCCCTAACTTTTCATTGTTTTCCAGACCAAAATATGTGATTCTCCCTAAGCTTTCTTGTAAACTACAGAATTATTTTTGATACCTTTGTTTTATAGTACTAGTGATGATGTAGGTGCATATGTGTGCGCACGCACATGCACACACGACACACCCTGTTCCATCTTACCAGTGGCGTATATGTTATGCCAAGTTAGGGAGCCAAATTGCGGCAAAAATACACAAATATAACAAGAAGACGTTACACATTTACTGAATAACTGCTACAAAAGCACATTGTTCAATAAATCTATGTACAATAATAACAAAAAAAATGTTACTAAGAAAAACTACAGGAAAAATTTTTTTTACAACCAAGCAAATTGTTCTTACCCTGCAATATAAAAAAAGCTGCACATAGCCAACATTTAACATTAGGATATTCTGAAGGTCAAACATGCCAAACCTTAAAATGTACCTTTCAGTAAACAAAACAAACGTTATGTTTTCAACCAAACAGCTCACTGTAACACACGTACATTTAGTATTAACAAGTATTTCAGATAAAATATCATGCATAGAGACAAATGTATTGAACTCGAATTAAGTAATGTAATACCCTCTGTGCACTGTACCATTTATATGTGATAATTTACAATAAGCATTTCAGATAAACAGAAAATTACGAATATAGACAAATGCGTAGGACTTAGTAGGCCAGCACACACCTGTTGCAAAGACTTGATAATTAGACCAATATATCATACACATTCTATAATATCTGTACCATATATACACAAGACCAGATAACTGACATTCTATTAATTTATATTCGACAATACTTTTTAATAATAGCATACAAAGACACACAATATGTTTCCAATATTGCACTCACAAAGTTGACAGGAACGAAGGATAGGAATATACGGTGCGGGAACTATTTGTTTTGAAATACATTGATCAAAATCATGCATTTCTGCACGTGCTTTGGAAGTTAAAAGCATCATAGCACTCATTTTGCGACTTCATATCAGGTAATTGGTGATTTTTTTCTAACATCCGCTACATACAAAATACAAAATCTAAATTACAAATTTTACGTGACAATTTTGCCAACAAAAATTGTCAATTCAAGCACAGCCACAGGCACGTAAAGAGTCGACTGACATAGAAATGTTTGAAACATATCCTTCTAAAACATTTGTACTGAGCTTGGACAGTACACTTTTTTTAATATTGAAATAGTAACCAATTACATACCACAAAAAAAACTGTGATTTTCGAAGTTGAAGTAACTTGGTACTGGTGCGTGAAAACCACTCGGCAGGCAGGTCCGAGTGCCACTGGTGAATGTTGACTACACAACAAAACTACGCCATGAATTAAATGGCACATTCATCTCGTAATCTAATACTGTAATATGTGAACCTAGTAACGCCCTAAAATTTGTAACTAGGAAATGGTTGGTCATTTTTATTTCAGACAAAAATGTAATCAAAAGAAAGCATGAAATTAACACAATTTTTTTTTTATATCCTTTCCAAGGTTTGTTGTATTACGCACAATCTAATAGAAAACACTACGAATGATATTAATTTAAGAACACACCACTAATAGAAGAAGCTCTATATAAAACAGCAAAACCAATCGTTGCACGTAAACACTGAAGATATCCGCACCCTCACTTTAATGTCCGACCATAAAGAATTACTCCGCTATTCAGTCGTTTGCAAATACACGTGCATCATATATAACACACAGAAAGTTGAGAATAACTGTGACTATTTATTTTCCTGTAACGCATTATGTTTCAAGAACACTTTATAACAACACATGGATCAAACACGGGTAATCGGTACAAAACCCGTCACGAGCATCCGTATTAGCACAAAGTAACGGGATACAGCAGAGAGTGCCACTCCTAGAAAGAAACTAAGAAAGCATTGATCACTAGCGCACCCTGGCAGCAAACAAGGTACTACGTAATATAGTAACTATCTTTGTCAGATGTCAGACAACACGTTAAATAAAGAAGACGCACAAGTGACAGCCATTGTACTAGTAAAATAACAATTACAAAGTGTTTGGAGATTTTCCCTGACTTTTAGGTGATATGGTTTATATTTCCTGACTTTTCCCTGATTTCCAGATTTGTCTACACCCTGACGGTAGGCTTTGAATAATACTGTTATGATTCCTGAAAGGCAATATGCTTGGAAAGTCACTAAATACACAGTCAAACATGTTTCCTAGACTAATACCTTTATAATTCCTGGCCGGCTACACTACACACTTGTATTAATAATTGTTAGCAACTGAAATGACACTACGCAACACAGTGCATCGCAACAGCGCACAACATGTAGTCAGTCTTCACTGTCGCTGATGGTCGTGTACACGTCCATAGAACTGCTGCTGCTCCTCTCACAACATTCTGGTTTACTTGGATTCTCTTGCAGTGACAACGAACAGAGGTTCTGAGAAACAGAAACTAGCTTGGCAGTGTGTTCGCTTGTTATTCCTCTTTTTGGTATTAATTGCGCAACGTTCACATGAGGCGTATGTTGGTGGAATACTAAGAATCCTTGTAGCAACTCTGGATAACTGTCTAGTTGTGCAATATCACTTCTACCAGCCACGTGATGTCTCGACTCCACAAAGTATGTTCGGCACAGTATTCTGCCGTGTCCGCCATCGCAGCTACTTCATCAATGTCTGGGCTGTTGTTGCAACGTCCATGATTGTATCAGGTGCAGTAGTAATTCATCTTCTGACAAATGTTCCCCATAATATATAGGATCCAAAAGATGTGCTGCTAAGAGAATTGGACGAGAGCAAAACACAAATCTATAGTTCAAAATAGTTTTCACAGTTTCTTCTTTTTTGGTGGGAGGTGAAGAAGGTACCAGCTAAACGACATCTTCATTAAGTTTCTTTAATATCTTGGTAACATCTGAAAGAGTATGTGTGTTTCCTTGAAGATTTTTTTATTACTACTGATTTTGAACTCGCATCCAGAACACATCCTTGTCGAGAATCTGGTTACGAATGTTTGTAGGAATAACATGTGATACTTTCACAGTGTCATCTATAGGTGCAAATTGCAGAATGTTTTGTTCGCAGCGAACTATCTAAGCACCTAGTGGCTGAACAACATCTAGTTTCTCCTGGCAAAAAAATGAACTCTCCTTTCCTTGCTTCTCTTTCTGTATTCTCTTAAATGNGCAGAATGTTTTGTTCGCAGCGAACTATCTAAGCACCTAGTGGCTGAACAACATCTAGTTTCTCCTGGCAAAAAAATTAACTCTCCTTTCCTTGCTTCTCTTTCTGTATTCTCTTAAATGTCTGATTAGCAAAAGGATGATTGTGGAATACTTTTACAATTGCCTTGCAGTTTGACAATATTGTCTGAGTTGTATTTAAACTGATGTCCTTTGCCAGAAGATTTAGTCCATGTGCAAGACAGTCAAATATTACTAACTGAGGATACTGTCCAAGCAGCTTTCATATTGCTCGCATTGTCTGTTATAAGAGCTTGTACTTCAGAGGCGCCAACCCTATCAAGTTATACACTCAATAGGTTGGCTACGCAATCTCCTGTATGAAGATTAGATTTTGTAGCAATTACTTTCAGGAATATTGGTTCAGGTGTGGCAAACATTATGTTCATCAAAGGATTTCCTTGTATATCAGTCCATCCATCTGAGATCAGTGTCAGTGGTACTGCTTGGCCAATCTTTTGAACATCTAATTCTTGAATCCTATCGTACTCACGATTTAAAAGGGAATGTGATAAGTGATAACGTGGTGGTAATTTGATTGATGGGCAAATGTGTTTGTAATGATCCTTCCAATACTTAGTTTCAGTTACGGTAAGAGGAGAACCACTTGCCAATACAGCACGTTCTGATGTCTGCTCTGCTTTTACCTGTTCTGGTGACATTTTATTCCAAAAATGTGCTACAATCAATGATTGTTTTGAACTGGAACCTAAAGAGGATGAATGTTGCGTTAACCTTGATGAAGATGGTCTTGCATTTGCCTCTCCTTCAACCAAACCTGCCGCCGCATCTTCAGTGCTCGTATTTGTTTACTCTACTTCTTCACTTCCCTCCGTTACCTGCAACCAAATATAAACAAACTTAAAGTAGGCTACTTCTGCTATACCGTAAGCGGGAGTCACTTTATGACAGGGTGGGTGACTTGTGACACTAAGGTTTTTACTTTTACTCAAATTTTCTTTCATTTCAAAGAGGTGGTTTCAGATGTCCAGTAATTAAATTGGTACCACTGAATATCTGAAGCATCCAACTGAAAAAAGGGGGTATTTAAATACTATGGTATGTGTCGCAAAGTCACCCCACGTCTGTCACCAAGTGACTCCCGCTTAAGGAACCATACTGCCTGTTCCTGACACTAAGTTAAGTGACATTCGACCGTTATTTTGCAAGTAGCCGTTCATGAATGGTAGAAAGGTGCCTTCTTCTCTCTCTGCAAGTTACTTGTAAAATAAATTGATATAATTTTATTAGTGATGTCGCGATACCACTTTATCTTCATTCTCAATACCGATTCTGATACAATTCTCAATTTTGAAAATCGCAATTCCTTTTATCAGTTGCAGTATAAGGCCCTGCACAATATATTGAAAAGAACTCACCAAAACTGCATCAGTGGCATTATTAATATTACTGCTAGTTTATGGATGCACAAGGATTGCGAATATATTAGTACTAATAAAATACAAAATGCTCACAAGTGGCATAATAAGCTTCTTATGCAATAAATCTTTATTTCAAAATTAATCATTTAACTCATATAAACTAGAAAACCAAATAAAACAGAAAATGTATAAATCTGAAAGTTTTGGATGGAAAAAATCAATCTCAGAATATTCTCTAAACAATATGTCTAACCCGGCAACACTGATGGCGTACTGATTTGAATAGGATCAAATGAATGCCGTCCCCACAATCGCAACGCTCCTAGCTCCACTAGTAGTAATACAAGGTTTGTTCCATTCGGCCGTTCTTTTTGACCTTTTGTCTCTCGCGTGTTCCATTCACCGGAAGCAGTATGGCGACAGTCGTTCCAGGTCAAATGCCCCTGGGTCACTCAGATTATGCCCAATATGCCGCTCTTCTTAAGCAGGAGTTGCGAGGGCAAGTCGTCTGCTGGGTAGACTTCGGCGGGCTTCACTGGTTCGCCATCGTTATTGTTTACAAAATGAGAGCGTCTTTAACCTTTCAACTTATCTTCAAAGAGATAATGTACTGAATTTATGTTATGGATAATAAAATGTATTTAAAAATAAAATATGTTTGGGGAAATTAATTTGTGAACACAAACTATCACAAAAATTAATATAATGTCAGCTACAAGGCGTGTGCGATATTAGTCATTTGTACACGAAAACACCTAAAGGCGATTCATTCGCTTTGAAGGTGTTAACAACTCTTTTTGACCCAAGTCATTTTGACCTCAACTCTCACGAAGAGCAAAAAGAGAGGCCAAATAGAACAAACCTACAAATTTCACTTGTTTTGGAAATCTGGCGACAAGCTGTTAGGTTCGCATTGCACTGAGTAATTTTAACGTGGGTCAATAATAAATACCGTCATTCCATTTCCAAACTGGTTAGGTTTATAAGAAACCATTTTAAGATGCTGTTACATATTTATAAAATCTCATAGGCAATTTTGTTAGCAACGCCTTCTCATCTCTATAAAATTAAAGGGAGAATTAGTGGGTGAGTATTTGCAGTCGCGCAGCTGCCTATGTTGGTCCTGGTAACTCAGACAAATATGGCTGCTTCAAATGCTGTAACGCTTTTGACGTGCTAATGACTACGTGATTTTAAATTGTACTGGTTCTAAATGAAATAAAACTGGGAAAAAGAATCCTGGGAAAGGAAAATGAATCAATTCTTTTCAATTATTTGATAAAATGTTAAGCTGGGCACATTTTTTTGCCAATTTAATTGCTAAATAAATATGGTAACAAACATTGCAAATAATGTAGGTAATTTAATTTTGTATATTTTTTTGTGAGAAATATATAGGTTTTGTACAACATTAAGGGGAGTTTTACTGACAATTTCCACGCAGTCTATTTAGAGGGGTTCAAATAGTATTTAAAAATGCATTTAGTACACAAATAAATGCAACAGTCAACCACACAAAGGTAACAGCTAAGGTGATGTTTCTGTAGTAATTGGTTTTTAATGGCTCGATTCTTAGATTATCGATTCTTGAGTCTACAATTCCTTAAAAATTGAGGGTATCATCAAATTAAATTTTATATACCTAAATTTTATTCCAAAACATGAAATAAACATCATTTTCAGTCTGACTAAAAGTGCATAATTAAACACTCAGTTTCAGAGAATTTATTAAAATAATATTTCAGAAAAATCTTTTACTTCCTACCATAACAGTCTATATTTGTATTTTACATAGTAAATATACTTACATTTGATACCTGATGCAAATTACTTCTCCCAGAAATAGTGGCTCCAACATTTTTTATATGTTGTCAAATGTCTCTTCATTCTTGTTGCATTGTTAGCGTAGGTTTGTCCACAATATTTACATTTTCCTGTTATCTTCTTTGTGTTTCCCTCGCAGACTTCAATATGATGGCGCCACACACTGGTTTTTACATCAGGCATTACTTACAATCACACTTTACATTTACTTATCCCGGATAAACGTAATGTGTACTTGGAAACATGAGGCTGACTCACAGTAACGAACTCACACCTACAGAGCTTACCTGTTTACATAGCACAGGGGAAGTCCCTACATCGACCTCTCATTGTTTAGCAACGTGAGGCTGTGAGGCGTGGAATCCCCTTATCATTTTCTCACGTGTCCCTTTTGTAAGGTGAACCCCAGCAGCCCCGCCTGTTGTGAAGACATGAAATTCCCCTTGAATTTGTATTTTCATTTAATTTCCCATTTTTAGATGAAGCGTTTCTTAACCAAATATTAAAGTAAAGTAAATCCCTATATTCACATAATCATCCCAAATAATTTGAATGAAATAGTGTAATTTTCAAATTAAAAAATATTCCAGCCCACACTTCTGTCTGCTTGTCCGTATCCTCGCTAGTCTGTGTTGCACCTGACTGTACCAGCACTCGGCCAGCTGCCGGTCACACTACACCTGCCACTACGGTCGAGGCAACCAATCAACCACTTCAACCAGCTTACTACATCCCTTTCAAGTTAGTACAATCCAGATACATGTACACAACTTCCCATAAACAACATGTAACAACTATTTTTTTTATTCTTATTATACACTTGTACCTGAACATAACATCTTAAGGTGTACATTATTTAATAAAGTTTATATTCACATAATAATTATGTTAACAGTAGTAATGTATAATTCCCATATTCTAGTACTACCCAGAAATGAAATGATGATAGGTTTTTACAAAATAATCAGATCTCACACCTACTGCGAACATTTTAGCAGCACTTCACAATGATATACTAAAATTGCTGCTGATTTGCTATTGTGTGTTTACAATGTTAAAACATGCAGTGTCCTTAAATACAAATGTAAAATAATTAATAAACTGTAATTAGCATATTAGTTAAGCCAGCATTACAGCGTTTCACCAACATGAATAATGACACTTCCCTTAAAGGTGCTACCTAGTGAGACTGGCTGAGTGTAAGTATAGGGTTTAACGTGATTGCAGGCGTGTCTTGACCAACTTCCATGATATTGCTTTAAAACAAAAACCACTGTGTGCCCTTTGAAGAGAGAAACCATGTTACAAGACAGCAATTACCAGTGAAATAACAAGAGTTTGTGCTTTTGTTCAGTCTATAGATTTTAATTTACCTGCAAATTTCAGAGTATTACAATTTTTACAAAAAAAAATGTTTGTAACAATGTGGCCAACGCAAAGATGGACAAAGTGATTTTTGTATAAAAGTGATATCGTGAAAAGTGGCAGACACACACCTTAAATCATTCAACATGTAAAACTATCCTTTCACCCGGTCAGTCCTGCACTACGCAGCCGCGTTAAGACCCCTGTTAATCCACGGCAGTATGCGGAAACTGATGTAGGACGTACCGATAGGACATACTGTAGCTCGTCTCCTCGTCTCTCACAATCACATGCTATTGAGAATACATAACAGCAAAGTGACAAAATGTAATACAAAAACCAGAAAATTAATTTTGAACTATTGTCGTTATGATGGCACATATTGGAATAGTAACAAAGCAACCTAAGAGCATGCTAACAGCGATAGCGACTTCAGAGCTGCCACATTTGTCATGCCGCGTCCTACACCAGTCTCCAGATAGCCAAAGCAAATACATGCAAACACAGACAGCATCCATAGGATGGAGGAAAAACGGCACCATCTACAAAACAATAATGAACTCAAGCTAACGAAAAAAGTGATCGGGTGGGTTGACATGAGTGATACTTGGCTGACAAATCTGTCTAACGCCCAACACAAAACTGGACGACTTGCTGGTAGCTGCAAGCAATCAACAAGACACAAACAGAACTGGAGGTACAACGGGAAGTAAGGGCCGGTCTGCGACGAAGCCGGCAGGGCGAAACGCATTTCTTCCAGACGACGGACGAAGAATGAGATGCGTGATGAAAGAGCGGAGAAACAAAAGGGTGAGAGAACGGCAAGGCACGAAACCAAAGAGAAGCAGCTCGGGGCCGGGCGGAGAGGGGTAGGGAAGACCAACGCACCTGTGCATGCGGGTGCTGCGGGATGAGCGCGGCGGCCATGTTGATGCCGGGAGGTGGCGGTGGGGGCGGCCCCACAAGGCAGGGCTGCGGCTGGGAACCACTCTCCTGGGGCTTGCTAGCGTCACACGGCTAAACACACACCCCCGCGCTCTTTACCGCTCAGCACTACAAGCTAGCATACACAGTAGAGAGTATAGACTAGAGTATTTACACTACTACAGTCTAGTCAGTCCTCACTCGTGGTGGGTGCAGCCCGTACACCGATACTTGAGGTATAGGTCCAGGGAACAGATTGGTGAGTACCCAGTACTTGGCGACACTCGACAGAGCTACGGCGGTGCCCACACGCAGGTCGGCCGGCGTGCCCCCTGCGTGTCTCTGCAGAGCTGCTGCGTGTGCGTGTTCCTGCAACAGTCCCAGCCACAATCACTGCTGCCACCTTCACACTCCTAACACCAACCCTTAGCAATCTACACTACAAAACATCTCATTACAACAAACTTTCAAGTTTTCTAAACATGGAATGCATAAATATTATGTCTACAAAAATCATAACATGAAAAGTTAACAACAGTACGACATAAGATACCTGCAAGTAAAATAACCAGCATACATAATTTCAATACATATATGAGCTGATGAAATGTACACGTATTACCATAAAAATAACACAATGTTACTAATTATGAGCATGCGGTATGTAGGCACCAACTGTGTGACTTCTGGAACACAATCCACCTCCAGCACCGCACAATGACACAAGGGGACAGCTACTTGCCAAGTGAACCACAAATACTCCTAGCCATGTTGCAGTTACAGAGTGTCCTCACATAACAACACATGCTTACTAGCACTGCCATATACACTAGGACCAATATCCACACACATCCACAACTACTAGCACTCCAGCGTCAGTACTGAGCATTGTCACTACGTCCATAGTTGGGGGCGGGGGAGAGAGAGAGAGAGAGTTGTAATTTGTAATGGGGTTGGAACAATAACTGCAGTAAACTTCAGCTCATGAGAGTTTCCACTCCACTCTCAAGTACATAGCCCTTCCTGCCAAGAGGGAGGGGGGGAGGCAGGGGGTGCATGCTGAAGGGCCCGGGTCCAACTCGTAAATGTCTATTTATAAAACGAAGCATTAAATAAAAATCTAATTTAGACGCTCAAACTTATTAACTTTCTACAGACTACTCGCAATCCACGTGTCGCGGCGAGAAGTAATCATTACCACTGCTCCGGTCCGGCTGTCTCGGGGTCACCACTGTACGCCGGTGAGCAGCGACACTACTGTACGAAGTTACACGCGCAACGAACATATGGCGACTTGGAGCGAGCGGCGAGCAATTACGCTTCGTTATCGCGGGTGTTGGCCCTATGGTTCCTCGTTTTGAGCTCGCATGTTGAGTTGAGGTTAATGTTACATGAATAACAAAGTAGAATGCTAATGTTTATTGTGAATAATGTGTTTTATTCATCCACTAGGCTGGTCTTGTGTGCTGTGTGATTGCTAATAATGGATACATATGAACATAAATCAGGGACTCGATGAGAAAAGAGCGGCAACAAAGCTCAGAGGTGCGTAAACAAGGTATTAGAAACTTATTTAAGGTTGGTTTTCAAAAATCTAAGCAAGCTGAACAAGAAAGTGAAAGTTCTGATTGTACTGAAGATGAAACAGCTGACAGAGCAATACAAGTTGAGGTAGAGGAAATTTCTCACCTTCGACAGGAGATCAGACTAGGCCTAATAAGGCTTTAGTTTTGGATGAAAGTTTGTATTCACAAGTGGAAGTCGAGGATGTTTGTGAAAATAAACACCCACAAACTGTTGATTCTGATTCTACAGACTGCAACGTCTCTTCTTTTAATCTAGCAACGATACCTGGGTGTCCCAGCTCAGAGACCTGGGTGTCCCAGCTCAGAGCCAATTGAAAGTTTTGTCCAGAAGGGTCCTGATCCGGTCCCTGTCAATTTACTGAGTGATGGAAAAAGAGCTTTTCCTAGGACATATTTGTTTTCCAAAACCAAGAATGGAGAGCTTCGTTCAAGAGACTGGTTAACTTGGAATGAAAGTCATGACTCACTTTTCTGCCTTCCTCGTCATTTGGTAACTTGTCAGAGAGCAACTGCTTAGTACTTACAAGTGATGAGGGTTGGAAGAAAGAATATTCCTGGCAAAAACATAATGCTAAGTTGCCCAATCATGAAATCAGTGATCGTAATATGAATTCTTACCTTGAATGGAGAAATTTAGAAAGGCGATTGAATGAAGAGACAGGCATTTGTTCTCAGCTGGGTACATAATTAGAAGAAAAAACCAAGCACTGGCATAAATTGCTAGAACGTAATTTATCTATCATTTTGTTTTTAGCCGAGAGAGGCTTACCACTCAGGGCGATTGATCAAAAATTGGAGATCCCCACAATGGAAACTGTTTAGGCATAATTGAGTTGCTATCTATTTAAAACCCTCTGCTTCGAGACATGTTGCCAAAGTAAAGGAATCACAAGATGAAGGCAAACGGCTGCAGGCTCAATACCTGTGGTGGAAAACTCGGAATGAATTCATAAAGACTTGTGGAAATAAAGTACTAAAAGAAAATTTTATTAAGAGGGAAAATGCCAAATGTTACTGCATACTGGTTGATGCCACACCAGATACATCTCACTATGAACAAATCACTATTGTTTTGAGATATTTGTCGGAAAATGTGACTCATTTCAAAAATTCAGAGAGGTTTCCAAGCTATGTCAATTGTAAAAAACAGGGAAAGATATTGCGGATGAGATTTGTAAAGAACTGGAGAAGCTTGGGATTCCCCTGAACGATTGTCGTGGCCAAGGTTACGACAATGGGTCAACATGGCTGGGATTATAACGGTGTAAGAGCACATCTGAAAGAAAGCCTTGTGGTCTGTTTCCGAACTGTGCCGCACAAAGCCTAAATCTGTGCGGAGCTAATGCTACCGAAGAGGGAATGACCTTTCTTGGCGCCTTGCAGCATTTATACAATTATTTTGCAAAATTCCTTCAACAATGGAAAATTCTCGAAGAAGAAATCCACGGTTCTCTGCATGATTTGTCAGCAAGAGTTAGTGCTGTAAGCCATTTGCCAAAAATCTTGCTGGGGTAAAATGTGCTGTTTCTAAATGTAAGGAACTGAACTTGAGTGCAGAGGCCAAAACTGAAGTATTGGGATCCGAAGATATCTTGAATCATTCAAAAACATATTAATGTCATCAATTTGGTTAAAAATGTTGGTACCAATCGATAAATTCAACAAAGTACTTCAAACCAGAAATGCAACACTTGATGTTGAAGTTGCCAACATTGATAGTCTTACGCAAGAGCTCAAAGACTTAAGAGATAACTTTCAAAACATATCAACTGAGGCTCAACTTGTGGCCTCCACAATCTTACTGAAACAAAATAAGGATCAAGAAAGGAACATTTTCAGCGATGAGGCTTGTGAAGAACTACATCATGTTAGAAGAAAGAGACTTTGGAACGAATGTATTCTTCAGAATAATGGATTCAGTTTTATCGGGACTCTCGGCAAGAAAACTAAGTGACATATTTCCAGTTTTGTGGCATGTCTAGATACTGAAGAAAAACTTATCGCTGAAGCTTGCTTGGATTTGCTTAATACGTTTCCAGAAGACCTATCTGTGGACCTCAAAGATGAACTTGTACATCTTAGATCAATTCATCGAATTAACATGGGGAATGAGACACTGAAACCAATTGAACTATTAATTAAGTTAAAAATGTTAAAACTTGATTCACTCTGTCCTAATGTGTGCTAGCTTTAAGGGTTGTTTGAACTCTTCCTATGTCGGTCGCTGGAGCTGACAGAGTATTTGGCTCTTTGCAAACGATAAAAAACTTTAATCGAACCACAATGACACACAAAAGATTGCGTGGTCTTACTACCCTTGCATTAGAATCAGAACTAGCCAGGCAAATTGATTTTGACGACATTATAAAACAGTTTGCCCTCACAAAAGCTAGGAAAGTTAATTTGTAACAGCAAATGGGTCGCCATACATTAATGTAAGAAAATGCAGTAAATAGGATGTTCATGTTATAGCCCGAGGTATTTATGTAAATACTTATACAAGTTATTAATTTCTTTAGTTTGTTCACATTGAAATACTTTAAGTATTTTGTAATGTAAAATGTTTTATGTTTAACATTAGGCCTAATTAATTGTTGTCATAAAATTACATTTGTCACAAATAAGCTAGTAATAAATTAACACCGTATTTGTGTTTTTCTGTATTTCAACCATTTTTATTGTAAGAATTGACTTTAATGTTCAATGTTTCAGGCCAGTCCAGCCGAACTGAAAACTACAACTTGAAGGCCGTACATACTGAGTAGGATATATACGTATACTATAGATAGGCTTACGTAACATTGGTTTTTTATGTCAAAATTTGTTTGTCTAGATAATATATCGTGATTATACATACGAGGGTTATTCTGAAAGTAAGGTCCGATTTCTTATAAAACATAAACCATCACAGATTTTTCAAACAACTTTTTTTAATTTAATTCCTTACATGTTTCTCTATTTATGTACATAGTTTCCATATTTCTTTAAACATTTGTCATAGCGTTCTACAAGTTTTTGTATGCCTAAGTCGTAGACGTCTGCCGCCTGTGAGGATAACCAGTCTGTAACTGCTTCTTTCACCTCATCTTCTCTCAAAATTGACCACCTTCCTTATGAAACCGGTCCAAAATAAGGAGAGCACAAGCCATTCTTGTTCCTCAGTGAGCAGCCTGGGAACCCAACGTGAGCACAATTTGTGAAATTGCAGATTTTCAGAGACAATTTTATGCAAAGTTGTTCTACCCACATTCGGAAATTCCAATGCTAAAGTTGAAATTGTGAATCGCCGGTCTTCACGAATCTTTTTGTCCACGGCTTTGACCAAATCTTCTGTGATCACTGATGGTCGGCTTGATCGCGGTTCATCATGGACATTTTCCCGCCCGTCCTTGAAAGCTCTCACGCACTTTGCTGTCACTCATCGCATTGGGGCCACACACTTGACTTATCTGTCAATGAACTTCCGCAGCTGAAACGTTCCTTGCTGTCAAAAACCGAACCACTGACCGTATTCCACAGTCGGCGGGCTGATCAATTGTTTTAAACATTTTGAACTGACGCTGTAAACAGCACACTGCAACAATACCGATGCAAATGCCGTAGTTTGACGAGCAAGGCATGCCGGGAGTCGGTGCACATGCGCGTTACAATGTTCGCGCGACATTCGATTAGCTACGGCGATTCAGATCTTACTTTGCGAATAACCCTCGTATATATACACACACGCGCACACACATATTTACATCTGTACAGTACTAACTCTGCAAACACGATTGTATTTGTGAGCCACAACCAGACAGACACTAAGTTACACAAAGGCTGCACTGTTTTGGAATAAGAGAAACCAGTAGCCAGGACCGGGGACATCAGGATCCACCCCCTGAAATGAAAGTAAGATATATGAAAATTATTATAAAAGTGTAAATAATTTCTATCTGTAGATGACAGAGTGCTAAATACCCTTAATTTCCAGCCTCTTAGTGTTCATTTGGCACCATCATTCATTCGAGTACCTGCAAAATAACAAATAATTTCTCCAAATATGAAATCCCCCCCACAGGAAATTCCCATCCGAAATAAATCATGGCTATGCCCCTGAAGAGAAAAGTAATTCAAAATACCCTAAGATTGAAATTTTTTTTTTCTCTTACAGTAAAAGTGTTTTAAAACATTGTGTGAATAATATTAATTTTAATATTAATTGATGGACCACTGGAGTTTCTTAATTTTTTGCATGGATAACGACTATTTATGTTGTTATAAAAGGGAGCTGGGAGGGGGAGGGGACCGGCCTGCCTACGTACGTTCCACAGCAAGCTCGGCCCTGCAGTTTACCCGAGAGATACGACACGTGCAATCATCTGCTTCATATAACAAGACACTTTCAGTATACAACAACTAGACGCTCATAGTTACTAACATGATACACACAGTTCAAATACATTGGTAATTCTGTATACACACACAGTGTACATCATCTCATAGCTGGCAAGTCCGACATAACAACCATCGCACGGTAGTCAACGCCATCACGTCTTGCTCTGCTTGTGGCCGTGCAATGAATAGTAGCAACACTATTACCTCCCCGTTTTGCAACACAACTATTCTGGACTCTTACTCATCATCAGGTAACAATAATATTATGCAGTTGTTTCTATTAGTCGCACATTATCACACTCTGTATACAACAGTGCATATGGGTATGTTCAGTCTACGCTAGTCTACGGTGGTTGACAAATACTCCAGCCATGTTCCAGTACGGAGGAAGTTTTGTAACGCAAATTGTGTAGGAAAATGCTAACTACATGTAACCTTTTTTGCAAACAGTGATGCGTGATTTTTGTAAGATTGCAAATAACAAAGTTATTAGTTGCCTTTTGTGAAACTTGTTTTCACCAGACTTGTGCAAAGAGTAGCTAAATCGTAACATTTTTCAAATGCAGATATTTTTTTTTCAGTATATAGAAGCACTGCTGTTGGAAAGCACAAGAGTCCATTACTTTTTTTATACTATAACGTTAATGTTTCTTTTATTTCCATTATCATGTGAAACAATCACTACACAGTGCATTTTACCCACACGTAGAAATGTAGACAATTATCTACAATCTTGCTATGGTCCATACGGTATAAGAAGGCCACTTTCNCTGACAGTCAGTGAGTGGCAATTGACTAATACGAAACAAACAAAGTGCCATTTACAAAATCCTGTATCAGCTGATGCACGAACGAACAAAAGTTAATATTACGTTGGCTATTCTGAGTGCACTGCCGATGCACATCAGAAAAGCAGAAAATACGTGGATAAGAAAGAGTTTGTAGATTTATTAATACATTTTATTTTACAAGGTCACAAAACAATGGTTGTTAGTGTTAAAAACTAAACTCTGTGATAATGTAGTTATGTATAGGCGATCAAAATGAAATGTACAATAGAACGATACGACGTGTAAAAGTTTTCTGAAGTTGTGTTAATTTCAGAAAGCTTTTTCACGGCGTATCATCCATCTCCAACCTTGCTTTCAACACGTCCATGATATTAATTCCAAAAGCATACAGAAATATTGCATAATATTGTTGAATTATTTTTTCTAATAATTTAACGAAACGACACGAATTTGAAATATATTTCCAGCCCGTAACATAAGAATTATCAACTTTAAAAATTTGCTATCTGTTGACAATAAAAAGAGTTACTCAAACTTCGCAGTGACGTGCTGCACGCTATCTATCGGATATTCTGCGAGCTATTACCAGCCAGAAATGAACCTCTTTTCTGCGCAATATATAACGAATTTACAAACATATGACAATAGTTATATTTTTCCACGAGCTCTGCATAATTTTTAAAGTAACATATATTTCATGCTTAAAGATTTGGAGTACAAATCATTTATATTCGGCCGGTAATCGTTCGTCTACGTAAATTATACGCCATATTGTTCTCTTGAAACCCATCTCCTTGTTTACGTAGAAAGTGANTCACATATTTCCAACTCGAATATATTAGCTATAACGTCCAAAGTGTGATAATAGATACAACAGACTGTCTCGCAAATTTTAACCCAAATTCACTATCTCGGACAAATTAAAAAAGAGTTATGAAATAACTAATTATTTGCAACATTTTATATTTTTACTTTTATAACCTACTTATACTTTTAGACAGATGTCAGTCTTAAAATATCTTAAAATTTGTTTAGCATTACAGTACAATGAGAAGTGGAGTAGCTGACAGCGTGTTGATAAAAAATACAGCCCCGACTTGACGGGCCAGCTGATGGCGGAAGGATACATAGTCAGATGTAAACAGTGGCGCTACTTTTGCCGAGCTGTCAAAAAGTGGCCTTCTTATATAGTGCAGAATATACATGTAGCGCAGCATATCAAAGATGTTAATGCACAAAGTATGAAACAGTAGTTTGTGGTCGTAAGCCACTGCACAGCAACACATTTTACAGTTATGGAACACGTGTATGTCCATACGTACAATAAATAGCACACAGACATTACATACACTGCATATACAGGCACTTGACACTCCCGGCCCTTCGCCTTCCCAACAAGTGTTTTGTCCTCATTGTTTGCAGTTCTGGTGATTCTATATCTCAAGAATTAACTCTCCAACCATTGCAACAAATTTTCAACCACCACCTGCACGAATCTAATCCCTCTGACAAAAGCAATCAAAATAAAACACCACAAGGAGGATTGTCCACCCTCCTGCGTGCATCTGGCTTCACCCGCAAGATCTCGGTTAGTCTACTTACTTATCACGACACTCGTGGGTTTCCCTGTAGCCTGACGGGGAGCAGACACCCACGGTGCCCTCGACAGTGCGGCCAACACCTACCTCCGCAACAACGCGAGCGTCGCGACACCGAGCACTCCACCAGGCCAACACCATCCCGACTGCTCGTGACTCAAGCACAACCTACGAGGCAGTTACCCTTTCAGCTAAACCAGGCACGCCAAATGCCGACTAGTTTCCCACATTTGATTGGTTACCCAATGGTGCCTCAAGATGGAAGCGAGCTAGCAGGTGCTACAGACTTGTGCTTACCTAGTTCTTCCCATTATTGTGAATCCACTTTGTTTGTGATACCAGGGCTGGCTACTTCACCGACCAGTAATGTCGCAGCCGAGCGGGTGACACGAGGCACAGCCACCCTCGGCTGCTGGAGAAGTATCCTTCCCCGACCATCAAACCCTACTACCAGGGCTCCTCGCACTGTCCGCCGTTTCAGGTTTGTTTTTATAATTTACTTATTTCTTACAAGAACAAAACATAATAATCAATACTTAATTATCATATAGAAAAAAAAACCCACGGTCCATGTAATGTTTTTCTGTTCGGGACAAGAGTCTGAGGGCAAGCACCTATGAGCCATTAACGACTTCATCCCCCAGCTTTCCAAGCGCTCACCAGACGTGCCAACCTCGAGGAGCAGTGCGGCGGTTCAGTCCAGGAGGCTGTTGTGGAGCTGCAGCATTTACATACAGTCATCGCAAATGGTGCAATGAGAAGAGCGCTTCTCATTATGGCCAATCACAACTGACGAGTGAACTGCACGTTGCCTGTCCACTGTCTGCCGTACTCGTATTTCGCAAATGGAGGCAGAACTGCTCGTACCCTAATTTTTGTTTGTATTTTGCAAGAGTTTGAAATTAGCCGGTTAACAGCGAAATTACCTTCAAATCACAGCACACAGTTCAAAGGTGCTTGTCATACTGTCCAACAACATTTTCATGTTTTCGTATGATTACTTTATGTTGGTTGAATAAGCTATTGGCACGTTGTTGCCATTACGCAAGAGGACAGCCTTCAGACTGGTTTTCGAAGAATCAATGAAGAGTCCCCACTCTGAAGTTGCATGCTCGTGATCGCGTTCTTCCATGACAAACATCANGTTTTCGAAGAATCAATGAAGAGTCCCCACTCTGAAGTTGCATGCTCGTGATCGCGTTCTTCCATGACAAACATCATTGCAGTACACTAACGTACCTTCTTCCGAGAATAAGTGTTCAAATTTTTCCTGGCGGTTGTGAAAGGAACACACTTTTGTATCTACATGTAGGCAATTCCAACTTTTCAGACGAGAAGCCAAAAACTCGGCTGATTTTTTGGACAAGTTCAAATCACGGACAAGGTGATTTAATTCACCTTGAATTATCATGCGAGGTTCACTGGATGATGTACTTGCCTCAAAAGTGGCATTTTCTTCCGCTTGCTGCATTTCCATATCAGATTCATCTTCCACAGATACATGTTCTGGAGGTTGCGGAATAGGCAAATCCTTACTGTGGGGCACGGGCCTCATAGCAGATGACAAATCAGGGTACTTTACTGTGTGTTTCGACTTACCACTACTTCCTTTTCTCGTTGTAAGACAGAAAAAACAGTCAGGTGAGTGATATTTTGGTTCACGCCAGACCATGGGTACTGCAAGTGTCATGTGGTGATTACCCTTAGCCCAACCCATTGGACATTTCACACAGGTTGAACAGCAGACATGAGGGAGCCAGTTATTCTCCTGATCACCCACTTTACACCCAAAATACAATTCATTTACATTTTTTAACCATTGGTGTCAAACTTCGTTTTTGCGCTTTAAACGTAAGTTCCCCACACACATAGCAGAAGATNTACATTTTTTAACCATTGGTGTCAAACTTCGTTTTTGCGCTTTAAACGTAAGTTCCCCACACACATAGCAGAAGATATTAGGATCATTTACGCACTTTCTGAGCATATTTAGAACACAACACACCCACGCTGTAANTAGCAGAAGATATTAGGATCATTTACGCACTTTCTGAGCATATTTAGAACACAACACACCCACGCTGTAAGAGAAATGTTCAGTCCTAACGAGAGAAAACAGAACGAACACAAACACGTGCATACACAGCCAGTCTCGACTACGCTGATTGCAAGACGCAGCAGGCTGCCTGGCGACAGGTCTACACCTGCAGCCAGTGAATCATCCTGTGCAGAGCCCTGTTTCATTTCGTTTCATGTGTCCCATGTTGCTTTTCGTAGTTTTTACAATAGAAATGCTGTGATAGGGTGGAGAGGGCGTTAAACATCACAAAAGATTTCCCACATGAGGAATAATGAATAAAGTCGACGTCATCTAAAAGCTTGTTCCATTCTATGTCAAACTAGTTATAAATTGTTTTCAAATTCCAATTAATATAATGGCAATTATAATCACTTACGTAAATGTATACGGTAACTTTAAAAAAGGTGTTATTTTTGGTTCACCTTCTTTTCAGAAAAAACTGTGGGTGATGGAAATAAACCAATTGCATATTTGAAATCAGCATGAAAAGTTCTGTTAGGAACACCCATTGACTAATACGGACTATATGACCTTGAGGCTGCTTAGAAAATGAAATGTCATACCTTGCGAGCATTAAAAAATTACTGCCAGCCTCTTGGGCTGTCCAGTTAAGCACTACCGGGACATACAAGTGGACAAGAATGTCAGCAGTCTACACAAAGCCTGGCAAGTTGAAGAAGCACAGTTTATATAATGAGTAGTTCAAGGAAGGTGACTTGGGACGGCATTGCAAGAAAACTGATGAACATGATAATCGCAGGTTTCTGGGGGTCAACCTAGAATACACAAACAGGGCAAAGTAACAGTACATGTTTTGACAACTCCCTGACCAAATAATATACCAAGGTGATGCATTTCTAATGAACTATTTCTGATTGAGATATGTTGTATGCTTAGCTCCAGTGCGGGATACTCTGCGATATCAATATAACACCAGCAAATTTTTGCTCAGTAAGTTGGAGATACTAATGTAAGTTAAACCATTTCTGGTGTTTATATATTGGCCTCCAAAAAACTGCACTTTCATTTCATTTTTTTTTGTTTAGTATTTATTTGCATCACATACTCAATTAGAAGTATATTGAGCCTAAATATGTTTACAACATACTACTCCACGTACCTTATCATAAATTTTCAGTACGNTATAATGAGTAGTTCAAGGAAGGTGACTTGGGACGGCATTGCAAGAAAACTGATGAACATGATAATCGCAGGTTTCCGGGGGTCAACCTAGAATACACAAACAGGGCAAAGTAACAGTACATGTTTTGACAACTCCCTGACCAAATAATATACCAAGGTGATGCATTTCTAATGAACTATTTCTGATTGAGATATGTTGTATGCTTAGCTCCAGTGCGGGATACTCTGCGATATTAATATAACACCGGCAAATTTTTGCTCAGTAAGTTGGAGATACTAATGTAAGTTAAACCATTTCTGGTGTTTATATATTGGCCTCCAAAAAACTGCACTTTCATTTCATTTTTTTTGTTTAGTATTTATTTGCATCACATACTCAATTAGAAGTATATTGAGCCTAAATATGTTTACAACATACTACTCCACGTACCTTATCATAAATTTTCAGTACGAGAGGAAGTGCATATATGAGATACTGAACAGGTTACCAACAACCTGTCTGCAGTTATCCATGAACAACTCAGCTACACAAAGTGTAATTCCACACACAAATGTTTGCAATATCCACGCACTCACATCATGCCTTCATGACATGCTTTCTGTCTAGTTTTGTCAAAGACAAAGTGAAATTATGTTGCTATAACTATTGTATAAAGCTGCATCTTCTTGTTTATGCCCACAGCCATGGGTATTCACTATACTGATCCAATTCACTGCACACACACACAGCTAATGCGTAACTACCCGTACTCGCTGCAATACATGGCCAAGTGGCTGCAACTGCAACAAAAGAAAAACATCACAAATATGTGAAACAAGACAATGCACCCTCAACAGCTTAAATAAAAACAAATATTTGACTGTGTTATGTTTTACATACCACACAATGCTGTTCATTAGCACGGCCATCTTGGGGCGGCACCTTCATCCATTTCACGTATCCACAACGTATGTAGAGTAGAGTGGTCGGGTTTGGGCGACTCTTAACAATGAGGTCTCGACCAGGGTTCGCCAAAGTGGGCCCACCCAAAAAAAAAATCACCTGGGTTTTCTCGGGTGGGCACGCTTGAAAAAACCCAATTGATGCACCAAGGAGGTTTTTCAAAATTTTTAAACTTTCGCTACTGTGTAATATATTCAAGACATATTGATTAAATTTTATTTTATTCACAGTAAATAGTTTAACTGGAAATAAGTGAGTCATCTGCACTGAACAGCAAGCAGAAGGGATTGCTGAAGGGGATTCTCCCGGCTAAAGAACCAGACTGACTGAGGAGTAGTATATACTAAGGAGTTCCCTTTCCAGCCACACAAATGAAGCTGATTGGTTGGGCAGTAGATATGCAGGGAATCCCCCTCTCTAGTCCCTAGTNTGGGTTTTCTCGGGTGGGCACGCTTGAAAAAACCCAATTGATGCACCAAGGAGGTTTTTCAAAATTTTTAAACTTTTGCTACTGTGTAATATATTCAGACATATTGATTAAATTTTATTTTATTCACAGTAAATAATTTAACTGGAAATAAGTAAGTCATCTGCACTGAACAGCAAGCAGAAGGGATTGCTGAAGGGGATTCTCCCGGCTAAAGAACCAGACTGACTGACGAGTAGTATATACTAAGGAGTTTCCTTTCCAGCCACACAAATGAAGCTGATTGGTTGGGCAGTAGATATGCAGGGAATCCCCCTCTCTAGTCCCTAGTCACGAGTTATCTGGTTAGATACACAGTTATGTGGCAGTTACCTACAAACTATTTTCTACTGAAGTGTCAAAAGAGTTGATACAGGTATTGAAAGTTTTGGTGTTGCTATATAATGGATAATTCAGTTTATTACAAGCAAGTATCGTGGCCTGAATGGGAAGTGTAGTGGTGTTACCTAACGTTTACAGTCCATTAATCAATTAAAACTCATATTGTGTTTGCAATAAATATATCAAGTGCGGTGTGCATGTGACTAGCAACATTTTGAAAAGTGTAGTAGAAGACATTTTAAAATATCTGAGACCCACGAAAACATCAAATGAAAAATGCCAAAAGTGCATGAGAGTGGACGTAAGTTGGCAAATGAGTGGAGAGAAGTAAGAGAAATTGACGGAGATTCAAAATGTAGATGTAAACATTGTGAACTGACTTGAAGTTGGAAGATAGAAGGGATAAGAACTCACCTACAGTTAGAAAGGCACAGGAGAGTGAAAGTGAAGATGATCTGGAGCAGCAGCCTTACTTTACGGGATCGAGAAGATCCAGTTAGTGGAAACATGAGATTACACATCACTTAAAAAAAGTCTTTGATTGTTTTCTGAGTTAACTTCTGTCGTCTCTTGGATGATGCGATGTTACGCCAACGCTGAAAAGTCAGTATGTCACATGGCCTACACTCTTCTTGTTGCTCTATGCAAGCAACAGCAGCGTTAATCGATTTCAATCCATTGGGATGTGATATTTTTGGAGTTATCTCGTCCGTGTCGTCTTCTTCACTGTGCTTAGGATTGTTAACCATATTGATAATTTCCTCATCGGTAATCTCCATCTGGACATCTGCACTGCTCCAATCACGAATGTCTTCGCTGTTGATTTGATTTTCAACAGGTAGCTCATTGGCCAGTTGAACTAGTTCGTTCACATTCTCCTGTTCTGGCACTGGTTTGGGTTGTCCATCTAAGCCAAATAAATTTTTCCACGACTTTTGAATGGTGGTAGGTTTTACCTCATCCCACGCTGAAGCAATCCAGCACGCTACATCTTTCATTGTGACTTGCTTTAAGCCTTCCTTGACAGTCATTCCGTCATCTAATTTTGCAATCAACATCTGGAGAAGCCTTCGACGGTTAATTCTCTTCATCGTTTCTAGAACTCCTTGAGGTAATTATTAAGTTTAGGGGCTTTTCTAAAAAAAAAAAAACAATAAAAATTCAAAATTAAGATATATTTCTACTCTACTAATCACGTAGAACAATAAGTAAAACATATTTTTAAAAATTAAACTAAATTGTGAAACGACTGTTTAGCCAGTTTGTGTATGTTTCTGAACGAAACGTCCTAGACCAACAAAAGTTGCATTAATGGGTTCTGCGCAGCTTACCTTGTTCATATTCAAGAGGGCGTAATGTTAAAATAAGTAGAACATATTTAAAAAACATGCTAAATGTGTTTGTTTACGTCTATGTATTAACGTCTACCACCATTAATAATGGCAGCGCATTGCTGATTCCACGCTACCTAACGGTCACGGATGTCATTACGGGCATTTTAACTGTCAATTTAAAACATATCAGTCGCCATAGCGTCTTTGCCGGGTGTAGTTGTGCCGTCCCAATCCGACGGATTTAAAAACGGAGAAAGCAATAACGAGTGCTTCTGTGCGTTATATTTTACTGTAAACGAGTGTTTCAATGTGATTCAGTGCGTTATATTTGCGTATGTGCCGGATTTGTGGAACACGGTGTTCCGTCGAGTGAGGCAAGGTTGAATTGGCCGTTGACAGAGGAACTATATCCAGTGAGTAAATTGATATTCTTTTGGTGTGTTTTGCAGTTCCTTTAAATCCCTAAAATCCTAAATTCGTAGTTTAGTGTAAAACCTTACAATCCTACATTAGTGTAAAACCCTAAATTCCTAGGTTAGTTTAAAACCCTACAATCCTAGGGTAGTTTAAAAATGTAAAATAGTGATTCACCCATCGTGGGGTTAGGTTCTGTTATGTTAGGTGGGCACATATTAAGAAATTAGTTGTACGTTAATGCCCCTCGTATATTCGTGTTCTGCTTCATTAGTGAAGTGGAAATATACCAGTTTCTGTGAATATTTTTTTTTTTTTACAGAAAAGCCCCTAAACTTAATAATTACCCTCCTTGGTCTAGAGGTTGAATGAGCAACGTCACATTAGGGGGTAGAAATACAGCTTTAATATCACCACTGCACAGTTCTTGGGCATCTGGGTGAGATGGCGCATTGTCTAATAATAAAATAGCTTTCCTGGGGAGTTTTTTTTTCTTTTCAAAAATGCTTCAGTGACAGGAACAAATTCATTAAAAAACCAATCACTAAAAATTGTGCTTTCCATCCATGCATTTCTTTGGTTGCGGTACATTGTTGGCAGACAGTTGACTTTTATATTTTTAAAGGCCCTTGGGTTCTTAGACTTTCCAATAAGCGGAGGCTTTAGTTTCCAAGAACCCGAAGAATTGCAGGTAGCCAGAATTGTGACTCTCTCTTTACTCTTTTTTAAATCCGGGAGCAGTTTCNAATCCGGGAGCAGTTTTTTCAGATTTTGCTGCTAAGGTTTTTGAAGGTAGCATTCGAAAGTTAAGACCAGTTTCATCTGAGTTAAAGATTTGATCTGAGGTTAATCCTTCCTCAAAAATGATTCCTTCCATTTTTTTCTGGAATTCTGCAATTTCAGATGAGTCAGCTGACAGTTTTTCCCCACTAATGTTCAGCTCTCTTATGCCATATTTCTTTTTCCACCTGTCCAGCCAACCATCGCTTGCAGTGAGTTATTCATCGCCGTCTTTAACGTTCTTGTGGAACTTGAACACCTTAGCTTGAAGCATTGACCCACTCACAGGACTACCCATCCCTCGAAGCTATGAAAACCATACAAAAAAAAAAAGAGCTTCAGACGTCTGCTCGTAGTCGACCTTCTTCAAAGTCTTTGGACTCAAACCACTGCCACCACTCACACTTTTGTTGACACAGTTTTCGATTTCTTTCCGGTTACGTCTCCTATCCCCAACAGTCACCTCCCCAACTCCCAACTCGGCAGCCACCTTTTTAATTGATTTGCCACTGTCTACCCGTTTTAACGCATTACATTTTGTTTCAAGAGAAACTACAACTCTCTTCCGTTTTCCACTCATAATGAAACACAGAAATCAATAAAAGCACATAAAAATCACTAACACAACCACATTTAGCGCGAGCGCAGACAACTGAGAGCGTCAGGTGACTGTGACAATACGAGGAGTTCCGAGTGAACNTTGTGGAACTCGAGCGCCTTAGCTTGAAGCATTGGGCCACTCACAGGACTACCCATCCCTCGAAGCTGTGAAAACCACAAAAAAAGAGCTTCAGACGTCTGCTCATAGTCGCCCTTCTTCAAAGTCTTTCGACTCAAGCCACTGCCACCACTCACACTTTTGTTGACAAAGTTTTCGATTTCTTTCCGGTTACGTCTCCTATCCCCAACAGTCACCTCCCCAACTCCCAACTCGGCAGCCACCTTTTTAATTGATTTGCCACTGTCTACCCGTTTTAACGCATTACATTTTGTTTCAAGAGAAACTACAACTCTCTTCCGTTTTCCACTCATAATGAAACACAGAAATCAATAAAAGCACATAAAAATCACTAACACAACCACATTTAGCGCGAGCGCAGACAACTGAGAGCGTCAGGTGACTGTGACAATACGAGGAGTTCCGAGTGAACCCGACGATGAGATGAGACGGGTGGGCCAGCATTTCCTAGAATTAGTAGCCTTCATATTGGTGCAAAATGACAGCTCGACCTAACAGCCAGTAGAGGAGACATCTAATGCTCGACCTAGCAATAGCAGACTCCTCNTGACAGCTCGACCTAACAGCCAGTAGAGGAGACATCTAATGCTCGACCTAGCAATAGCAGACTCCTCAACCTTGCAAGTCAAATGAAGAAACATCACTTCTCCCCTTAATTGTCCTGCTTTTAAGAGCATTATTTATATTTTTTATCTTCCGATGACTAGCTCGGTTAACCCGGAGGCTCGGTTGACCGGGAGTCTACTGTACTTCCTCTTCCACTAACAGAAAGCAACATTTATTCAATCAGTGATTATGNAGCTCGGTTGACCGGGAGTCTACTGTACTTCCTCTTCCACTAACAGAAAGCAACATTTATTCAATCAGTGATTATGTGCATAAGACAACTGAAAAGCAACAAAGAAACCTTGACAAGGCAGTGTCAATGTTTTTCTATCGTGTGAATGTATCTTTTAATATTGCTGAACTTGATAACTTCAAGGAGATGATCCAGACATTACGACCAGGATACAAAGCACCATCAACAAATGATATTGGTGGGAAGCTTCTGGACGATGCTGCTCAACAAATAGAGCTACATCTAGTAGAAAAAGTACAAAAATTAAGTTAANTGGTGGGAAGCTTCTGGACGATGCTGCTCAACAAATAGAGCTACATCTAGTAGAAAAAGTACAAAAATTAAGTTAACAGTAACATTGGATGGATGGTCAAGCGCTAAAAACTACCCAATTCAAGCAGTCACAATCCAGACAGGGACAGAAAGTTACCTTCGTAAGGATTTAAGAGAAAAATTTTACTTGTTTGTTTACAAATTTTAATTTGATTTATGCTGATAAATATTATGATTGCTTTGCAATGTTTACAACTGACAGTATATTATTTCTTATTTGTTTACATTGGAAATTAAGGTAGAAATTTATAAAAATTTTATTTTGATGAACAGACTCTAATTATCTGAAATTGTTGTGACAGCGCCGCCACTGTGAGGCGGCTTGCTCCTTGGCCAACTCCCCTCCCCTCCAGTTCTCTCCCTTGATTACCCCTCCTTGTACGTCAGCTTTTTTTAATTCAGGGGCTAGTTTATATAAGTTGTTACACGCCTTATGCAGCATTCATTCTACACCTGTGAAGATCGTCGGGTTGACGCCTGCTACAGCTAATTTAAACAGTAATATGAGCCAAAATTATCAGTTTACCCGTCCCTGGACGAGGGTGCTATGAGACGCTGTTTAAATAATGTAGTTGCGTGAGCGGCTGATAATGCAGGAGCTTGTAAAACTGTGAGTCGTGGTCGCAGATTTTTATTTGTGGGTCAGTTTAGTGTTTTTAAATGATTGCATGCGTAGTATTGTGTTTGTCTTGGGCTTTGTAGTGAGTTAGATTTTTCTTAATTCTGGTTTGGACGCCTGCCTAAATTGTAGTTTCGGCCTAACTAATTTCTTGCTTCTCTGTGAAGTTCCAGTTGCTTTAACGTTTTGTGTATAGTTTTTGTCTGCTGCCCAATGATTTACTTAAAATGTAATTGTCGCTACCGTGCTACCACGACTTACGCGTTGGGCGTAGTCTGTTCAAGTGTTCTAGTTGTCTTCCTCAATTATTTATTTTATGGAGCTATTGTTAGGGTCTACGAACTGCCTCCATCGATTCCCTACTTTAGCGTAATATTTTTATCAGTTTTTAACTTGCATTTGAANGCGTAATATTTTTATCAGTTTTTAACTTGCATTTGAACGTAAGGGAGGTTTTACTGGGCCTGAAGCACTGCCCTCCTTCGGTCAAATTGCTCCACTAAATACCTTCAACTTATCTAGTCGTCAATGTAAGTATTTGTATTTTAGAAACATTTCAATATTACTATGCTCGTTTTTTCAATTAAATATTTATTGCATATTTTGGAGTAACATAATACTTTTGAATAAGCAATTGTGCAGCAATTTAATCTTTTGTATGAGTGTTTGAAATATTCAACAGATACACTTTTTGATGTTTTTGAGACTTACACTGCATGGCCTGTTTGCCAGTTAAATATTTATTATACTTTTGAGCTACACAATACTTTTGAGAGAGCAATTAAATCTATTTCTATGNGTTGTGACAGCGCCGCCACTGTGAGGCGGCTTGCTCCTTGGCCAACTCCCCTCCCCTCCAGTTCTCTCCCTTGATTACCCCTCCTTGTACATTAGCTTTTAGGAATTCAGGGGCTAGTTTATATAAGTTGTTACACGCCTTATGCAGCATTCATTCTACACCTGTGAAGATCGTCGGGTTGACGCCTGCTACAGCTAATTTAAACAGTAACGTGAGCTAAAATTGTCAGTTTGTCCATGCTTGGACGAGGGTGCTATGAGACGCTGTTTAAATAATGTAGTTACTTATGCTGGAGCTTGTGGAACGCTGAGTCGTCGTCGCAGATTTTTATTTGTGGGTCAGTTTAGTGTTTTTTAAATGATTGCATGCGTAGTATTGTGTTTGTCTTGGGCTTTGTAGTGAGTTAGATTTTTCTTAATTCTGGTTTGGACGCCTGCCTAAATGGTAGTTTCGGCCAAACTAATTTCTTGCTTCTCTGTGAAGTTCCAGTTGCTTTAACGTTTTGTGTATAGTTTTTGTCTGCTGCCCAATGATTTACTTAAAATGTAATTGTCGCTACCGTGCTACCACGACTTACGCGTTGGGCGTAGTCTGTTCAAGTGTTCTAGTTGTCTTCCTCAATTATTTATTTTATGGAGCTATTGTTAGGGTCTACGAACTGCCTCCATCGATTCCCTACTTTAGTGTAATATTTTTATCAGTTTTTAACTTGCATTTGAACGTAAGGAAGGTTTTACTGGGCCTGAAGCGCTGCCCTCCTTCGGTCAAATTGCTCCACTAAATACCTTCAACTTATCTAGTCGTCAATGTAAGTATTTGTATTTTAGAAACATTTCAATATTACTATGCTCATTTTTTCAATTAAATATTTATTGCATATTTTGGAGTAACATAATACTTTTGAATAAGCAATTGTGCAGCAATTTAATCTTTTGTATGAGTGTTTGAAATATTCAACAGACATACTTTTTGATGTTTTTGAAACTTTTACACTACTTGGCTAGTTTGCCAGTTAAATATTTATTATACTTTTGAGCTACACAATACTTTTGAGAGAGCAATTAAATCTATTTCTATGANGTTTGCCAGTTAAATATTTATTATACTTTTGAGCTACACAATACTTTTGAGAGAGCAATTAAATCTATTTCTATGAGTATTCTAATCTATATTTTTTGCATTGTGAGCCTGTGGCGTTTAGAATTTTACATGTCATATTTTTTGTAAATGTTTAATCCTAAGATGCTGCTAAGTTGTAAAATATTCTGAAATTATAGAGCTTAAAAGTGACATTGTCTTTGTATTATTTGTGCTACGACACATTTTAAATAATTGAACGTTTTAATGTAACAGGTAGAGTGGTTAACGTGGTTTTATTTTAGGTGTTTTCTCCTTGTCAAACTAATGCCTTACGTAATGTTAATTTTATTGGCCTCAGAGATTGTTTATTTTAAACTGTTTGTAGATAAGATTCAGTTATAAGGAGATGGTTTGCTCTTTGACTTTGTGAAGGAAGGAGGGCTGCATACGTTAGCCCAAGGACTCTCTTCAGATATGACAGCCGTCAGACAGTCAAATTTTGCCTGCCTTTAAAATTGAATTTGATTTGATTTGGACCGCCCATCGTAAGGGAACATCGCAAGTTCTTTAAATAAGCGCAGGCGTTAGAAGCAACCTAAAAGTAAGTGCCAGTACATCTTCAAGAAAGAAGAGGACATCTACAGGCAGCAAACATTAAGATGGTAGTCAGTAACTGCATATCTGGTACGAGCAGAAGTTGCTTACATATGTTAGTTTGTTTGTGATAATCCAAAATTGACTTCAACAGAAGACTTATACAGAAGAAATTTTAATTTTCAATTTAATTGGCCCAGTGGTATGAGAAGGGAGTCTACAATTTCCCATACTAGCCTACGGAAAATGAAACTTTACCTGATCTTTTCATGCAATATAAAATGAACTATCTGAGGAAAAAGAGAGGGACACACATTTTCCATTGCTCTGATGATAGATGTGCCCAAAGTTGTGATGCAATGTGTCTTAATGTTATTTTATTCTCAACATGGTAATAAATGTATTTTATCTAAACAAGGTATATATGTGTACTGCATGTAGAGGTGGAATTCCTGTGTCTGGTTGTCTATTGCTGTTTGTCACAGCTTACTTACCCACACTCTTCCAAGGCTAGGGAAATGTTTCAGTACTGACCATTGGTTAAGTATTTTACATGCAAATTAATTTCTTTTAATTACAAGTGTTTTATGTAAGCTGTTCATGCTGACAATTTGCTAATCATTATTTCTCCACACATATTCTCTGTCTCATGTAACTTGGCAAGATGTTGACAGTTCGACGAAAGTAGCGCCAATGTTTACTGTTAGTTTATGTATCCTTTCGCCATCAGCTGGTGCGTCAAGTTAAGGCTGTACTTTTTATCAACACGCTGTCAGCTACTCCACTTCTCATTGTACTGTAATGCTAAACAAATTTTTAGATATTTTGGACTGACATCTGTCTAAAAAAGATTAGTAGGTTATAAAAGCAAAAATATAACACCTTACAAAAAATGTAATATTTGCTAACTCTTTTTTAATTTGTCAGAGACAGTGAATTTGGGTTAACATTTGCGAGATGGTAGTTGTAGCTATTATCACACTTTGGACGTCATATCTAATATAATTGGAACTAAAAGTAATTCCGAAATTTGATTGACAACACACTTCTATTCACCAACGACTATTGATTGCAATGCAGTGATTNAACTAAAAGTAATTCCGAAATTTGATTGACAACACACTTCTATTCACCAACGACTATTGATTGCAATGCAGTGATTAGGCTATTACTGGTACTAAACAGTTCGAGTTAGAAATATGTGACATGGAATAATGTAATAATTGCTTAAAAACTATTCATGCGTATCCCAATTGCTTTGTTTTATCAATATAATATAGTAACAACACGGAAACAAGGAAATGGGTTTTCGGGAGAACAATATGGCGTATAATTTACGTAGACGAACAATTACCGGCCAAATAAAAATTACTAGTACTCAAAATCGCTGTACACGAAATATATGTTACTTTCAAAATTATGCAGAGCTCGCGGAAAAATAAAACTATTCGTATCTGTTCGTAAATTTGTTATATATCACACACAAAAGCTATTATTTTCTGGCTGGTAATGCTTTGGGAAAGAGCGGACAGATAGCGCGCATGGCATGACAGGGCGAGGTGTAAACCATTTGCATTGCTCAACGGACAGCAGCACGACCTGTCTCTTGATCCCGTCTTTTTAAAACATACCTGTTCTTCTATTACTGGCTCGGAATGACACGAATTTGAAATATATTTAGTCAAATTATTATAAAAATAAATAAACTATATTATGCAATATTTCTGTATGTTTTTGGAATTAATATCAAGCACGTATGGAAAGCATGGTTGGAGACATGTTGCGTTTCATTTGGATACGGATCGTTTTATTGTGCATTTCATTTTGAACACATATACATTACTACTTTATTACAAAGTTTAGTTTGTAACACTAACAACCACTGTTTTGTGACCACATAAAATAAAATGTATTAATTTATTTTCTGCTTATTTAGTATGCGTCGTTGTTTCGTATACATCAAGCTGCCACTCACTGACTGTCAGAATCTCGCCAACTTATATGAGACAGACCATAATGTTGAATGANAACTAAAAGTAATTCCGAAATTTGATTGACAACACACTTCTATTCACCAACGACTATTGATTGCAATGCAGTGATTCTGCTATTACTGATACTAAACAGTTTGAGTTAGAAATATGTGACATGGAATAACGTAATAATTGCTTAAAAACTATTCATGCGTATCCCAATTGCTTCGTTTTATCAATATAATATAGTAACAACACGGAAACAAGGAAATGGGTTTTCGGGAGAACAATATGGCGTATAATTTACGTAGACGAACAATTACCGGCCAAATAAAAATTACTAGTACTCAAAATCGCTGTACACGAAATATAGGTTACTTTCAAAATTATGCAGAGCTCGCAGAAAAATAAAACTATTCGTATCTGTTCGTAAATTTGTTATATATCACACACAAAAGCTATTATTTTCTGGCTGGTAATGCTTTGGGAAAGAGCGGACAGATAGCGCGCATGGCATGACAGGGCGAGGTGTAAACCATTTGCATTGCTCAACGGACAGCAGCACGACCTGTCTCTTGATCCCGTCTTTTTAAAACATACCTGTTCTTCTATTACTGGCTCGGAATGACACAAATTTGAAATATATTTAGTCAAATTATTATAAAAATAAATAAACTATATTATGCAATATTTCTGTATGTTTTTGGAATTAATATCAAGCACGTATGGAAAGCATGGTTGGAGACATGNCTTCTATTACTGGCTCGGAATGACACAAATTTGAAATATATTTAGTCAAATTATTATAAAAATAAATAAACTATATTATGCAATATTTCTGTATGTTTTTGGAATTAATATCAAGCACGTATGGAAAGCATGGTTGGAGACATGAAAAAGGTTTTGAAGTTGCGTTTCATTTGGATACAGATCGTTTTATTGTGCATTTCATTTTGAACACATATACATTACTACTTTATTACAAAGTTTAGCTTGTAACACTAACAACCACTGTTTTGTGACCACATAAAATAAAATGTATTAATTTATTTTCTGCTTATTTAGTATNCTTGTAACACTAACAACCACTGTTTTGTGACCACATAAAATAAAATGTATTAATTTATTTTCTGCTTATTTAGTATACATCAAGCTGCCACTCACTGACTGTCAGAATCTCGCCAACTTATATGAGACAGACCATAATGTTGAATGAANGTATACATCAAGCTGCCACTCACTGACTGTCAGAATCTCGCCAACTTATATGAGACAGACCATAATGTTGAATGAACATTACTCCTCCACAGAGAGTGTGTTATGTACAAGTGCTTATTAAGTGTCTTTTGTTGCGAGTATTTTCATTTTAAGTGTTAAATTGATTATTATGCGCGAATATGAGTGTTTCTGTGACAAATATGGCCATGTGAAGTATTAAAATATAATAATAGTGCGGAAGAGTGTTTGAGGAGTTTCGATAAATTGAATAGATGCAAACGTGTCCTGTACACGAGTTAGCAGCAATACATCACCAAGGACCCATATTCGCCGCTTAAATGGGTGAGTAACGTAATTTATACTGTAGTTTTTGCATGGAAAGTAATTATACAGTGTAGTGTCGCATGTGAAATTAGGAATTGATGGTTTTACGTACTGCAGCCGCTTACCTTGTAAAATGCAGAAGACATAACAAAATTAAACCTAATTCACGATAAGTGAATCACAGGGGGTGGATGAAATAAGGCGAGTTTACTTACTATAGTTTTTCTAACACACTGTTTCGTGTCAGCACTCTCTCCCCCTGTAATCGCATATCGTGAAGTGAGGTTGAGTTATGTTAGGTTCTCTAGTATTTAACGAACCCAAATAACACGTAATTTACAAACATTTTACGTGTTTTACCCCACAATTTCCCTGACCTTCATTGCTCTCCCCACTACCACATTTGGTAGTATGTACTGCGAATATTGTGATGACCCCAGTAAGTTTGTGGTCTCTGTAATTAGTAATGTCNTACCACATTTGGTAGTATGTACTGCGAATATTGTGATGACCCCAGTAAGTTTGTGGTCTCTGTAATTAGTAATGTCAATTTAAATTACTTTGTGAAAATTTATTTAGGTAAAGACTGGGTAAAATTTTACTATAGGGGCTTTCCTGAAAATAAGAAAAAAAACTCCAGAAAGTGGTATATTTCGACTCTNTACCACATTTGGTAGTATGTACTGCGAATATTGTGATGACCCCAGTAAGTTTGTGGTCTCTGTAATTAGTAATGTCGATTTAAATTACTTTGTGAAAATTTATTTAGGTAAAGACTGTTTACACAGAAGTGATGACATGGCCAATATGGTATCAGTGTCATCACACATTCTGTACCACTACCGCACCCCTCCCCTCACACCACCCACTGGGGCATCCACGGCAAAGTGGAGGTTTATGGGCAGAGACCATTTTTGCATATATATATATGCTGGTATCAGGAAGTACAATTGGGCCTGTCCACCCAAGTGTTCTACGCAGTACCACATGTGGTATCAGGAAATACACTTTGAGACCATCCACTCACATGTACTGTATGATACCACCACCTACTTATAGTCAACACAACTCACTACCATTTACTGTAGCCACTGTAATATATACACATACGTTGGCTTTATCGAGTAGTACACTTATAAGTCCCGATACCATACATGGTATCATGACGTACAGATGGGCCCCCTCCCCCGTACTACCAGATACCTGAACAGCAGAAACTGGTTGCCACTACAGAAACCTCACCAAAAAAATTACCGACCTACAACACTATTTAATACAACCTACACACATACTCGTATTTAAATTACTCCACATTTACCTTTACCAAACATTATTGTCTGCCACCATGTATTATATCACTCTCTCATCCTCGTTACTAGACATTGAACACACTACCACCATATGCACCATATGTTTGAATTATCGCCATACACTATACATCCTATTTCTTCCTACAGTTCACCCACTATTACAACTCCAAAGTATTTCTAATAACTTCATTTTATATTACATTTGCTATTATATCACTATATTCCACCTACGTNAAAGTATTTCTAATAACTTCATTTTATATTACATTTGCTATTATATCACTATATTCCACCTACGTTAACACCTGGCACATGTGATCATTTTAAAACATGCCAAAATAACAGACAACACTTTCGTTTCTGTTACTAAACGCAACATTTCTTTTTTTCTCTCTTCGGTCACTTCCGACACACACTTCAGGCTGATTTGGATTCCCACCGCTTGTTCTCTTTGTTTCATTTTTACCAAACTACTCCNACTTCCGACACACACTTCAGGCTGATTTGGATTCCCACCGCTTGTTCTCTTTGTTTCATTTTTACCAAACTACTCCACTACGCATGCTATGTCCTAACGTAATTAAGTATGTCACACAAATAAACACATCATTACAAAACATAAACTCTNTCCACTACGCATGCTATGTCCTAACGTAATTAAGTATGTCACACAAATAAACACATCATTACAAAACATAAACTCTACTGAAGACATGTCTGTTGATAATTTTTATATGGGATCTGAAGCAGGCATAAAAAAATATGCCTGAAGTTTTGTGCAAATGCAATTCCAAGGAGAGACTATTCAACTGTTCCGAATATATATGTTTTACTTAAACAAATCACCCCAAAAAGAAACTAAAGTCACCAGAGTATGAACATAACACATTAAATAAAATGTTAAGACATGAAACTAGTTTCCACACATACTGCCAACATTACTGGAAGCAAATACCCTTCTTTGAAATTGCCATAATAATGAGACTTTGACAAATGTTACAGTTGCCATCTTGTGAGTAGCAACAGCGGGTAATGACCACTCTAACACGAAGATGGCAACGACTGCCAAGACATGCGGCGTCTCTCGACTCTGACGTGGCCGCGAGAGAATTGCAGCGATGGCCGTGAAGGCCTGCAACAGTTGGTGGTTGTGGTGAGTTATACACTGCAGGTGGTGGGGACTGCGGCTCACATCACCACACACCACGTACACCCACGTCAGCATCACCTACTTCATTGAAAACTCCAACGAAAGGAGATCTGGTGGCTTATTCTAATAAGTTACTTGTTAATTTTTATTATACATTGGGTTTAAAATCTCTCCAAACAAAATCTTTAAGTAAAGCAAACGCATATTCTACATCATATTTGGTTACAAATGTCTACGACTTCGGCAAAGTTTGGGTTTCCATTANAGTAAAGCAAACGCATATTCTACATCATATTTGGTTACAAATGTCTACGACTTCGGCAAAGTTTGGGTTTCCATTAGCTGCTTCTTCCGGTTTACTATCATCTCCGTACAAGTGCAAGTTGGTAACACTACTCACATTAACCTTAACTGAAATATGGTAATTTTTTTAGAAAATTATGAATACTTCATCTTGAAAATATCAATAAACCAAAGCAGTAAAGTTCTTCAAATACTACGCTTGCACTTAGAGGGTCTTAGAAGTTAATATTAAACCAATAGAGTGTGCTAGGAATAAGGTAAATTTTATAATTCTAAAAGGAAAATTCATAACTGTGAAATTGATGAGGAGTTCCAAAGTTTGTTCTTGGAATGAACTGACAAACTCATTAAATGTGGATGGATTACGACAGAGAGAACCCAGGACACATGGATGAAAGTACACATGTATGCATAAACATGCCACCATTTCACATGATCTTGTGTTAGGTACACTATACTTAACTGAAGTGCCACGTATTGTAAAATACCCTCCCAACAGTCTGCCTCAAATGTTGCTTATATGGTTTACAAATTTTAACAAAAAGGTTAATTGGTGCCATTTAAATATTTGCATTTTTTTCTATATTTTTACGTTTCTTCATGAAGATATAATACTTCACAATTCTCATCTTCCGTAGCTACTAACAATAACCAGTACCACGCACCCACCAAGTCTTCGTAATAAAACTCCGTAACGACAGCCCGAAGTGCATCGTCATCATTTCAAATGTGATACTGAACGTAATAACATCAAACCAAACTTGAATGTGCTTAGAATACCTCTTTTCATGAGGAAACACAAATTTGAGTAATAACGAATACATATGCTGAGAGTAGATGAAACAAATAACTTCTAACAAGGAAGCAGAAGAGCCGTGAGCGACAAGCGCCAGGGTTCTGCGCGCTGCATCACAGCTGTTCCCAAGTCGAACAAAGTGTTTCCACTACTGACGCGGTTGTTAACGTTCCCTGCAGACGTGGCAGATGCAGGGGTAAGTGAACTTGCAGGGCTGTAGGGTGATCTACAGAAATTACTTTTTAGCATGAGCCGTCGCCCGACCATAACGGATCATGCTGTTTGGTACAGAGATGTAAGTTATAAACACTCCAGGTCTGGAAATGCAAATATCACATTTGCATTTGTTGTAGGGTTTCACAACATTGTGTTAAACAATAAATGTGTAAGCATTTCCCTCCCAAAGTACATACATTTCACTTTGCAAGAACACAGTGTGTGATGTAGGCCAGTTCAGTCTAAGCAACTCCCTCATCAGTGCAGGTTGCAGGTCGCTGTGCGAGGGGAGAACGTCAACAACACTCAGCGTTTATAATTGTTCATTTGCAAGTATTATTTACACTTTTCAACTGTTAACACTTCAACAATCAAATTTCAGTAGGCCTAGTTTAATTTATCATGCACTTTATTAAGTATTTGTTTACTTTATGCTGAATATTATGCAAAGCTGCGAGAACCGTCTGCGAGTGGAAACTGATGCAGCCACTCCCATTCTCACTTGTAGTTCATACCGAGGGGAACTGCTAANAGTAAAGCAAACGCATATTCTACATCATATTTGGTTACAAATGTCTACGACTTCGGCAAAGTTTGGGTTTCCATTAACTGCTTCTTCCGGTTTACTATCATCTCCGTACAAGTGCAAGTCGGTAACACTACTCACATTAACCTTAACTGAAATATGGTAATTTTTTTAGAAAATTATGAATACTTCATCTTGAAANTGGTAACACTACTCACATTAACCTTAACTGAAATATGGTAATTTTTTTAGAAAATTATGAATACTTCATCTTGAAAATATCAATAAACCAAAGCAGTAAAGTTCTTCAAATACTACGCTTGCACTTAGAGGGTCTTAGAAGTTAATATTAAACCAATAGAGTGTGCTAGGAATAAGGTAAATTTTATAATTCTAAAAGGAAAATTCATAACTGTGAAATTGATGAGGAGTTCCAAAGTTTGTTCTTGGAATGAACTGACAAACTCATTAAATGTGGATGGATTACGACAGAGAGAACCCAGGACACATGGATGAAAGTACACATGTATGCATAAACATGCCACCATTTCACATGATCTTGTGTTAGGTACACTATACTTAACTGAAGTGCCACGTATTGTAAAATACCCTCCCAACAGTCTGCCTCAAATGTTGCTTATATGGTTTACAAATTTTAACAAAAAGGTTAATTGGTGCCATTTAAATATTTGCATTTTTTTCTATATTGTTACGTTTCTTCATGAAGATATAATACTTCACAATTCTCATCTTCCGTAGCTACTAACAATAACCAGTACCACGCACCCACCAAGTCTTCGTAATAAAACTCCGTAACGACAGCCCNTCTTCCGTAGCTACTAACAATAACCAGTACCACGCACCCACCAAGTCTTCGTAATAAAACTCCGTAACGACAGCCCAAAGTGCATCGTCATCATTTCAAATGTGATACTGAACGTAATAACATCAAACCAAACTTGAATGTGCTTAGAATACCTCTTTTCATGAGGAAACACAAATTTGAGTAATAACGAATACTTATGCTGAGAGTAGATGAAACAAATAACTTCAAACAAGGAAGCAGAAGAGCCGTGAGCGACAAGCGCCAGGGTTCTGCGCGCTGCATCACAGCTGTTCCCCAGTCGAACAAAGTGTTTCCACTACTGACGCGGTTGTTAACGTCCCCTGCAGACGTGGCAGATGCAGGGGTAAGTGAACTTGCCGGGCTGTAGGGTGATCTACAGAAATTACTTTCTAGCATGAGCCGTCGCCCGACCATAACGAATCATGCTGTTTGGTACAGAGATGTAGTTATAACACTCCAGGTCTGGAAATGCAAATATCACATTTGCATTTGTTGTAGGGTTTCACAACATTGTGTTAAACAATAAATGTGTAAGCATTTCCCTCCCGAAGTACATACATTTCACTTTGCAAGAACACAGTGTGTGATGTAGGCCAGTTCAGTCTAAGCAACTCCCTCATCAGTGCAGGTTGCACGTCGCTGTGCGAGGGGAGAACGTCAACAACACTCAGCGTTTATAATTGTTCATTTGCAAGTATTATTTACACTTTTCAACTGTTAACACTTCAACAATCAAATTTCAGTAGGCCTAGTTTAATTTATCATGCACTTTATGAAGTATTTGTTTACTTTATGCTGGACTGTGCAAAGCTGCAAGAACCGTCTGCGAGTGGAAACTGATGCAGCCACTCCCATTCTCACTTGTAGTTCATACCGAGGGGAACTGCTAAANAGAACCGTCTGCGAGTGGAAACTGATGCAGCCACTCCCATTCTCACTTGTAGTTCATACCGAGGGGAACTGCTAAATGTGAGACTTTGTTTGTATTTACAAAGCATTTGGACATTTTTGTTCGCAGTTACCAGAACATTACAAAATCAAAAGAATGAAAAAATATGACTATGGAACTGTGCGAAAGAAACATTCGTGATAACCATCTATTGTCCCCATACATACATACCTGCTGCACCATACACCGTCGAGAGACTGCGTGCCGATACATGCGTTTGGAGACACGTAGGCTTAAGTTACATACAGTAATAATAGAAAACACTGTAAACATGCGGAAACGGATAAGACATGCACGTAGGTTTTGTTAACATTTTGTATACAAGAAGTTGGAAGTCTACGAGAGCCGTGAATGCCAGCCTAGCAAAGCTAGGGACTGACCCACATTTACAAAGACTACGTGCTTCGGCACACAAGTTTGCATGACTGGTAATACTGTAATGTACCTGCTTTACAGAAAATCTTACAGAATTATGTATTCTTTAAGTGTTCATACATTGCTTAGTTACATGCAGACCGGGTGGTTTTGAGTTCTTCTCACGTTTTCAGCACTTCTTTAAACTCAAGGAGTACAAAAAACAGCTTCCCAAACCTTTTTATTTTTATTTCAGAATTACCACCCCACTAACTTAAATTCAAAGATGCCCATTTGAGCAAATTACTCAGCAACTGCTAAACATAAATAATACCACTTATACATTTTTCTTTCGGCCAATAAAATTTAGAATTACTAAAATTTATTTTCATAGCAAAACAAAAGATTACAACTGCCATGTTTACATGGATTCTGTCTGTCGCCATCTTGCAAGTAAGTACAAGACACATCAAGGCAACAACCTACTTTAGCACTTACAACTTGCTTCTAGCATGGTCAATAATTATTAGGAATAGCAGTTTTTCCAAAAAAATATTGGGAAATTGTATGAATCGACATTACTAATCACAGTGAAGACAAATGTTATGGCGGCATCGCGATATTCGCAGTACGTACTCCCAAACACGATACTGGGAGGGCTGGGAAACTGTGGGGTGAAACACATAAACCATGCTAAATGCAGGAAGACTATCCGGTGGCAGCACACACGCCCTCTGTTATTCGTTTTACATCTGACTCCAAGTTTCACGAATGCTAGAGCGCTTCGCGCTCGCTACCTACAAACACTTGAATCACTGTTTTGGGGATTTCCCGCCTTGCTGGGACTCTGGCTCGGTGCGTAATGTTTCGGCACGCTTGGACAGTATTCTTGAGTGTGATGGGNTTTCCCGCCTTGCTGGGACTCTGGCTCGGTGCGTAATGTTTCGGCACGCTTGGACAGTATTCTTGAGTGTGATGGGGCTATGCTTGAACATCATTTACACAGGATCACAGTCATTAAATACAAGACAAAAACTATAACTGCAACCTATCGTGAAGTTAAAGGGAATTCAACACGGTCGCCAGCATTTCACATGGCCGAGCGCCAGCAGTGCGTACGCCCTTCAGTTTCCATGCTAAAACTCAACTATAAATAACGTTACTTACCCTGCCAGCAGCGAATAGACCTCCTTGGTGATGTATCACTGATAATAGGACACCTTTACCTTCTATTACAAGTCTACAATACACTTACACTCATATTTTCACACAATAATTATATTTAACACTTCACATGGAAACAATCGCAAAGAAAGACTCATACTAGTATTTTCCCATGCGTAAATCACGAGCCTTCAAGCTGCGACACTTACGCCCGTAACTGTATTCCAATGACTGTAAACCACATACAACCGTCAACTGATCATTGTACGGTACAGTAAAATTAGAAGAGGATGGCCACCATCAATGCAAACTTGTTTCCTTGAGTACACCACTGTAGCAAATATTTCATGGCGATACAAAGCCTCGTAATGCCCCTTTGTACAATGTACTGTATTTATATTTTCTGTACTACTTCCAAAGAATGTATAACAATCCTGTCGTGAATATGGACAAGGTAAGCTTTGCAAACTACAACACCATTAAATGTGATTCCGACACTATTTGATTACCATCGTTTGTTCCTGTATGTCCTTAGCGCGTCGGTGCATACATCCCTTGTAATTCACAAATTGTGAATTTAGGTTAGGTTTCTTGACGTAATTTTGCATTTAACATGGTTCAGCAACCCGATTAAAATGTATTTTACATAAATTTTATGTGTTTTACCCCAAAAATTTCCTCGATCTTCACAGCGCCCTCTACTATCACATCTCATGGTATATAATACGAATAACATAATGCCCCATGAAATTCATATTATTTGAGATTAGTAATGTCAATATACACGACTTGCTGGTATTATTTTCCAGTTTTTTTGAAAAGCGACGATTATTAATTATTACACACATACTGTTCTTATCAAGCTGTCACGTCTGTAAGCTGATTTATTTTACACGACATTCCATTTTCGTCATTAACTTAAATACATCTCAATAACATAATCAAAGTGTGCAGACATCAGCAGCGGTATACCAAACCAGCTGTAGATTGCGGTAATTTTCTAATATAAGGGCCTATCATTAGAAATTGACTAACAATGGTACGTTAGGCACTACCAGATCGTAATTACTTGGTAGCACTGTTGTCTTACTGCAACAGTCAACAATTAACTCGCAATAGTGGGGAGGGCTATAGAGTCGGGGAAATTGTAGAGTAAAAACCAGTATAAAACTAGANCAACAATTAACTCGCAATAGTGGGGAGGGCTATAGAGTCGGGGAAATTGTAGAGTAAAAACCAGTATAAAACTAGAAAAACAACACAAAAAATAATATAAGACACGAAAAGGGTTCACAAGTACACAAAAGAGCTTCCAAAAAGTGAATTCNAAAAACAACACAAAAAATAATATAAGACACGAAAAGGGTTCACAAGTACACAAAAGAGCTTCCAAAAAGTGAATTCATGCACAAATCTGCACCACTCGGCTTCCTGGAGTGAGAGCGAGCGAGCAAGGAGGGCTGCACCCATTTACCTGCTTCGTCATTTTGTACCTATTTCATAAAATCGTCCCAACAATGTAAGAAGCAGGTGAANTTTCCCGCCTTGCTGGGACTCTGGCTCGGTGCGTAATGTTTCGGCACGCTTGGACAGTATTCTTGAGTGTGATGGGACTATGCTTGAACATCATTTACACAGGATCACAGTCATTAAATACAAGACAAAAACTATAACTGCAACCTATCGTGAAGTTAAAGGGAATTCAACACGGTCGCCAGCATTTCACATGGCCGAGCGCCAGCAGTGCGTACGCCCTTCAATTTCCATGCTAAAACTCAACTATAAATAACGTTACTTACCCACGCCAGCAGCGAATAGACCTCCTTAGTGATGTATCACTGATAACAGGACACCTTTACCTTCTATTACAAGTCTACAATACACTTACACTCATATTTTCACACAATAATTATATTTAACACTTCACATGGAAACAATCGCAAAGAAAGACTCATACTAGTATTTTCCCATGCGTAAATCACGAGCCTTCAAGCTGCGACATTCACGCAGAACACTTACGCCCGTAACTGTATTCCAATGACTGTAAACCACATACAACCGTCAACTGATCATTGTACGGTACAGTAAAATTAGAAGAGGATGGCCACCATCAATGCAAACTTGTTTCCTTGAGTACACCACTGTAGCAAATATTTCATGGCGATACAAAGCCTCGTAATGCCCCTTTGTACAATGTACTGTATTTATATTTTCTGTACTACTTCCAAAGAATGTATAACAATCCTGTCGTGAATATGGACAAGGTAAGCTTTGCAAACTACAACACCATTAAATGTGATTCCGACACTATTTGATTACCATCGTTTGTTCCTGTATGTCCTTAGCGCGTCGGTGCATACATCCCTTGTAATTCACAAATTGTGAATTTAGGTTAGGTTTCTTGACGTAATTTTGCATTTAACATGGTTCAGCAACCCGATTAAAATGTATTTTACATAAATTTTATGTGTTTTACCCCAAAAATTTCCTCGATCTTCACAGCGCCCTCTACTATCACATCTCATGGTATATAATACGAATAACATAATGCCCCATGAAATTCATATTATTTGAGATTAGTAATGTCAATATACACGACTTGCTGGTATTATTTTCCAGTTTTTTTGAAAAGCGACGATTATTAATTATTACACACATACTGTTCTTATCAAGCTGTCACGTCTGTAAGCTGATTTATTTTACACGACATTCCATTTTCGTCATTAACTTAAATACATCTCAATAACATAATCAAAGTGTGCAGACATCAGCAGCGGTATACCAAACCAGCTGTAGATTGCGGTAATTTTCTAATATAAGGGCCTATCATTAGAAATTGACTAACAATGGTACGTTAGGCACTATCAGATCATAATTACTTGGTAGCACTGTTGTCTTACTGCAACAGTTAACAATTAACTCGCAATAGTGGGGAGGGCTATAGAGTCGGGGAAATTGTAGAGTAAAAACCAGTATAAAACTAGAAAAACAACACAAAAAATAATATAAGACACGAAAAGGGTTCACAAGTACACAAAAGAGCTTCCAAAAAGTGAATTCGTGCACAAATCTGCACCCATTTACCTGCTTCGTCATTTTGTACCTATTTCATAAAATCGTCCCAACAATGTAAGAAGCAGGTGAAACAAATACAGCAGATAAAACGACGTGGCCCTTCGTGCTTCCTATTGCACTTTGTGAAGCCGAGCAGCAAATATCTTGCATAAAATGACTGTTCGGTAGTTTTATATCTGACCACACAAAATTTTCATTAGTCCCCTATAAACAGGCACATATTAACTAAAAAAATTCCAAGCATTTTATAGATAAAAAAAACACCCCTACTACTTACTTATTTCGGCGGCAGGTAAAACTCCTCGGCGGCAAGCAGTAAGTGATTCATTCGCACCCGATCAGGGAACCAACAGCAAAACATAAATACCACAACTATCCGACGAAATGTGGTGTTTAATCAAAAGCGTTCACAATGTAACGTTACACGCATACTGCTAGCGAACGCAGCAACACCACTCTTTCCACCCACCGCAAGGTCCAGTATCCAGAAAGAATCTACCCATAATTGTTAACGATAATCACCACAGCTAATGCGAACTAACAATGCAGTTTTGTTTACAATGTGTTGCCACTATACGACTCCATTAGCATCACGTGCATGTCAGTATGAGGGGTTAACATTGCAACTACTTTAATTTAACACTGAAACTACAAAACTCTGTGTAATGCAACCACATATTTTGAACATAGCAACTCACATCATTAAAAACAAGTCAGTAAGACATTCCCAGCAGATAAGCATCTATATAAGAAAATTACCTAGATTCCTAAATTTTGACACAAGTGTTTGTAAAATAAGGCCTCATAAATTTTAAAAATACCACTAGTAGACATTTGCTTGTTTTAAAAAACTCATGTCACACAAACACGTCAAAATAAACAAATTCAACAAAAATATGCAATAAATTAATGCCAAAATTTGTGTAATGTATGATTAAGCAAATTTCTAATTGGTTATTTTGAAGTAAACTCACCAGTCACAAATAATCAGAAGCAAAAACTTAGGTAACAAATTACTGCTATAATCTTTATTTGAACTAGTTACGTTCACAAAGTTTTGGCAAGCATTTTAAGCTGTTATTCCAAGAAATATAAATANTAATCTTTATTTGAACTAGTTACGTTCACAAAGTTTTGGCAAGCATTTTAAGCTGTTATTCCAAGAAATATAAATACGTTAATACAATCCACGTGAAAGAAGGGACAAACTAATGTAAGGGATACTCACGTCTGATGGGCCTCCTGATGATATTTGGTGTTGTTGATCAGCATTCATACTGGATCAGGATGCATTGATCTATTTATAATGCTTGCAGTCGGCCTGAAATAAACGTAACACACGATCTAAGATGAAAAGTCGTACCATTGATACAGTATCACCCTTCATATGCAGGTTAATTACATATATGTTTTCCATTATTAACTCGATTATTACAAAATAATCATATTTAAAACACAACACAATGATAAGAGGCAACCGACGTGTAAACACCACACGTGAAACAAACGTACAGACACGAATATTTACCAGTGTAAAAAACCAAGCCGCTGACAAGTAGTCGGCCAAACGCAGCTTCACTCCAAATACAATACCGAAAATAAAATCGGTAGTATTACGCTTCACACGACACAGGTAATTACTTAAAACCAGCCCCTTTGTGCTAAATTTTAAAATGTTAACTTAAAAACACGTAAAATGTTACGAACTGCACCGATGTAAACAATATATGCCAAAAATAAATAGCAAGAAATACTACACAATAAACAGGTTAGCTGTCATGGCGTAAACATTACGATTCGTTAGGGCCCCCGAGACACAACTTTTTTGTGCAATAAAATAAATACACACTCTAATACTTGTACGCGACATTCACTAAAATGTTTGAATTAAACAAAAAAAAAATACTACACTTTTCTTAATACACAATTTTTTAATCTTAACAGAAGAAAACATTAAATAATGAACGTAACGTCATATATCGACGATAGGAAATAACCCACTCTCGATATAAATCGTATTGTAATAAACTATCGTTACGTATTACGTCNTCATATATCGACGATAGGAAATAACCCACTCTCGATATAAATCGTATTGTAATAAACTATCGTTACGTATTACGTCAAACTAGCAACAACTTCAAATTTACGTAAAAAGTGGTATTTATATTATGATGCTTCAAATAATAACTTAACCTTTGTGCGCTGAATATAAATGTCGGGGATAAGTTCGTTGCATTCCTAACTGAAAACACTCAAAATTAATTTTATTCAGTTGTATTTGTGTTTTAGTACCCTTCTACAATGCAGGGATATGTTTGAAAACGGAGATGGAAATGAAAGCCGAACAAGCCGACAACGTGGGATGAATTTTAACCATTCTACAATACGACGAAACGTTCCGTTTGATTGTTTGTTTGTTTTATTGCGTCCGTAAGATCTTTTTTTCAATACATAGCTACACAAAGATAAAGGTTAAGTTAAATAGGTAAAATTACAGTATACGAATTTTAGACACTTGAAGGACACACACACAGACGTCAGATTGTACTTACCCACATATCTTTTCTTGAAAATATGACTCGCAAACTACGAAATAAAAAAATACTCCGTTTTTGCAAATTACTGATATAGGCTTCGTAATATACACATCTTATATTGCATAATTTTACAGTGTTTAACAATGCGTAAATTTTACTGCTAAATCATGTGCATTGATTTATTAAAACAAAAATTGATAATGGCCATGGAAATAGAAGCACTTATTGCTGGGTATACCGCAATGGCCACGAAAACGAATATTAACAAACCAAATACTCGCTTCATATTGGCTACACACTTCATATGCATCATCATTGCAGTTCCCGTAGTTTTGCAGTAACTTATTTTCGTCTCCTTTCAGGTCATAATGCATCCCATTCTCATTTGTATAAACTTCATATGGTTTCTAATCCCTACTGTATCTGTGGTGCCCCTAGTGCAGATTTGACCCATCACTTGTTTCAGTGTTTCACTAGCAGCGATAGAAGTTCGTTGTATACCTCCCTTCAACGGCTTCGTGTGAGGTTTCCTGTCTCTAACCCTTCGGTACTTTTTCATTACCCTCGGGTAGTTTCTGACGTTCTCGCTCGGTTTTTACTTGAGCACGATATTATTATTTGATTTTGAAAGTTTGGTGGCCAGTTAGTTGTGCTAGGTGATCGGACCTCTCCAACCTTGCTATTCTTTGTTCCATGGCCTTTCTTTCCCTCCATGGTTGATAGGCTTCTACCGAAGTATTTGTGATCCCGTCTGGTTTTGTTCCTTATTCGTTTTTCTGGTGTTTCTTACAGCATATTTGTATTTGCTCCTATTTTTCGGTTTTGGCCATGGACTTCGCTGTTGGTCACATTACCACAAAAAAAACTATTGGCTACACTAATTAACGGACATGAGAATTGGGAGATGCCCAGTTTTCTTTGGTATATCCATACGTTATCTGCATCCGCATGCGTCTCATTGGAGATTGCAACGGAGTGTGTTAAGTATCCACTTCCGTGATCCATATCTGTGGTCAAGTCATTGTAGAACACACCTTAAAGTTGATCCGGCAATAACAGGTTACGAACGTTTGACATTCATGATTTATTATATAAAACTATGAAAGCAACGAGGACATCGTCATAACTTCGAGAACGAAATGTGTCTGGGAGATGTAAACATATTTATCGTGAACATTAAATAAATCGTATAGTAACCTTTCATCTGCAAAGGAAATTTAAATTACATTAAAAGAAATGGCCTACGAATTTCAAACTTAAAGATAAACATTGTGTAATTCACTCATGCAATTTCACACCTCTGAGAGACTAATTAATAAAATGCGGCAATATATAGCTCCCTAAATTTTTACAGATTTATAAATAAATAATTTTAGTGTAACTTCTATTTAAATTTAATCCTCATTCCGGAGAAACTGATATATGTGGTAGATGAATTTAAAAAATAAGCAGACATCACGAAACTAAAAACAAACCTATGAAAAGCAAAGAAAACACAACAACGTCCCTATTGTGATTGGCCAGCAAGATCACATGGACCAGTGTCACATATCACATAACATGCTAAATCTAGACATTGACAAGCTTTTCCATCATGTGAAAATTACGTAAAATTATTATATTGTGTCTTCTTGGACCACATTAGTCAAGGTGTAGCCGGCTTATGTGAATGTGTTGCTCGTTTCCTGTTACGTGAAACGTAAAGTCATCATAACTCCATTCTAAAATGAGGTAAATATATGTATGTAATGTAAAATAGTACAGCTATAAAAACATATCACTCTCGATGTAACCACTCTCGCACGGGTTGAAAGTACGATTAATTTTGCAGCCATCATGGCCAATTTTTATATATAGTGTTAAGTGCGGACTCCCACACTGGTCGAGGGCTCCTTTTATCTGGTTATGCACGGTGCGCCACTGTGTGTATGAGAAGGAGGGTGGGGTGCTGACACACCTCGACCCTCCCCCAACCCAGGCAGACCCACTCTCTCTGCTACATCGCCCCATCCAGGGGAATGATTGATAGCCAACCTGGCTCATTCCACAGCCCCTCCACCCACCATTCCAGAAGAGTAGATGACTTTAGAGGAAAAGCAAGAATATTTTGGCTATCCTATTTGCTCGGCTCAACACATATTTGGAGAAGATTATGGACCACAGCCGACGACACTATAAATACCCTCCACAGCCAGAGAGGTGTCAGTTCCTCAAGTTAGCCAACTGGCAGACGTGCGGCTATAGGGATAAGTCTGATATACCGAGGGACATCGGCAGAGAGGACGGTCGACAGCAAAGGGCGATAGACAGCAGCAAACGAAATTTTGGTGCAATGTGGACAGACAAGAGGGTGTGGTACTCGGCGATGGGATACTGTGCATTGGGATGCTCAGAGTATTCTAGAAGATTCTGGAGTGGTGGAATGTAGAGCGAATTAGTTTGGGACTGTATGAATATGTGTCACAGACTTTATTGCAAATATTGTAACTGTCATACAGATACATATAATTTGTCAAATAATTCAATAGGTTTTGATGAAGTGCTTGTTGGGACTGATTTTAGTTGTTTGATTAAATTTATTTTTTCGAGGTGACTGTAACATGTATTGATTAAATTAATTAATTGTAAATAGCAGGTGACAGCAAATTTTTGTGAGATATTAAGACAAGAGTATTTTCTTTGTAGTTTTTGTAAATAAATTAGAAAATTTTGAATAAACTCTTCCATTTTATTAGGACCTTCATCCATTATAGAACTTGGCCAAGCTCACTCACTCGAATAAATTGTAAGCACCGATCTTGCTATCTTGAGTGCAAAGGTCGGTGATTGCTGGAGGGAAAACCCCAATGTTCCTGCAGGTGCATTCGTTGAAACAGGACTTGGATGCCATATTGATGCAAAGATGCCTTCATGATGTATCTTGTCAGATAGTCGTTGACACAGGGGCGACTAATATACCGATGGCAAGGATGGTAAAATGCCTATATCGGCACAGCAATTGCAATGAAACATATATTGTAAACAGTCATCATCCATGACAACAACCACGTGGCTGTATCCCCTGACACACACGGTACAAATTTACAGGAAAACGTAATATATAGCCGGGGTATTCAGGTTTCCCAGCACGTATTAGTATTACCTTTTACCTTATAAATTAAGGATGTCTCCTTGAAACTTTGATGATATCCTGAATAGGGCCAGAGCCCGGAATACAACACTAAATGAGAACTCACAAGTTTCGGTTAACTAAAGTAAATTGTATTGCCGAATAGTGTACACAGTTAAAAGTATACAACGCAAATTAAAGCAGGCCTGACTCACAAGCCCTGCCAGCGGCTGTTACTGTAAAATAAAAGACCAACAAGAATGGTACGAAAACTTACAATAGTAATTACAACTCCGGAGTCGGTAAATTGATCTGACGGAGGGGTACTGCAAACGCGGGAAGGCTGTTGGTAAACTAAATTAAAGTTCCAGTAAATAAGGTTAACCTATTGCAGTTAACTGTTCAGAACAAAGTATAAAAGTCACCCGCGATGTGACGCACGTGCAGCCACCTAAAACCAGTGGAATAAGGCTGCCAGGAGTAGCACGAGCATACCGCATCCTCGTCGAAAGTAAACACCATCCCGCGAGGTATCTTAGTTTACTGACCTCATTACATAAGCATGTAAAACATACAGACAATAGGTCCCTTCAATGTTCGGGATGGACATCTCTTAGATTGAAGAGAGTTCAGAGTTCTTTCTTAAGCCCTAATTTAAATACAAAACATGATTAAGTGGTGCCTTGCAGAGCACGTGAAAAATTTAGATCCGTTAAGTTTTGGGGCACTCTATGACCGGAACGGTCAGGTTGAAAGAAAGACTAATTATTTCCCACGTCGTTATTAAGCTTGATTAGACACATAATTGCAATCGGAAAATTATATAGAACACTTCAAATACCCTAGTATTGCTACTCTACACCTCATTAAATATGCACATGGCGTGCATTTATTCTGCGATTTCTTCGAAATCCCCTAAGGGCGAATTTTACGGACATTTGCCCATGGGCGATAAATTCGAATGCTATTTAATACGCCTTCTAACACTTGATTCATATCCTAATTACATAGCTCTCTCTAGGGACACCACAGGCACTCGGTCGGATCACGCACAAAGTGTGTGTTCTGCGGGCCTCACTGATGCAGCAATTGTGGGCCGATGACGTGATGACAGTGGCCATGCCAGATAATCCAGGAATGGTCCATGTCATATCCACATTATGTTTGGCAAACATCAACTGTTGTGCAAATTCAATAATGGAATTTGAGGAAGATTGTTGGTGCTGTTGAATGCTATAATATCCAGTTTGCTGTAGTGACGGCAGAGCTTCTTTGTAAAATTTTGAGGTTCTAGTCTTTCAGAGCACATCAACAAAGCATACAATCCAGGTTTGTTTATGAACAACATTTAAGATCCCAATTAGTAGATATTTTGTTTATATCAAGGGGCGACTAGAAATGACCCCTTGACAATGGGTGTTTATTTCAGTACAAGTACACAAATGTTTGTAATAATACTCCAAGGGATTGGCGATCGCAGCACATTCTATTGAGNTTCAATAATGGAATTTGAGGAAGATTGTTGGTGCTGTTGAATGCTATAATATCCAGTTTGCTGTAGTGACGGCAGAGTTTCTTTGTAAAATTTTGAGGTTCTAGTCTTTCAGAGCACATCAACAAAGCATACAATCCAGGTTTGTTTATGAACAACATTTAAGATCCCAATTAGTACATATTTTGTTTATATCAAGGGGCGACTAGAAATGACCCCTTGACAATGGGTGTTTATTTCAGTACAAGTACACAAATGTTTGTAATAATACTCCACGGGATTGGCGATCGCAGCACATTCTATTGAATTCTCTCGACAGTAATTCAGCCTATTCAAAATCTCCAGATATTACACGGGAGAGACAAAAAACTGGTATAGGCATGCGAATGCAAATAACAGAGGTATGGAACCAATCAGAGTAACGCGATGCGGTCGGCAGCCCCTAATAAGAAAACAAGCGTCTGGCAAAGTTGCTAGATCGGTTACTGCTGCTACAATGGCAGGTTATCAAGATTTCTGTGAGTTTGAACGTGGTGTTATAGTCGGCGCACGAGAGATGGGACATAGCATCTCCGAGGAATAGATACAGTTTGAATTTTCACCTACGACCATTTCACGAGTGTACTGTGAATATCGGGAATCCGGTGAAACATCAAATCTTCGACATCGCTGTGGCCGGAAGGAAATCGTGAACGAATGGTACAAAAGACGACTGACGAGAATCATTAAACNGTTATCAAGATTTCTGTGAGTTTGAACGTGGTGTTATAGTCGGCGCACGAGAGATGGGACATAGCATCTCCGAGGAAGAGATACAGTTTGAATTTTCACCTACGACCATTTCACGAGTGTACTGTGAATATCGGGAATCCGGTGAAACATCAAATCTTCGACATCGCTGTGGCCGGAAGGAAATCGTGAACGAATGGTACAAAAGACGACTGACGAGAATCATGAAATGTGACAGAGGTGCAACCCTTTCTCAAATTGGCACAGATTTCAACGCTGCGGCATCAACAAGTACCAGCGTGCGAACTATTCAACAGACCATTATTGATATGGGCTTTCGGAACCGAAGGCCCACTCGTGTACTGTTGTTGACTGCACGATACAAAGCTTTACGCCTCACCTGGGCCCGCCAACACCGCCATTGGACTGTTGATGACTGGAAACACGCTGCATGGTCTGACGAGTCTCGTTTCCAATTGTATCGGACGTATGGACGTGTACAGGTATGGAGACATTTTCTAGAATCCGAGGAGTCTACATGTCAACAGGTGACCGTTCAAGCTGGTGGAGGCTCTGTCATGGTATGGGGCGTGTGCAGTTCGCGTGAAATGGGACCTCTGATACATCTAAATAAGTCTCTGACAGGTGACAGATATGTAAATATCCTGTCCAATCACCTGCACCCATTTATGTACATCGTGCATTCCGACAGACGTGGACAATTCCATCAGGACAATGCGACACCCCACACGTCAAGAGTTGCTACCGAGTGTCTCCAGGAACAATCCTCTGACTTTAGACACTTCATTTGGCCACCTAAATCTTCAGACATGAACATTATTGAGCATATCTGTGATGCCTTGCGACGTGTTATGTTCAGAAGAGATCTCCACCGCCTCGCATTCCTATCAATTTGTGGACTGCCCTGCAGGATTCATGGTGTGAATTGCGTCCTACATACCTTCAGACATTAGTCGTGTCCATGCCACGTCGTCTTGCGGCACATCTGCATGCTCGCAGGGGCACTACACGATATTAGGCAGGAATACCAGTTTTTTTGGCTCTTCAGTGTACTAGTGGTAGGATACCGAGTTTGTTGCTAGAGTGAAGCATAATTGGGCACATGTGTTAACCAATTACGAATCTGATTCTGGACGAGTCAGATTAATTCTGAGAAAATTCACCATAGTATGTCGCGATTGCCACCCCCGCCCCTACGCACCGGGGTGGCAACTTATGCTACCAAATCTGCATATATAAGTGCGAAATCTAGAAAAAGACTTTTGTTGGGGTTTAGCATTTAAGGGATAAACATCTCTTCTCCAAGAGCATAAGGAACCTTAACAAAGATGAAAAGGTAAAGATATCTAATGTCCTCAATTGGTGAAAATTCGGCATCCGGTAGTTTCGACTACATTATCAGGGCATATAGACCAGGTTAACAGATGAAGATGTTATTTGGTTGACAGTTGGAGGGGATATCAAGGGTATGGCTGGTCACGATACCCTTTAAATCTGCCCACATTTTCTTCAATTTAGGTTTAATGTTTATATAAATTGCATAATGTGGTCATTTATACCCTAGAAACGATGCTAAATCTTTCAACTTAAATCAAAATTGTTCGTTTCCATTATGATCTGCCAACACAAAAATCCAACAGTTGAAATTCTGTAAATTTGACAACTGAATAGACCGCTTGACCAATGTCACAGCAAGTGTAATGGTTTTACTAAATGATGCTGTTCAGTTTTTTTATATTTATGGCGTTCGTAACTCTCGGTTTCAGATGGTGAGAGGGAAGCAATCTTGCATTCGACACGTCAATGTGAAGGGGATGGTCTGATGTTTCCTTTATGTGTCGAGAGATGACACTGGGAGCGTCTGTCGTCGCACTGCGAGCATGTGTTGTGTGTTAGTCCGCATCATGAAGGCGATGGATTAACAGAAGGCGTTCTGTGTTATTCAGTTTGCTAAATGTGAATCGGTTACGACTGTTGAATTCCGTCGCAAATACGGACATCGTCTTCCCGATAGGTGGAGTATAGTACATTGGTTTCGTTAGTTCCGGGCGGCCGCGTGTGTCCGAAGAGAATGTGCAACAGATTCAACAAGCGTTCGTTCGCTGTCAGAGAAAATCAACTCGACAAACTAGCCGGGAAATACAAAANTTCGTTAGTTCCGGGCGGCCGCGTGTGTCCGAAGAGAATGTGCAACAGATTCAACAAGCGTTCGTTCGCTGTCAGAGAAAATCAACTCGACAAACTAGCCGGGAAATGCAAATCCCTCAATCGACAGTATGGACAGTGTTGCGGAAGCGATTGCTGTACGAACCACACAGTTTACAGCCTGTACTGGCTCTTACTGAAAGGGATTAAAAAATGAGACGTGGTTTCTGTGTGTTCGTTCTTGCCCAGAATGAGGTAGATGATGCCTTCATGTCTAAGCTGGTTTTTAGCGATGAAACGACGTTCCATACAAATTGTAAGGTGAACCAGCACAACGTGCGGGTATGGGGTCAGGAGCCTCCACATGAAACCACCAAACACGAGCGCGCTTCCCCCAGAGTGAAAGTGTTTTGCACTGTATCCAAAGACACTGTTGTCGGCCCTTTCTTTATTCATGAGGCCACTGTTACTGGAATCCCTTATTTGGACACACTTACAGAGTGGTTGTTTCCTCACTTAGAAGATGTGGCAGGGGAGTTAATTTTCCAGCAGGATGGTGCACCACCCCATTGGCACCTAGCTGTTCGCGGCTACCTGAATGAGTCGATGCTGTAATGCTAGATTGATCGAGGAGCAATTGGTGACCAGGCTCTTCATCACTGGTCCCCAAAAAGACCAGATCTTACACTGTGCTATTTTTTCCTATGGGATTACATAAATAATCAAGTGTTTCGTCCACTATTGTCGGCTAACATTGATCACCTCAAAACGAGAATTATGGACACCATTCAAACCGTGACATCAGACATGCTGACAAGAGTGTGGAACGAGTTTGATTATCGCGTAAATGTCGTTCGGTCCGCCCGTGGTGGTCACATAGAACATTGATGAAGATATGGCAAACAGTTCCACGGTTCATTTGATTGGTCATAATAGGTTGTTGTTAGAATGGTTTTGATATTATATACCTTCAAAGCTGGGGTATTTTTTTATACTCAATGTATGTATTATACACTGAGGCGACAAAAGTCATGGGATACCTCCTAATATCGTGTCGGACCTCCTTTTGCATGGCGAAGTGCAGCAACTCGATGTGGCATGGACTCAACAAGTCGTTGGAAGTTCCCAGCAGAAATATTGAGCCGTGCTGCTTTTACAGACGTCCATAATTGCGAAAGTGTTGCCGGTGCAGGATTCTGTGCACGAACTGACTTCTCGATTATGTGCCATAAATGTTCGATGGAATTCATGTCGGGCGATCTTGGTGGCCAAATCATTCGCTGGAATTGTCCAGAATGTTCTTCAAACCAATCGCGAACAGTTGTGGCCTGGTGACATGGCGCATTGTCATCCATAAAGGTTCCATCATTGTTTGGGTACATAAAGTCCATAATGGCTGCAAGTGGTCTCCAGTAGCTGAACATAACCCTTTCCAGTCAATGATCGGTTCATTGGACCAGAGGACACAGTCTATTCGATGTAAAAACAGCCCACGCCATTATGGAGTCACCACCAGCTTGCACAGTTCATGGTTGACAACTTGGGTCCCTGGATTCGTGGGGTCTGCGCCACACTCGAACCCTACCATCAGCTCTTACCAACTGAAATCGGGACTCATCTGACCAAGTCACGGTTTTCCAGTCGTCTAGGGTCCAACCGATATGGTCACGAGCCCAGGAGAGGCGCTACAGGCGATGTCGTGCTGTTAGTATAGGCACCCGAGTCGGTCTTCTGCTGGCATAGCCCAGTATAGCCAAAGTTCGCCGCACTGTCCTAACGGACACGTTCGTCGTACATCCCACATTGTTTCATGCAGTGTTTCTTGTCTGTTAACACTGACCGTTCTACGTACACGTCGTTGGTCTCGATCATTAAGTGCAGGCGGTCGGCCACTGCGTTGTCCATGGTGGGAGGTTATGCCTGAATTTTTGTATTCTCGGCACACTGTGAGTTTCGGAATGTTCAATTCCCTAACCATTTCCGTAATGGAATGTCCCACGCGTCTAGCTGCAACTACCTATCCGCGTTCAAAGTTTGTTGATTCCCGTCGTGCGGCCATAATGATGTCTGAAACCTTTTCACATGAATCACTTGACTACAAATGAAAGCCCAACCAATGCACTGTCCATTTATACATTTTGTACACGATACTACTGCCATCTGTATATTTGTATATTGCTATCCCATGACTTTTGTCACCTCAGTGTATATATTTTTATATGTTGTATATATTTAATGCACATTGAAATGTGCATTACATTATTGAGTGCAGAATACGACACTTTCAATTCCTTCAGCCGGTTTTTTTACGCAATTCTAAAAGTTCGCACAATCAAAGATGTAGCTGTTACTTTATAACTCTTTAGCTTTCGGGATTTTATCGTTGCAGCATTTCAGAGATTTGGTGAGTTATCGAGGCTGGGATCGGNTGAAACCTTTTCACATGAATCACTTGACTACAAATGAAAGCCCAACCAATGCACTGTCCATTTATACATTTTGTACCCGATACTACTGCCATCTGTATATTTGTATATTGCTATCCCATGACTTTTGTCACCTCAGTGTATATATTTCTATATGTTGTATATATTTAATGCACATTGAAATGTGCATTACATTATTGAGTGCAGAATACGACACTTTCAATTCCTTCAGCCTGTTTTTTACGCAATTCTAAAAGTTCGCACAATCAAAGATGTAGCTGTTACTATATAACTCTTTAGCTTTCGGGATTTTATCGTTGCAGCATTTCAGAGATTTGGTGAGTTATGGAGGCTGGGATCGGGTGAAGGTGATCTCTCTGATCACTTCGCCCAACTCATGCACTGTGTATAGCATGTAAGAGATGATCGGATTTGGGTTTGGCGACCACATCCTGGGCAATGTCGACGAGACGATTATAGAGTGCCATGGCATCTCACCTTGCTTTTTCAGCATATTGTCTTGTATTTTCCGAATCCTATCTTGCAAATTACCACTTCTTTATTTGCAGATTCAGTTCGTTGCTTGTATGGCGTAAACTGCCATTCAACTCTCTTATTTCTTAATCTTTTTCGGCTAAGATGATTTCATATTCACAGTTTTGTCTGAAGAACGGAATGACTTCTTCGTATATCCTGTTGAACCTTTTGGCATCGGGAAGTTTTGAGCGCATTACCAGTGAGTAGAGGCCGGGCTCAGAGATGAAGACACTATCCGGATACCCCACCACGATGTTCTCTTAAAATCCGACCATGTTCTCTTCCATTTAGATTTTACATGATCAGAAATTGCTTTATGTAATTAGTCACATCTAATAAATGAGGCTGTATAGTTTCTTTTGAATCTAAATTGTTCGTTGCAATTGTCATCGACAAATGTAAAAATCCAACAGTCTGATTTTTGGAAATTCGAAAGCTGAAAAGACTTTTTGTTCAACGACATTGCAAGTGTAATGGTTTTATGAAATGATATCTGGTCACTTATATATATATATATTTAAAAAATAATTTTTCTCAATTCTGTTTATTCGAAATTGCATGTTGACAAAATGCAACAAAGTATGCCTTGACGGGATAAGAGATTGCCGATAAAGAGAGCTTATTTGATAGGGCTGTGTTATATTTACAGTTTTGGGATTGATGCTGGCCTACTGACAATTTGACAAACATAACAGTAATATCTGATTTTGTTTTGATAGGCATGGAAAATTTATGTAACCAGTTGCTATAATGTATTCACGGTAACTTCAAGATTTTCTGAAGCCCTGCTAAAGATCTACTTTCAGGGACCCGATTATGTATCATTCCGCAGTATGTAAACAAAACATTGCCATGTGACACCTGTCAAACGTTTTGTAAACAGTGCCATGTGGAANTCAAAAGTATCGAAGATACCGTGAATGGATTATACATCTAAATTTAATGAAAAATATTTTATATAAAAAAAAATGCAGGTATAATATATATATATATATATACACACACACACAAACACAAATTTTTTTATAGTCACACAATGTGATTTCTTTTGCGAGTAATTTCAGCAATTGAGAAACCAACAGTGCAGCAATCTTGAATTTTTTGGTGTACATGTGAATCTATTCTACTTTCGCCAACAATAATGTTGTTCTACATCTCGATATATATAGACACCAACCTCTTAAATGGCGGCCATCATTATGTTTTTTGCTAGTCCACGACTTAAGAGGTAATGGTCGAATCTACACAACTTTCACAACTATCTGTTTTGTTGTGTATTTTCAACAAAATACTGGATATTATTTTTAATGTCTTCTTAAAAATGGATAAACTTCTATTATAATTTTGTCATTGGGAATTTCCCCTTCTCATCTCTTCAATCAATAGAAATTTTTCAAAAGCCAATTATTTTTTCTTTTCCTCATCCAATCCAATGCGGCGCACCGATGCAGAGCTTTCGACTTCCACATTTAAGTCGCGCCATTGATGTAGGAGACTGACAGTTCCTTCAGTACACAATCGTTGTTGTTGTATAAACCCTGTAAGCTACAAAACATGTTGTATTCGTATCTGATACTTGAGCTTATCAAGTGCTGGCTCAAAAGCAACTGATTTGTCGTAGCTGGTGGTACCTTCGTATTTATACAATCCAGAGTATTTTTTATAGGTTGTAAATNTCTACATCTCGATATATATAGACACCAACCTCTTAAATGGCGGCCATCATTATGTTTTTTGCTAGTCCACGACTTAAGAGGTAATGGTCGAATCTACACAACTTTCACAACTATCTGTTTTGTTGTGTATTTTCAACAAAATACTGGATATTATTTTTAATGTCTTCTTAAAAATGGATAAACTTCTATTATAATTTTGTCATAGGGAATTTCCCCTTCTCATCTCTTCAATCAATAGAAATTTTTCAAAAGCCAATTATTTTTTCTTTTCCTCATCCAATCCAATGCGGCGCACCGATGCAGAGCTTTCGACTTCCAGATTTAAGTCGCGCCATTGATGTAGGAGACTGACAGTTCCTTCAGTACACAATCGTTGTTGTTGTATAAACCCTGTAAGCTACAAAACATGTTGTATTCGTATCTGATACTTGAGCTTATCAAGTGCTGGCTCGAAAGCAACTGATTTGTCGTAGCTGGTGGTACCTTCGTATTTATACAATCCAGAGTATTTTTTATAGGTTGTAAATTAATATGTTCTTTTTTTGCAATACATTGGTGGATGTCTCGTGTAACCTAGTTGGAAAAAAAACTTCAGAAGAGCGTATATTCTTTCGTAGTTTTTTTCTTCTGAAATGAAGCCTTTGTGAAAAAAAAAAATTCAGACAATACTATTCGGAATGTTTTGGACNTTCAGACAATACTATTTGGAATGTTTTGGATGATTATGAATTTTGCAAGGCAGAGTCAAAGATTCATTCAATCTAATCTAGAATTTACGATAGCAACCAACAGAATACCTTATTTCTAACAATAAAACACTGTGCGATAAATTTTCTAAACATGAAATTTCATCAGAGTTAATAACCGTGAATGGCATCCCGGCACTAGCAAAGACAACATTTTTGTCGATTCTTCCAACATTTATGGTGGTGTTAGAGAAATTATCAAATTTTTTTTAAATTTTGCACCTAACATTACTTTAAAACCTTGTTGGAACAAGATAAACATTTTATCATTTTTACCAGAAATTGCGAATTAATCGTCGGTTACTAATGTTAAACTCAGGCGTTATTTTTAGCTATATGTTGTCCGTTTTGATTTATCATGATTTGTTGTAGTTCGTTATTCTCATTGATTTTTCTGTTGATACATAACAATTATGTTACAATTAGAGTTGTTCCGATACTTAACCTTTCTTAAGTGTATCTGTACAGGGTATGGAATTATATCGGGCCGAAGGCTAGTATTGGTAAATCAGGTTATTGCTCTCCTAAGCACTAAAGTTATATGGTGTGGTACGTTTTACAATATCCTCGAAACTGAGAATTTTTGATGACTTTTGTCCCAAGAATATGATCTTTGATGGCACCATGTACAATATGAGCGATGATGCCATTCGAATGGAGACATCGACAATGTTTGTAANGCAAGGCAGAGTCAAAGATTCATTCAATCTAATCTAGAATTTACGATAGCAACCAACAGAATACCTTATTTCTAACAGTAAAACACTGTGCGATAAATTTTCTAAACATGAAATTTCATCAGAGTTAATAACCGTGAATGGCATCCCGGCACTAGCAAAGACAACATTTTTGTCGATTCATCCAACATTTATGGTGGTGTTACAGAAATTATCAAATTTTTTTAAAATTTTGCACCTAACATTACTTTAAAACCTTGTTGGAACAAGATAAACATTTTATCATTTTTACCAGAAATTGTGAATTAATCGTCGGTTACTAATGTTAAACTCAGGCGTTATTTTTAGCTATATGTTGTCTGTTTTGATTTATCATGATTTGTTGTAGTTTGTTATTCTCATTGATTTTTCTGTTGATACATAACAATTATGTTACAATTAGAGTTGTTCCGATACTTAACCTTTTTTAAATGTATCTGTACAGGGTATGGAATTATATCGGGCCGATAGGTTAGTTTTGGTAATAGACAATTAAATCAGGTTATTGCTCTCCTAAGCACAAAAGTTATATGGTGTGGTACGTTTTACAATATCAATCAGCCTTGCAGTTTTTTACGGAATTTTAAACCAACAAAAAGACCTGGGCACTGAGAACGCGAAAAATACGAAAATCGAGGTGAACTTTATTGGTGAATAGGACAAAACACCCCACGAAATAGGGTAGAATTATGAGCAGCAAAAATTGTTCAAGTGTAGTTGCATGCTAACAATTTCACCAAAAATTATTAAAATAGGGATGAATTGTAGATTCCATGAACTTTGCATCAATCTCCTCGAAACTGAGCATTTTTGATGACTTTTGTCCCAAGAATATGATCTTTGATGGCACCATGTACAATATGAGCGATGATGCCATTTGAATGGAGACATCGACAATGTTTGTAAAGACAATTTGAACAAAGTCAGATTGCCTTACTGGACGATGCTTACATCGTTTGTAATTACATGTTACCAAAACTCATTTAAGATCAATGCCTATTATTGCTGATATGGAGAAGTCTAATACTTTGAGGAATGTCATCAAATATTTAAAAACTTGTATTACAAATGTGATAGATGTCACCTGACTTACCCATACATCGATAAAGTCTTCAATGCAGACACAGGTCTCTGTGAAAATTCCATCCTCAATTACCTTCCCATTCCCTGTAATTTTTCCGAATATCCATCGCTACAGCTAAGGTTCAAAATAGTGCCTGGCACGAATGAATTGATTCCATCCACTCAACTTGATGCGAAGCGAGAACTACAACTGATAATCGAGGGAAGAAAGAAAGAACCACACACACACACACACACACACACACAAAATGCTTATTTGAATCCGAGTTGTGGGTCGAATTCGACATGTGCGTTTGCTTAACTTGTCTGAGTTAGACGTTTCTATCACTGCTTCCCCGGCCATGACATCGACATTTGAATGGCTTTAACTGTGCGATTGCAAGGCATTTTAAATTATATCATCAGGTAATATTTGTTGACTACAAACCGCCGACAAGTTTTTGGGAGGCTGGAAATTCAAAAAGTCCGCTATGTTGAAATCGGGTGAAGTATTTCGAATCTAAAGTAGCGGAGCTGGGGATGTAGGCAGTCGTCGTAGTAAGGGTTTATCTGTCGTCATCCTTGTTAAAAGTCGATTGAATTATTTGAGGTTGTACTTGCACTGCATCTACACCAATCAACGATACATCTTGCATGCAATTGAAACCAGATGTTTCTACTGGCGATTTAAAATGCCATTGCACATTCGTACCGATCGAGTCTGCAACTATTTTTCACTTGGCTGCTTGGTGTACTCTTCTGTTCGGAAAATCGAACGTGAAATTTTTGTAGCCCACTGATGAAAGATGATGTGTGGTATAAAAACTGCTGGATTAGGCATCATGTCCGCAGGATCACTTATTATCGAATTTGCACCTGATGCCTGCTTCTTGCATGTGCTTAAATTTTTCAAAATGTTATTTGTTGATTGCGTGAACTATCAACTCGAACAAATCTCGGACCTGGTCACTATTGGTCAGGTAAAAATTAAACAACATGTTTTGCAACACTGTCAAACCCATATAGAATGATTTGATGACATTTCGAATTATCGCATGAGGATCGAAACTGAAAACCTGGATTCTATTTTTGAAAAGCAAAACAGTTTCCCAGACAATCTCATTAGTCATTTTACCAAATAATCTTAATATACAGGTATTACTAATCCATGTTGTATTTGTGTTTAATTTTAACAAGTCTAGCACATAGAATTGGAAGCCGTTATTTTAATACGAGGTACTCGGCACCACTTTTGAAAGTTTCAGACTTTAGCGCCTCTTCGATGTAGGATCGTAATACACAACCACTGTTATACAATGCAATAGATATTTGTTTGGAAATATTTGGCATCTCAGCCAAAAGCATCCAATCGTAGACTCTTGCCGAAATCATGTTGTGTNGCTATTGGTCAGGTAAAAATTAAACAACATGTTTTGCAACACTGTCAAACCCATATAGAATGATTTGATGACATTTTGAATTATCGCATGAGGATCGAAACTGAAAACCTGGATTCTATTTTTGAAAAGCAAAACAGTTTCCCAGACAATCTCATTAGTCATTTTACCAAATAATCTTAATATACAGGTATTACTAATCCATATTGTATTTGTGTTTAATTTTAATTAGTCTAGCACATAGAATTGGAAGCCGTTATTTTAATACGAGGTACTCGGCACCACTTTTGAAAGTTTCAGACTTTAGCGCCTCTTCGATGTAGGATCGTAATACACAACCACTGTTATACAATGCAATCGATATTTGTTTGGAAATATTTGGCATCTCAGCCAAAAGCATCCAATCGTAGACTCTTGCCGAAATCACGTTGTGTCTGCCATCTTGTTGTTTAGTGTAGCATTCTTGTGCTTTTTGCAAAATAATTTGTTTGTTAGGTATGTAATTATTAGGTATGACATTCCATGTATGTTGGTTTTGCTCTGATGTTCTTCCTGCAAGAGTTCCTCTAATGTGTTGTTCCAAATATGTGTTGATTTGTGTCAAGAGTTCGTTTAAACATATGGGTGATATCTGAACCTGGTTCTTCGGGGTTTTCTTATTTTGTGGTGGAATCACCTGACGTTTTACTTCTCGCAAGGTGTTGGCACTATTGCGAAAGTCGAATGCAAAATTCGATGATGATGTTCATATTCATCGATATCGCACATTTGCTTCACTGAATTTGTTTGATGAGTACTCGCCAAGGTGCAGTCGTAATAGTTGACTGATTGGTTTATCGCAGATGAAATAATCTCAAACAAATGTCACACATTATCAATGTCAGCTTTATTTAAATTCAACACAAAATTATTCTTTAAAACGGTTTGACATAACTCAACAAAAGTTTTAAGAATGTTGCGAATTGCTAAATCATCATCGAAGGTGTGAATGCGGATGTGGTCGTTATAGATAAGAACAATTTCATCAGACATGATTTTTGCTCTTATATTAGGTAATATGGTAGCTTACAATTATGTCCAATTGTTTCCCCAACAGGAAGCATTCAAACGTGTCGATTGCAATGAATATGACAAGGAAAATTACCCGATGACAACTACATTGAGTTCAAACTCATGGCTTGAAAAAAAAAGTAAGTCTATATAGGATAAACAAAAAAAAATGTAAAATAAAAATTATAGCAAGACAAAAATTTTTTTTCTTACGAAACTTGAATGTTTGGGTACACATTCCATACATCAGAAGTTTTTTTATTCATCAATTCGAGGAAAAACAAAGACTTTATATAGAATTCATCAAAATGTTCTTTGAAGGTGTTGAAAGATGCATTCTTGAACATCGATTCACTCAGTAGCAGAAACTTATGTCTAAGTTCGCAGACAATGCACGTTTCGTTCTTTTCCAAAGTTTCGGATATTATCCGGCAAAGTTCGTAGTCAATTTTTTTCGGTTGCTGCATTTTCCCAAAGCTGCTTTTATGAACACATTGAATGGAGTTTGCGAAGGTGGAACCAATGTGATGTGTTTGACGAACGAGCGTGTGTGTTGAGCACAGACTGTGCCTCGGTGGATCCGTTCATCCACACTTGGACGAGAGTGTATGCGGTTAGGAGATTGTGTTGCTCCACCGAACCACGCTATATTTTCCAGCACGTCTTCATATTTCGAATTGAGGACGGACTTTATAATTTCCACGCACCGATGACCGATCACCCCATCATTCGCCATTTCTGACTAGTCGACCGAGCTGGGCGAAATGTACGCCCACCTGTTTAACAAACACCAAGGTAGTCAGCGCACAGGGGGAAGAATCACTAGCCACCTTCTGTATGTGTGCTGGTCGCACGTATTCACGTCACTATTTCCACAAATCAAGATATGTATTTTTTCAGTTTTTGCGCTAGTTCTTCGGGACCGTCATCTGGCTCCATTCACATGCAGATGCAAGGAACGTACATTTCAGTCGTGGCCTTGAAGGTTGCGGGTTAGAATGTCAGAGCTGGTGCATGATGGTCTTAGGGTTTGGAGTTTCAACAATGGAAACAACAACGTTCTTTGTTGTTGCTGCTGCACGATGATTGAAAATGTATCGCACGATACCCAGTTAAAAAAGAACAATGAGCGANCGTTCTTTGTTGTTGCTGCTGCACGATGATTGAAAATGTATCGCACGATACCCAGTTAAAAAAGAACAATGAGCGAAAGCGTTTGTGCTATTGTAGTAGCCAGTCTGTTCAGTTTACATGGCGTGTGGAAGGTGGGATCTGCTAACTGTAACTCGAGATACATCCTTGAACCCATATTGGCACTATCACAGTATATTGATATTAAAAGACAAAATTTAGTGTTTGGATGATTTTTTTTTATGTTACATATCTGTCTTTTGTAATTTTCAATAGTATAAAATAACATTTTATCTGTAAAAAAACATCTTTCAAAATTGAAATTCTAAATCTGATAATTTTGGATTTGAAAACGATTTCCAAACCTAAGCTGTATTTCCATGAATAAATGGTAAGACTGTACAGAAACCTTTAAACATTTTGGAACAACAAAACTGGACTTAATCCACCCAGGCTTACATGTAGTAGTTCTACGGGCCAGTACAAGGAGTCATGGAAGAGTTAATATAACTGCAAAATTTTTTATTCTTCATTTACTTCTTTTCCCCTAACATTTTGGTATCTTTCCCACATTTTTAGCTTGAGTTTATGTTATCCAAAAAGTATGTGAACAAANCTTTTCCCCTAACATTTTGGTATCTTTCCCACATTTTTAGCTTGAGTTTATGTTATCCAAAAAGTATGTGAACAAAAATATAAAAAAATTGCTGTGAAATATGAAAATTGCACAAAGTTTTCGTATGGGCTGACTGTCACTCGTGTCTTANCTTTTCCCCTAACATTTTGGTATCTTTCCCACATTTTTAGCTTGAGTTTATGTTATCCAAAAAGTATGTGAACAAATATAAAAAAATTGCTGTGAAATATGAAAATTGCACAAAGTTTTCGTATGGGCTGACTGTCACTCGTGTCTTANCAAATATAAAAAAATTGCTGTGAAATATGAAAATTGCACAAAGTTTTCGTATGGGCTGACTGTCACTCGTGTCTTAGCTTGTCTGCTTGCAGTCGGCAAACCTACAACGAGACATGCATAACCCGTGTAGCTAAGCAGATCCTTGTAACTTAAATCACTCTGTTAACATGAGAAATTATTTCAGTGAAAGATCAACAAACTCAACAAAAATACATTTACCACTTCACTAAAAATTACAAAAACAGAAAGTAACAAAATGCAGCACTGATGTGTGTAAGGGTGGGCGTGCTGCGATGGGGAGCATACGGGGCAGGTGGGCAAGCTATTTGTCGGCAGAGCCACCCCAGCCCCAGAGACCGCGCACGAAGCCCGTCAGCCCCGCACCCGCGGCCTTCTTGCCTGGCCCCGTCTCCAGCTGCTCCTGCAAGTCCGGGAACTTGACCTCGCCGAACGCCAGGTCGAAGAAGAGCGGCTTGCACGGGATGGGGCGCATGCTGGGGGGCAGCGGGTAGACGTTGGGCGTCTCGGAGAGCAGCGACGGGTCCTCCCGGAACTCCCCCAACCTCTCTACGAGCGGCTGCAACACAACACGACCGTCTCAGCTCCTGGCACGACACGACACAGCAGAGAGCACTGGGAAGAGGACCGCGAGAGAGGAGCGTGTGCATCGTCTCTCTCTGTACCAAACTCCATCACCTCGCTACTTACACTGCTCAGCACCAGTGCTTCCTTCAAGAGTGACAGGTAGCGCAAGAGACTTGGGTTTGTGCAGGACAGTTGTTATAGTAGCAGTTTCTGTGAGCACGTGACTGTCACTGCTCCACCTTGCCTGCATTACAGGTATGTGCAAAATGACCACAGTACTACAATTAAAGGGAGCAAAACATGGTTCCTTTAGCCAATCATTCATCAATATGTACTTTGCTCTGAAGAGCATTTTTGTTTGTTTCTGCTCTCTGCAGTGAGACTTGTAGGTAAACAGTGATTGGGACTTTGCCACACAATCCCGTGTTTAAAACCCGCACATTTTTATGGACAGGACTTCCAGAATGAAGCATCCCAGGACGAAACTAGGACAGGTGCAGGCATGTGGCTCGGGGATCAGTAGACTGCACGCAGCACGGCAGAGAGTGTGCGTGTGCGTGTTGCGCGCACAAATGCCAGTGGCGAGAGCTGTACACACATCGGTGAAGGTGCTGTGGTGCAGCACACAGACTAAGAAAATGTGGTACTGAAGTGTTATTTACTCTGATCAACTGATGTATCCTTTAGTGAGGTGTATTTTCAAATACATTTCACATTACTATGTGATATACCACGAAGAGAAGAAAAATAGTTTTCATCAAGTTCAGATCATTTAATTAAACTTTAAAAAATGTATTTCACAATTCTTACAGTTAGCAGTTTAGTTCTCTAGTTTATAGATTTGTGGTGGCTTTGAGAGTTATGGATTTTTGCAAATGAAAGTGAACATGAAGATGCCAGCTGCTGCATCTGCATCGTCTCTCACTTGAACCACGACTGCCAACCATCACGGCACACGCACCATCCTACGACGACTCCCCTCAGTTCAACATCTCGGATCTCTTGTGGCGCCTACATCTGCCAGCTGCCAGACTCTCCTCGAGATTGAAGCAAGGATGAACTACATACCTGCAGGCAGTGTGGCTAAACAAGTCGTGCATACCACGCCTGTGCAAGTCCGTCAGCAGAACAGCTTCAGGTCAAGAAATAAGAAGAGAACCACCATACTGTCTCTCGGCATAACTACGGTTATTCTACTCTGATTGAGGAGCTATATACTAAGAGTTTGTCAACTAGAATTCTTTGCCACCAAACAGCACTGATGTTTATGTATACCTGATTTTCTTTGTTTTGCATGTCAACAAATGTGATAACAGTAATTTTCATAGAATAAATATAATTTATTAAAAAATCTTTTGATCTCCATTTTGTTACGACTAAGGTAAATAATAACTTTGGTCTTCACACTAGCGTAAGAAATTAACATAAATTTGTCCGTAAGATGTTTTAACAGTCTATCTGAAACATGAATTTAGCAAAACATTATACAGAATGAGTATAAAAGAATGCCCCAACTTTGAAAGTCTATAATATAAAAACCAAACAACCTACAACCTTGATTTACCAATCAAATGAACCATGGAACCGTAAAGTTTGTTTACCATACATTCATACATGTTCAATGTGACCACCATGAGCGGCTCTAACGGCATTTACGCGATAATCAAACTTGTTCCACACTCTTGTCAGCATTTCCGGTGTTACGGTTTGGATGGCGTTTGTAACTCTCCGTTTGAGGTGGTGAGGGGGAAGTGAGCTCGCATTCGACAAGTCAATGTAAAGGGGACAGTCTGATGTTTCCTTTATGTGCCGAGAGATGACACTGGGAGCGTCTGTCATCACACTATGAGAGTGTTGTGTGTTAGTCCGCATCACGACGGCGACGGAACAGAAGGCGTTCTGTGTTATCCAGTGCGCTAAATACAAATACATTACAACTGTTCAATATGAATTCCATCACAAATACGGACATCATCCTCCCGATAGGTGAAGTATCGTACGCTTGTTTCATCAGTTCCGTGACACAGGGTGCCTTTGCAAAGGTAAACGTTCCGGGCGGCCGCATGTGTCCGAAGAGAATGTGCAACGGATTCAACAAGCGTTCGTTCGCTGTCTGAGAAAACCAGCTCGACAAGCAAATCCCTCAATCGACGGTATGGACAGTGTTGCGAAAGAGATTGTTGTACAAACCATACAGGTTACAGCTTGTACAGGCTCTTACAGAAAAGGATAAAGAACTGAGACATGATTTCGGCGAGTTCCTTCTTGCCCAGAATGAGGTAGATGATGCCTTCATGTCTAAGCTGGTTTTTAGCGATGAAGCGACGTTCCATACAAATTGTAAGGTGAACCAGCACAACGTGCGGATATGGAGTCAGGAGCCTCCACGTGAAACCACCGAACACGACCGCGCTTCCCCCAGAGTGAACGTGTTTTGCACTGTATCCAAAGACACTGTTTTTGGCCCTTTATTTTTTCACGAGCCCGCTGTTACTGGAATCCCTTATTTGGACATGCTTACAGAGTGGTTGTTTCCTCAGTTAGAAGAGGCGGTGCGGGACTTCGTTTTCCAGCAGGATGGTGCACCACCCCATTGGCTCCTAGCTGTTCGTGGATACCTGAACGAGACGTTGCCGCAACGCTGGATTGGTCGAGGAGCAGCTGGTGACCAGGCTCTTCATCACTGGCCCCCAAGAAGCCCGGATCTTATCCCGTGCGATTTTTTTCTATGGGAATACATAAAGGATCAAGTGTTTCGTCCACCATTGCCGGCTAACATTGACGACCTCAAAACGAGAATTACGGACGCCATCCAAACCGTAACACCAGACATTCTGACAAGAGTGTGAAAAGAGTTTATTATCGCGTAGATGTCGTTCGGGCCACTTGTGGTGGTCACATTGAACATTTATGAAGATATGGTAAGCAAACTTCACAGTTCCATGGTTCATAACCAAGATTATAGGTTGTTTGGTTTTGATATCATAGACCTTCAAAGTTGGGATATTCTTTTATGCTCAGCCTGTATTATGCAATTACTCTACTTAAATGACAACAGAATCTAAAAATTCCTTCTGACAGCTATACTTAAATATGTAAATTTTTCCACAAATATAAGCATGTTTATGAATTATGAAAGCTCAATGCCAAACACAACAGTATTTTTCAGTTTATTCTTGCAAACAACATCAGAAAACATGAAAAAAAGTTACCAGCAAATTAACGTTAAACTTACTGTATTTACCAATGTGCCACCCATACATTTTTTTCTCAGAAATGAATTTGTAAAGTACGGGTGTGGGTCTTGCATAGAGATTAAGGTTTTGGAGAAAAATGAAGGACTAAAAATAGTTTAATTAATGATAACATAGAATAGTTACGGCAGGGGTAGTGTTGACTGCCATGTATGTTTATANAGCAAATTAACGTTAAACTTACTGTATTTACCAATGTGCCACCCATACATTTTTTTCTCAGAAATGAATTTGTAAAGTACGGGTGTGGGTCTTGCATAGAGATTAAGGTTTTGGAGAAAAATGAAGCACTAAAAATAGTTTAATTAATGATAACATAGAATAGTTACGGCAGGGGTAGTGTTGACTGCCATGTATGTTTATAGAAACCAGGCAGATACGTGTTTGTTACGAGGATGGAGTGAGGGAAGACTTTCAGGCTAGTTCGCGAGCACGCAGCCAGCCCGGCAGGACAGCAGTCCACAGTTCAAGTTGTAATCAAAGTTTTTTATTTTTTCCATAGACAAGTTACTTTTTAAACTGCAATTAAATAAAAAAAACTAATGGTATGTTTATTTTATTCATGGATATTTATGTCAAAAGTGCTATGTGCCACGAGATAAGAAGTCTTTTGTTTTTAAATGTCTCGTCTATTTGTGTTATACTTAAGACCGTACCCGGAAAATGACGTTTGCCCTCGTCTCATTGATCGCCCGGGGGGCAGCAATGATGCTGGGTGGCGGCTTTAAGTGCAGAAATCAAACACATCAACAGAGAAAACAGCATTCCCCTCCTGGAATTTCAATCATTCTCAGCATCTAGCACAAAACCATTAACTGGAACTGAACACCTAGAAGCCAGAACTGAAGTTCAGTAACTGGACCCCCGAGTTCACGACCACAACTGTCGGACAAAGTCCCAGTGTAGTCGCTCATCTCCTCCACCGACTAGTGCGGTCCTTGCCTTGTTCTCCCATACAGACATACCTCTGTAGCTACTTTGTCACACTACTGTTGTATTCTAGTTCCTTCACAGTGCCACGAGCAGACAGCACGAGGCAGACTGAATAGTGGATAGCTGCTGGTTTGTCTCGGCGTACTCCCGTCACTGCTCGTCTGCTGTGGCAGCTGCCTCGCCAGGTCTGGGTTGTCACTGGCCACCATTCTCAACAGCTCGCTGGTAATTACCTTCTTGCTGCGTGGAGTGGCACGTGCACCCAGGAGCGCATTGGGCTCCTCCTCGCACTCCTCCTCTAGCACGCCGTGGGCACGCACTGAGAAGGCGTGTCCCTCCACGTCCTTGCGCAGTCTCTCCAGCTGCACTTGCAGCTCCGGCTTGGCGGTGGGGAGCCCCTGCGCGGCATACTGGTCCGCACGCTGGTACAAGGCAAGCGCCTCGGCCCAGCGCCCTGCGCCTGCCAGGCTCTGTGCGATGAAGTAGCACCTACACACACATGTATATAACTCATACTGTCGGCATACTAAAGTAAGTGGAATTTTTTTTTAGAGTTTTGCAGATAAAAAATGTTGACAAAAATGTTTATATGGCCGCCATTTTGAAAACAAATGTGTGTGACCCTCTCAAAGTGTATTAGATTACATGGCCTGATATAGTGCTTCTTGTTTAATACATTTGGTGGAAATAAACTTTATTCGGAGATATCACATAATTTTAATGTCTTGTGATACTATTTTGCAAAATGGCGAACGTAAGAGATTTTGTGTGGACACATTTGATGGTTGTAGTACATACAGCCTGCATACAAAGTTTCATTGGAATTAATTACATGGTTTCAAAGTTATAGTATACAANATGGTTGTAGTACATACAGCCTGCATACAAAGTTTCATTGGAATTAATTACATGGTTTCAAAGTTATAGTATACAAAGCTAAAATAACTACATAACCGCCACTTTGAAAATAAGTGGCTCACAAACTTGAAATGTATTTGTACATATCAACTGCTGCAGTACTACTTGTTTGCCGAATTTGGTAGCAATGTGTCGACTGCTTCCCCGAGATATTGCACAAATACTTCATTAATTCATGTAGCACTACCTCTCAAAATGACGGACGAAAGTGGCTGTTGTTACTTGTAACAGATACTGTTAACATACAAAATTTGGTTGAAATTGGTCAAACGGTATGGTAGTTATACCGAATTATACCTAAAATAATTGTATGGCAGCCATTTTACCAATACGTGCCGCATCACTTTTAATTGCATAAATTTACATTGCCTATGATAGTAATACTTACGTACCAAATTTGGCAAAAATTGGTTCAGTAGTTTTTGAGATATAATGTAAAAGCTTTATTTTTTCATGTGGTGCTATCTTCCAAAATGGCTGTGAACAACAACATTAACTTTTGAATTCAATGCTTTCATCTTGCACTGTCAGCACACAAAATTTAGTTTAAATCGGTTGAATGGTTTTCGAGATATGACATATCACCCTAAATTTTAAATTGCCGCCGTTTTGAAAGAAAGAGCTTGGCGTGGTTGAAAACTATAAAAGTTAGGAGTCCTTACTTAGTACTATATGTGTGCAGAGTTTGGTGAAATTCAGTTCACGCATTCAAAAGTTGGAGGGAGGGTGTAAATACACACACACATATTCATCAGCCGTGTAAGGGGATGAAACAAGGTCTCCTGAGTATAACACAAGTTTATCCTCCAAACTGAGTGTTTGTTGGCATCATTGCAATGGAGTACGTACACCACACACTGGAGTACACTTAGAGACTGAACATAGAAGACTGCGGTGAAGGCAAGCTAGGTGGCTAAGCTTCAGCTGCGACAAAAACTGATAAATGAAGGGAAATGATGCTTCTAACATATATCCATTCACACNAGGTGGCTAAGCTTCAGCTGCGACAAAAACTGATAAATGAAGGGAAATGATGCTTCTAACATATATCCATTCACACTCTCTTAATACTATTCTACAGGGAATTTTCTACGGACGGTACAAAACAAACATTATAGAAAAGGGAACATGCATTTTCACAAACAGTAGTTTATATTTAGTATGTCTTTACGTACAGTAATTTTAGAGATGGTAATCCTGGAGATGATTATGATCGTGCACAACAGAAGATGAGAGGTAAGCCTCTAAGAAACGTACTGACTACTAACTCTTACCTGTATGTTACTTTACTGTGAACCTAATCTAGTGTACTTAAGCAAATGTTGAGTGTTTTTGAGAATTATTTTAATGTGATCACAAGAAACAAGACAAGAACTAACATTAACAAACTGATTTTGAAAATTAAATTCTGAAGGACGGTTTTCTTTGTGCTTGCAATGTATTTTATTTTCCTCAATATATATGAAAACCAGAGTTTCAGAAAAACAAAAGTTATTTCAATAAGAATTGATGGGATATTTATACATAATTACTGCAGCATATTGGATTTTTTTTTTTAATGATACATACCAAAAGGTGTGATATTAATTCCTGCTTATAAAGTTTTCCTTCATATAAACTTTTATTTTACTGAGTACCTGAAAAAGTTATGAAAAACGCAGTTTTATGCAAGGGTCTCATTAACTTTGTGAATAAT